>NW_019168270.1:13986532-14510342 GCF_002303985.1 Durio zibethinus
ATTATGGTTACTTTCTTTCTAGATATATGTGAATAAACAATTATATAATATTATATAATTGGTAACTTATTAATTAATTATTAAAAACTTAAAAGTAATTAATATAACTTAGTAGAAATCATCGATAACTTAATAATTAATTAGTAATAACTTAACAGTAAATCATGGATAACTTAGTAGTAAATTAATGATAACTTAATAATAAATTAATGATAATTTAGTAGTCAATAATTCATAACTTAGTAATAAATCAATAATAACATGTAGTAATTGTATAATAATTTAGTAGTAAATTAATTACAATATAGTTATAAATGCATAACAACATAATAGTAAATCAATGATAACTTATTAAAAATAAGTAAAAATTTAGTAGTTAATCATTGATAACTTAATAATAAATGAATAATAATTTAATAGTAAATTAGTGATAGTTTGATTGTAAATTAGTTTTGCTTGAATAGTAATTAATTGATAATAGTAAATCATAAATAATTTAGTGGTAAATAAGTAATAACTTAGTAGTAAATAATGGTAAATAAGTAATAACTTAGTAGTAAATAATTAAAAATTTAGTAGTTGATCACTGAAAATTTAAAAGTAATAACTTAGTAGTAAATAATTAAAAATTTAGTAGTTGATCATTGAAAATTTAAAAGTAAATCAATAGCTAATATTTAATAAGTGATGACCGAATAGTAACATAGGGATAATTTAGTAGTAAATACGTATAATATAATAGTAAATTATTGATAATTTAGTAAATAGATATAATATATAGTAAATTATTTACTTAATATTAAATCACAAATAACTTAGTAGTAAATTAGTAATAATTTAGCTGTAAATCAATGAAAATTTAGTAGTAAATTACTTAATCAATGATAACTTTATAATAAATATCGATAAATTAGTAGTAAATAAGTTATAACTTTAATAATAAACCATTAATATTTGTAGTAAATCATAACAATTTAATAATAAATCATTTTATAAATTTAATGAATAATCATTCATAAACTAGCTGTGAATCATGGATAATTTATTAGTAAATCATTGATAACTTAATAGTAAATCACTATAATATCGTAGTAAATCAATGATAACTTAATTATCAATCACTTATATCTTTTTTATATCTTGAAGTTGCAAGAATTGAATCTTGGCTACTTGCAAAATCAAACCTGAACTTTCATCTTGAAAAGCCAAGTTAAATATACTATAAACCTATTTAATAAAAAATTTAGCAAAAAAATTCTAAATTTGAATGAAATAATAATATTATTATATAAAATAATTATATCCATATATTTAAGTGGACTTTTTTAACTTTATATTTTATAATGTAAATACATAAATATATTAATAATCAAGGATAGCCTAATAAAAATAAGTGATAATTTAGTAGTTTAATCATTGATAACTTAGTAATAAATAAATGATTACTTAATAATAAATTAGTTTCAGTTTAATAGTAATTAATTGATAAATTTAGTAATAAATCTTGAATAATTTAATAATAAATGAGTAATAATTTAGTAGTTAATCATTAAAAACTTAAAAATAAATCAATATAACTTAGTAGTAAATTAATCGATAACATAATAATTAATTAGTAATGACTTAATAGTAAACCATGGATAACTTCATATAAATCAATGATAAATTGGTATTGAATTATGGATAATTTGATATAAATTTGTACTAATTTTATAGTAAATAATAAAAAACTAAGTAGTAAATAAATAATAACATAGTAGTAAATGCATAAAATATATTAGTAAATCATTGATAATTTAGCAGTAAATTATGGATAAGTAGTAGTATTAGTCACTAATATTTTAGTTGCAAATCAGTAAAAATTTAATAATAAATTAGTTAATCATTGATAAACTTGAAGCAAATTATTTATAAATTAGTAGTAAATAAGTTATAACTTTCTAATAAACTAGGTTTTTTACACTTGTGCTTTACATGGTTAATTTCATAATTAGATAGTATTAGCATTTATAAAATTTTGGTAATTATATGATTTTATATTGTATCGTCAATATCATATTTATTTCTTTTTTTCAATATTATACCTAAATTTTAAATATAAATATGAGAATCCCAATAATAAAGGTGGATTAAATTGTTCTTTTTACCCTAACAATTTGAACATAAATGCTGGTTTCATTGTCTTTTCAGTTATTTGATGATGAAAAAATATTGTTTGTATCACGAATTTATTATATTTAAAATTTATTATTTGATAAATGATGTATTTTATTTATTTAAAAAGAGGAGAATATCTTGTTACTATTACAAATAGTACAAACTATATATTGACAAATTCAAATGCAAAATTAAGTATAGAAAATATTAGGGAAAATCTCATGTGCTTACACGCTATACTATTAATCTAAGTAATAAGATGCATTATAAATTCTTATCACCTATAATTGCACTAAAATTTATATTTTTTAAGAGACTTATTTTTGAAAAGTTGAATACAAGAAAATTCACACTTACTAATCATATTGCATTTAAATTCATTTATAAAAATATTGTTAGGACATAAATTCTTTATAATTGGCTTATACTAATTATATTTAAGTGGTTTTGCCATATTAAGGTTTAATTTAAATATTATTTGTGAAGCTTTTAATCAAATTGCATCTTATACATAAAACAAAAATACACATATATAAAGAAAATAATAGGTTCTTTCAGTTTTAATATAATTGCATCTTAAAATTTATTCAAAAGAAAAATTCACTACCTCTTGCATAAAAATTGACCTTATGAATCACCTGAATGAATTTGTAATTCTATTGCTAAAAAGGACATGTTACTAAATAATTAGTTTAAAAACTTAGACAAAATATTTTCTATTTTTAATTAAAAAAGTATGAGAGTCAATTTTTTTAAATTCAGTAAAAGGTTTTAAAATGAAAAAATAAATAATACAAAGAGCCTTTATCATCATTTGAAAATAAAAGAATCAAATAAAAATGATTGAATTTGATTATCCAATAAAAAATAAAAATAAATGTAAAATAATATAATTCTTCTTATAATTTTATGAATTATTTGATGATAAATTTAAAATATATAAAAATTTTAATTAAAACTTTGTTACCATACGTTACAACTTTTTTAAATATTTTAACTTTGTATAAAAATTCAAGTGAACTTGTTCCACAAAATAAAATTTTTAAAATTTTACGAGACAAACAAATTATTTATACTTTTAAAATAACACCTTTTAATTAATGAATATGTCAATAAATATATTAATTAATGATCATAAAATTAATTATATAATATTTATAATAAATTTTAATAATTAATTGTGATAATTGGTTTTGTTGGGCTTTCTTTACCTTTTGTTTTCTTCAATTTAAAAGCAATATTTATGTATTAATTGTGTTTTCTTGGCTTTCTTTGCCTTTTTATTTTTTTATTTTAAAAATAATATTTATTAATTAATTGTGTATCTTTGGCTTTCTTTACCTTTTCTTTTTCTTCGATTTTAAAAAGAAAATTTATTAATAAATTATGTATTTTTTGCTTTCTTTTTCTTTTCAATTTCTTTAGTTTTAAAAATAATATTTATCGATTAATTATGATCATTGGTTGTGTTTTTTGGGTTCTATTATCTTTTGGTTTTTACAATATTGAAGATAATCATTTATTTAAAATTAAATTAATTGTAACAATTGATCTTGTTTTTTGGACTTTATTTGCTTTTTGATTTTTTTCAATTTTAATAAAAATAATATATATATATTGATTATTGTGATAATTAATTGCATTTTTTTATCTTTTGGTTTTCTCAATTTTAAAAAGATATATTAAATTGATTATATATTACTTTCTTTGCCTTTTTACTTTACCTTTTCATTTTTTTAATAATATTTACCTATTAACTGTAGTAATTTATTGTTTATTGTTTTGTTTCTTACCTTCTCTTTTTTTTTTTCAACTTTCAAAATTATATTTATCTATTAATCATGATAATTGATTTTTTTGGGCTTTTTTTGTCTTTTAGATTTTTAAAATTTTAAATATAATATTCACTTTTCAAAATTGGATTAACTATATTGAATGTGTTTTTTGGATTTTATTTCCCTTTTAATATTTTTTGATTAAATTAAAATAATTGTGATAATTTTTTTTTGCTTTTCTTACATTTTGATTTTTCATTATTTTAAAGAGATACATATTATATTATGTTAATTGTATATTGCTTTTTGCCTTTTGGCATTCAAAATGCTTAAAAATATATAATCTTGTATGCATGTATGTTTTTATGTATGTATGTATTTATGTATGTACATATATATATTAAATTCTTTATTTATTTAATGAGATTTTCAAATAATTTGCATTAATATATATTTAATAAATTTCATAATTGGAACAAAAAAATGCATAAACTTGCTAACGGATAGAGATAAATATTTACAATAGTAGTCTTACAAATATAAATTGCATTATAATAATTTATTTAATATATGATATTTAAAATTTTGTAGTGATATATTTAATTCTTAATTTTTAATAATATATTAAAAAATGACCTTGTAACATATGGGTTAAACTAATCCACTTGAGTAATGAGAAGCACTTACAATGTTAGAATATAATTAAAAGTATTATTCTAAATGATATATATTTTATTTGCTATAAACAAAATTTTGTTTAAGAAATTTTAGTGGATGTTGAAAATTGTCAATATTGCAATTTAACTTGAAGATTGATCAATTTCTATAAGAATGGAGTACAAGCAAATTTAAAAGAAAAATATAGGAGATTTTAATAAATTAACTATACATAAATAATGTGAAAAGATAAGAAATTCATTATTCAATATTGATTACTAAATTTATTGATCTTTCAAGAGAAGAAACAATCCCTTTAATGAATGTATCAATCTCATAAGAAAGAAGAAGTTAGCCCCTAAGAGGTAAAAAGATTACTTAAAATACTTTTTATTCAGTGTTTTATTTAACTCTAAATAAAACAATCATATTTAAATGATGAAATTTGTGAATTTGGCATTAATTCTCTAGTGTTCATTTGACTTCAAATTTATTTAAAAGGAAAAGTTTCAACTTTTCTTTTTAGCTATACTTGTGCCTTTTGTAAATGAAAATTTAGATGACAATTTATAATTCAAACTTGAGCTTTAAGTCATGGATGTGGAGGAAAAAATGTAAAAAAAAAAAAAGTATCTTTTTGCTAATTAATAAAATGATCAATTGCCCAGGAATGTAAAATCTTAGACTTGATCTGAGAGCTGCTAATCAATGCCATAGTTAAAAAGAATTATTTTCATTGACAAATTCAATACATTCTTTTAATAAAAATTAAATTATGCAAAAATATAAAAAATTAATAAATTTAAGTCCAGATTTCAATTGTGGGTTTTATGGATTAGCATTAAATCCAAAACAATTTATCCAAATTAACATATATTTATAATATTAATATTTTTATGTCTCTTCCATAGTTAATTTCATTTCAGTATCGACCATATCGGTTGGTACACTTTAGTTATACTAAAATACGATATATCTAAGGATAATTTTTTTTACCGAATTTGGTACCAGGTGATATCAGTTGTTTTCATTAGTTATGGTCGATTTTGGTGAATTTTAGTGGATTAGCATATTCCGACTGGTACATAAATGTGAAACATATTTTGTAATTTTTAACTTGTCTTTTATTGTTTAACTATTTTTATCCTAACTAAAATAAAATTAATTGACAAAATAATGAAAAGCATAAACCCAAGATCATTGTGTGAAAATTAGAACACCATACACATATCAAAGAGATTAGGCATACATGTTTGAGTAGTTATTGTGAAATTGTAGAAGCGAAATGATCTTGAAGTGGCTATGATCTTCCTCTTCACTCTTTTCTTTCTCGTAATAGTTTCTTAATGGGTAGTTATCAAATGTTGAGAAGTAAAGAAAGGACCTTAGCCTATTATTTAAATAACCTTAGTAATCTCCTCATTAAAGGTTTACCGAGCCAAAGGCCTACATAACCACTATACCATACCAACTTGGTAAAATGTGCAAAAGCCCACACTTAGGTGATCATATAAAATTAATTGGGCTCTCATGCTTGTCTCATATTATGACTAAATCCATCAGTTGGTTTTATTAAATTAAAATCATCAATTAATAGTAGTCTACTTACGAAAAATTCTAACATTCTCCAATTTGGGCAATATTAATTGGGTTGTTTAATTTTAAGAAAACTTGACTTGAAAATAAGACTCCAAGCTAATTTACTTTACTTTGATGTGGCCACAATTTAAAAAACAATTTAGCCTTTGAGATAATATCTTAATGATCCTATCCAATAGAATCATTTAATACCAAATCATGGTAGCCTTTATGTCTTTTACTAACATAAGACCAATACACAATTACAAGTACCAGAGACTCTATTGACAATAGGTGTTAATGTGGCTATGTAGCAAGAAAATAACACATAAATGTGATCTTAACGTGTCATTTTCATCGTTAGTCCTTTTGTCAATTTCTCTAAACTTGTTAAGAAATCTCTATGGCATCTAGATGTACATGTATGTTTCTTTAATATCCTCGAGGTCACTTGCTAGTATCATTTATGAGACACACCCAAAATATGTTAAAGTTATACTTAAAACAGATACCAAGTCTTAAAACTTTATAGTGCATATAGCAAATTTTAATTTTTCCAAGTGTACATGTGCTAACGTAATAAATACAATATAGAACATCAATCGGCAATGATCATCATTCAAGCATGGAATAAAAATATCACATAGATATTTCAAACATAAAGAAAAAAAGGTCTAACATAAAGATAAACCATAATGTGTGAGTATGAAACACAATGATATACTCCAACTAGTGAATCACATCAAAAGACCCCAAAATACCCATGCTCTCAACATGTTTATTAAACGCTATAGGTCTTAACCCATTCATCAAAGGATCAGCAATCATGTTGTCAGCTTAATATGTTTGACAACAATCTAACCATTTTGCACAAATTTCCTGACTTTGAGATATTTAATCTCCAAATGTTTAGACCCACTAGTGCTCTTGTTGCTTTTAGAAAATAACACAACAAACTTATTATCACAATAAATCTTTAATGATCTAAAGATGGAATCAATAATGCGAAGACCTTAAATGAAAACTTTAAACCAAATTGCCTATGTAACATCTCCATAGCATGCTACAAACTTAGCTTGCATGGTAAAAAAAGATAAAAATGTTTGCTTAACACTCTTCCAAGACACAGCTCCTTCAGCCAACATAAAAATATATCCTAATGTGGACTTCACGTCATCCTAACAACTAGTAAAGTCTAAATCTGTATACCCAACTATGTCAAGATTGTCCACCTTTTTATAGACTAATAGATGGTCTTTGGTCTTTTGTAAGTACTTTATCATTTTCTTAGTAGCAACCCAATGATCCATATCAGGATTAGAAGATGTCTCCCAAGAACTCCCACTGCAAAAGCAATGTCTAGCCTAATGCAAACCTGTGCATACATATAAGACTCCCAACTGCACTAGAATATGATATGTTCTTGATAGATTTTTTTCTCCAAATCATTCTTTGGGCACTGACTAAGATTAAATCTGTCACCTTTTACAATGTTTGTATCTCCAACCTTACAGTCTTGCACGTTACACCTACTAAGCACACGATCAATGTAAAACCTTTACAATAGTCCCAACAAATTTTAAAACCTATCTCTATGAATTTCAATCCTAAAAACAAATGAGGCATCCACAAGATCTTTCATGTCAAAAGTTTTAGATAATAACTACTTAGTTTTATACAACAAACCAACATCATTATAGGCTAAAGATATCATCCACATACAAAATAAGAACCATATACTTACTCACATTGATTTTAAGGTATATGCATTGATCAACTTTATTTTTCTTAAAACCTAGAGAAGTAACTACGTCATTAAACTTCAAATACCACTACCTAGAAATTAAAATGTGCTACCAAGGCCATAATAATCCAAAATGAATCTTTGGAAAACACTAGTGAAAATGTTTCATTAATTCACTTCTTCCCTTTGAGTAAATCCCTTTGCCACTAGTCTAGTTTTGAACCTTTTAATTTTTTCCTTAAAATCTTTCTTGGTTTTATACAGCCATTTACAATCAATAGGTTTACACCATTTTGGTAGTTTAACAAGCTTTCAGACACCATTTTGAGCCATAGAATTCATCTCATCCTTTAATGCCTTCATTTATACACCAGATTGGGGACTGCTAATAGCTTTACTAAAAGTCACAAGATCAATAATATGACCAATATCATAGTCATTCTTTCCAAGATAAATTACATAATCATTGGAGATGGTAGATCTTTTTAATTTGGTAGATCTTTTTAGAGGCATTTCAATATCATTTTCTTGAACTTATGATATATCAACAGAAGTTAGATCAGTAAGAGGAGGACTTGTATCCAGGTGCCCTCGATCTCCTCTCTTTATGGCCAGTAACATAACATGACATTGCATTGTAAGCAAAGGAATTGAGACATGTCTAACAAATTTTTTATTGTTCACAGCTTTTGTCATACCCTTATCAACCATATCTAGCTTAAGAAACTTTGCCAGTGGTGACTCTACAAGTTTAGTTCCACGTGTAAGACAATAAAACCTATATCCCTTAGAATGGTCTTGATAACTTATGAAAAAGCCACGTGTACTTTTGGGTTTAGTTTTTCTTTTAGAAGGGTTATAGATTTTAACTTTTGCAAGACATCCCCAAACTTGAAACTGGTTTAAGCTGGGTTTCCTATTAGATCACAATTCAAAAGGTTTTTACGAATAAATTTGTTAGGTACCCTATTGAGTATATACAAGGCAATTTTAATTGCTTCAACCTGAAAAGATTCAGAAAGATTAGTCCTCCTCATCATGCTCCTCATCATATCCTTAAGTGTGTGATTCTGCCTTTTGGCCATACCATTTTGTTCAAGACTACTAGGTATAGTATATTAGGCAACAATCCCACACTCTTGTAAGTATTTAGCAAATAGTCCCATATGCTATCTAGAGCTTTACCATGTCTACCATAATGCTCACCACCATAGTCAAACCTAACAACTTTGATAACTTTCCTTAATTGTTTCTCTACCTAAGTCTTAAAAATTTTAAATTTATCAAAAGTGTTAGATTTTTCACCTAACAAGTAAAGATACCCATAGAGGGAATAGTCATAAATGTAAGTAACAAAATATTTGTTACCACACAAAGTAGATGTAAAAGGTTCACTAATATTAGTATATACAATTTCCAAAAGGTTAGAACTACGAGTTGCCCCTTTTTTCTTAGTCTTAGTTAGTTTACCCCTTATGCAATCAACACAAGTGTCTAATTTTTTAAAATCAAGGGATGGTAAAATATCATCTTTTATCAATCTATGAACTTTTTTATCAAAAATGTGACCTAACTTTTCATCCCATAATAGGGAAGAGTTTTCTTTAATCAAAGATCTTTGAGACACTATCTTTTTAACATTATTACAACTATATTCACTATTGAAGACCAAACACAGTTTATATAAATTGTCAACGGGTTTAAATTCACCAACAACATTTGAATCTAAAAACAAGTCAACTTTTCCATTTCCAATGCTGAAATAGCAACCACGTTTATCCAAACTAAAACTAAAATCAAATTCCTCCTAAATGAAGGTACATAAAAAACATTTGTCAAAACAACTTTAAACCCAAAATCCAAATTTAAACCTATTTTTCCTACATGACTAATGTCCACTTTAGTATTGTTTCCAACTTTAAGTTTGGCTTCTTTCTCATATGGCTACTACTTACTTTTAAACCCTTTTTTGTTTATTATTTTTCTCTAACTAATCCTTATATTCAGGGCATTCAAATTTCATGTGACCTTTTTCCTTGTAAGAAAAACACATGATATCTTTTTTAATGATAGCTTTAGGACCTCTTACCCCTTTAGTCTGACCACTACCTTGTCCCTTATCATCCTAAACTTTCTTATGAGCATTAGTAATAGATCTCTTAAATTTCCTATAAGTTTTTAGATAATTGGGTTTGGAATTAGTAGTAAGATGGGCACTCTCACTCTTTTTTTTTTTGGGTTTTTTTCCTTAGAAACATATTTGAAAATGAGATCATTAACACTCCAAACTTCATTCATAGCATTATAGGCTATTTTGATCTGGGTGAACTCTATAGGTAAAGAGTTAAAAGAATGTTGAATAATAAATTTGTTAGGGAGGATAACTTTGTGGGAAGTTAATTTGGTTTGAATGTGGATCATTCTGATAATGAAATCTTTAACACCTCCAACATTATCATATCTCATACTTGTAAGCTTACTCATAAGGTTCCTAACCTCAAACTTATTGGATTTTTGGTATCAATTGCCTACAACATTATAGAGATCAGTAGCAATATCAGTGGTATCCAACCCATTCAAAAGGTGTTCAGAGACAAACCTCTTAATGGCATATAGTCACATACGATTTTCCCTTTTTCATTTGACAAAAAAAAATTTTGTTTTGTAGTACTTTCATCAATAATATCAGTAATCTTTGGAAAATACAAGGCTATGTTTATCTCACACATAACCAAAGCAAAGTTCAAATCTTCATTTCATCTCTTATAATTAAACCCACAAAGTTCTTCAATAGTAGCTTGATTGTTATTGACAGTATAAGTCACTATTCAAGACAAAATGCAATATTAGTCAATGAGCAATATCATAAATTGTATAGCAACTATTCATGATGTGCTAACAATTACTAAAAAATCTAAGTGCATTATCATAAACTCCTCTTTGGGCAGAGAATGCAACATGTGATTAGGAACTTTTCACATAAAGCTAATATGAGAATGTCCTAGTTTTCAAAAACTTATCACCTTTAGGTAGATTGATTTTCTAGACCAATACACCCTCAACCATGATGCTCTATGATCCAAAACAAATTACCCTACACATTAACTCCCTTTGGGTAGGAAAAAACATAAGATAATTTAATAACCATCCCATAACTTTAGAATGATAAAATATTCCATTAACTTCAATAAGTGAGCCACTTTGGAAACCAAACACTTATATCAATTAATGAAAACTTTTTCAAATTGAAAATTTTCATTAATCGCCAAAAATTCTCAGTTTGCATATTCAACCTTAATATATGCAATGAACCATTCTAGCTGAGATACTAAACCTTGATTTATCTTATTAGGTACTATAAACAATGTTTATTACATTTAAACTTGATTGTTATCTTATAATTAAACCCACAAAGTTCTTTGATAGTAGCTTGATTGTTATTGACAGTATAAGTTACTATTCAAGACAAAATGCAATATTAGTCAATGAGCAATATCATAAATTGTATAGCAACTATTCATGATGTGCTAACAATTACTAAAAGATCCAAGTGCATTATCATAAACTCCTCTTTGGGCAGAGAATGCAACATGTGATTAGGAACTTTTCACATAAAGCTAATATGAGAATGTCTTAGTTTTCAAAAACCTATCCCCTTTAGGTAGATTGATTTTCTAGACCAATATACCCTCAACCATGATGCTTTATGATCCAAAACAGATTACCCTACACATTAACTCCCTTTGGGCATGAAAAAACATAAGATAATTTAATAACCATCCCATAACTTTATAATGATAAAATATTCCATTAACTTCAATAAGTGAGCCACTTTGGAAACCAAACACTTATATCAATTAATGAAAACTTTTTCAAATTGAAAATTTTCATTAATTGCCAAAATTCTCAGTTTGCATATTCAACCTTAATGTATGCAATGAACCATTCTAGCTGAGATACTAAACCTTGATTTATCTTATTAGGTACTATAAACAATGTTTATTACATTTAAACTTGATTGTTATCTTATAATTAAACCCACAAAGTTATTTGATAGTAGCTTGATTGTTATTGACAGTATAAGTCACTATTCAAGACAAAATGCAATATTAGTCAATGAGCAATATCATAAATTGTATAGCAACTATTCATGATGTGCTAACAATTACTAAAAGATCCAAGTGCATTATCATAAACTCCTCTTTGGGCAGAGAATGCAACATGTGATTAGGAACTTTTCACATAAAGCTAATATGAGAATGTCCTAGTTTTCAAAAACCTATCCCCTTTAGGTAGATTGATTTTCTAGACCAATATACCCTCAACCATGATGCTTTATGATCCAAAACAGATTACCCTACACATTAACTCCCTTTGGGCATGAAAAAACATAAGATAATTTAATAACCATCCCATAACTTTATAATGATAAAATATTCCATTAACTTCAATAAGTGAGCCACTTTGGAAACCAAACACTTATATCAATTAATGAAAACTTTTTCAAATTGAAAATTTTCATTAATTGCCATAATTCTCAGTTTGCATATTCAACCTTAATGTATGCAATGAACCATTCTAGCTGAGATACTAAACCTTGATTTATCTTATTAGGTACTATAAACAATGTTTATTACATTTAAACTTGATTGTTATCTTATAATTAAACCCACAAAGTTCTTTGATAGTAGCTTGATTGTTATTGACAGTATAAGTCACTATTCAAGACAAAATGCAATATTAGTCAATGAGCAATATCATAAATTGTATAGCAACTATTCATGATGTGCTAACAATTACTAAAAGATCCAAGTGCATTATCATAAACTCCTCTTTGGGTAGAAAATGCAACATGTGATTAGAAACTTTTCACATAAAGCTAATATGAGAATGTCTTAGTTTTCAAAAACTTATCCCCTTTAGGTAGATTGATTTTCTAGACCAATACACCCTCAACCATGATGCTTTATGATCCAAAACAAATTACCCTACACATTAACTCCCTTTGGGCATGAAAATACATAAGATAATTTAATAACCATCCCATAACTTTAGAATGTTAAAATATTCCATTAACTTCAATAAGTGAGCCACTTTGGAAACCAAACACTTATATCAATTAATGAAAACTTTTTCAAATTGAAAATTTTCATTAATTGCCAAAATTCTCAATTTGCATATTTAACCTTAATGTATGCAATGAACCATTCTAGCTGAGATACTAAACCTTGATTTATCTTATTAGGTACTATAAACAATGTTTATTACTTTCAAACTTGGGTCTCGAATTTAATTTAAAACTATTTTTAATTACTAACCAATAATGCACATAAAGTTCAACCCGAGAGTACACATATATTTTGATCTAACTAGGGAGAGTACCTATTGCCATTAGACTCCCAACATACCAAAATATTTTATCATGAACTAAAGTAACCAAAATCATGTGCATAACATATAATACTTTTTGAATAATGCATGAATTTTGGACAATAAATATTTTATGCATTCAAAAAATTCCAAAAACATCATAGAAAAATCAAAAATTAAATTCTAAGCATGTTAAAAAAAGAGTGAAAACAGCCATTAGACAGGCTCACATGTGCTACATGCGCCTCTCTTTGTGTGCGGGCTTTGTTTGGAACATGGCTGGCTATGTTCTTCAACCTCCAATAGGGTTGGCTCGACCCGACTAATGTGGTTCCTAACCCGTTTGGGTTTTCTTCACCATTTTTGGATGCTTTTTCTTACCCTTTTCATCAAATTAAAGTTTCAAACATTCAATTAAACTATTTTCTACAAAGCCCATGTAAAAAATCACATCAAAACAACAAAATAGGCTCAATTTTAGAAATTTTTTGGATTCTTCAAACCCATAACAACCCATTTTTGTTTTTTTCACAATCGGTCACCATACATCAATATTTTATGAAATTAATCACTACGATTCAAGTTTGTAACATATTTGAGACATGATCCAATGATCAATTTCAAATTAAACACAAAGTATTCATATTTTAATAAAAACAAAATTTTGATAAAAACTTGTAACCAAAAACTTTGAACCCTGATTTCTTCCTCTATATAAGGAATTAGAAAACTATCCTTATATGGATTTGATCCTCTTTCAAAGAGGAACAAAAGCCCTTTATCAATTTTACATAATAACGATCAAAATTTAAAGGTTTCAATAATAAAAAAAATCACCCAAGCTAGTAATTAATCCAAACATTAATTAAATAATCATGAAATTAGGTTTCTAATTTCACACAATCAAGTTTCGATAACACATGAAAGCATAAACCCAATATCATTGTGTGAAAATTAGAACACCAAACATGTATCAACAAGATTAGGCATACCGGTTTGGGTAGTTTTTCTAAAATTACGAAAGCAACGATCCCAAAGTGGCTATAATCTTTCTCTTTGCTTTTCTCTTTCTCATAATAGTTTTTCAATGGCAGTTACCAAATGATGAGAAGTGAACAAGGGACCTTAGCCTGTTATTTAAATGCTTGTCTCATATTAGCACTAAATCAAATAGTCGGTTTTATTAAATTAAAATCACCAATTAATAGTAATCCACTTGTGGAAAATTCTAACAAATAACCTTAAAAATTAAGTTTCTTTATTTTTATTGTAACTTATTTTCCTTTATACTTTATTTGTTCAAACCAAAGTTTATAAGGTTATACTTTATTTTTCAAACCAAAGTTTATAATGTTATACTTTAATTTTCAAACCAAAGTTTGTAAGTACTTCAATCTCTTTCAAGAAAGCAATTGTGCTCCCTTTATAAAGTTTAAAAATCATAAAGCCTTGGTCAATTTTTTCATCTAATTGTTTTTATATTAATATTTACATGGAAAAAGAAACTTATTTGAATATCATATAATCAAATTAAGTGTTTAAAATATCATAAAAAATTTATGATGGTATTTTTATACTTTTAAACTTATTTATTTGATTTTTGAAGATATTGCATATTTATTTTGTAGATTATTAATAGTATTATAATGTACAAGTTTATGCATGTTTATAAATATATTTGTACTAAACCAAAAAATTTGAAATAATATGCCAAAACAATTGGTATTGATATATACCATATTTTTTTTAACACATTGAACATTATCCAATACATATTAACAACTTTAGTATTTTCTTTATATTTTTAAAGTAGGAATTCAAATGAAAGTTCTATTATTATAAATTATTGCTTTAATTCATGTTTTTAACTTGAATGCGATTGCAAAAAATTAAAAGAAGTATTTAAGGTTTTCTTTTGAAAAGAATTGATTTACAAATAAAATATGAAAATAAATAAATAAATTTAATTAACCATGAGATTTCCGAAATTGAAATTAAACCCTTAGAATCCAATTGAGTTTATATATATATATATATATATATCTAATATAAACACTATCCACCTTCTGGTTTATTATAAAAGGTTTTACTATATAAATCATCACTCTAACATATATTTTAATTAAACAATAGGTGCATAAGAAGAGAAATAAAAATATTTATTAACCAAGTTAAAATGTTGTTTTATGAATAGTAAATTGCAAAGAATATGTAAAAAAATAAATAAAATTTATTACCGTTTTTATAATATTTATTAATGTTATATTAAACTCCTAGCTTCCTTTCAAATTCACATAACATTTTTCCAAATAATATTTATGCATATTTGATCCTTTTAGAAGAAAAAACTATACAAAAATTATATTATTACATCTTCCATTGAAGCTTATATTTTAAGTAGTTATTGTACAAAATAACAAATATATACATTTTTATTAATCAAGCTAAGTTATTATTTTAACAAAAAATATTAAATTTAAAAATAATAAAGTAAATCAATTCAGTCATGAGATTTATAAACCCTATATATATATTGAATATTAACATTTTTACTTTCCTAATGTGAATGTTTGTGCCTTTTAAAAGGAAAAATCAATAAAAAGTTGTATTATTATACTAAATTATAATCACTCAATCCTCATGTCTAACAAAAGAGTATATGGAAATGAAGTAAAAAAAAATCATAAATAGTTTAACTAAGTATTTTGGTCTAATATTCTTCTATATAATAAAGCTTGTCTCTTTTATTTTGCTCAAATCAAGACTTACAAAATAAAAATGTTAAGACCTAATTGGTAATTAGCAAAAAAGAAAAATGTTTTAATTTTTAGAATATTCTTGGAGATTTCAATTGAGTATTTTATTTTACTTGAAAATTGTTGATTTTGTTTATTATTATTATTATTATTATTATTTTTATTATTATTATTATTATTAGTATTATTATTATTAAATCTAATGTTGATGGCAAAAAAATATTTAACTTTTTTTACTAGTAATAATATAATGTAAAAAAATTCTCATGAAATAGATAAAAAAATTTGAAAGTAACTTGAATTTTTAAATATTCATAATCTCAAATTACAAAAAAGGCTAATTTTTTTAGATCTCTTAAAATTATAGCAAGATAAATAATCAAATAAGTACGAAAAGATTTATTTACTCACCACAAATAAAATAAATGAAATCTTTTTAATTTCTTTGTTGTTTCATTCATAAAAATGATTTGATTGTTGGTAGACTTTTGTGGAAGACAAAAAAAACAATAAAATAGAAATTATAACTTTAAATTTAAGATTAGAGAATTAAAATGTTAAATATATTGCAAATAATTGTCTACAATGTAGACACCAAATTTGGTCTAAACCCGGATCAGTTAGGCCTGGTCCAAATGAGTAAGCCCATTTTATTTTTTTTATTTTTTTTGTATCTTATTTATTTATTTATTATTTATTAATATATATTCATTTATTAATATATATTATTATTTATCTATTAATGTATATAAATTTTTATTATTAACTATTATCTATTATTTATCTATTAATATATATATTTTATTGATATATTTTATTTATTATTTATCTATTTTTTTTTGGCTGGGATTAAAGGATATTGATCAGAAAGTTGAAATTTTGTCGTGAATTTGGGATTCAATCAAAGTCCAGATTTGATTCAAAGATTGAATCTCAATCCAAGAGGGAATTGGGATTGATCAGAAACTCTTCTGATCAATCCCTATAAATAGGTCTACAAAGATCACATGAGAAGGAGAATAGGGAAGAAACAGAAACAACAGGTGTTTAAAGGGAGTTTAGGATTTTTAGAAAATTTTTTTATTTTTTTTTAAGTGTTTTTTTTTTGGAAAATTTTTGGAAATTTTTTAGAATCCGCTGAAATTTTTCGACGAACCTTGAATTTTTCGATGAGTTTTTCGGCTAACTTTGAAGTTTCTGATGTTATTTTCCAAAATTCGATGGAAATTCAACCAAATTCTAGGTTGGTTCTTCGGGTAGAAAAAAGGAGGAAAAAGCTGAAGGGAAAAGAGAGAAGGGGAAGGCGAATCTGAAGAAAAAAGCCCTTTCTTTGCCTTTTATACCTACGAAAACGATGTCATTTTAGTGTTAATACGTTACTAGGATCCGCGTGTTTTTGTTTGGGCTGACCCAATCCGATTCATTAACCTGCGTGCTAGCCGATCCCTGGAGTCAAGCCGACTTCCCCGAGCTACGTCTTCGAGCCACCTTTTCTGTCTTGAGCCGAGCTGTTCCAAAGGTTTTTTATTTATTATATTAGAATTTTTTAGTATTTCTTATTTTATTTTATTTTTTTTAAATGATTTTCTTTAAATAAAATTAAAAAATATATATTTTAAGGAAAAGTTGAAAGTATCAATTTTTCTTATACAAAAGCAATAAGTTTTTGAAGAGAAAAGGATTTATATCTAAAGCTGAATCATTATTCATTTTTTTCATTTTATTTCTTTTTCTTTTTGAATTTTCTTTAATGTTAAATAATCCAACGATAGAGCCTCTACAAGTGAAATAGTAGTTTCCTTGCATACTCTTGAGGTGAAAGAATTTTCTCAATTTTTTGCTAAAAGTATTAGAGTCAATTGAGAATAATTTTCAATAATTAATTACTTGGTAAATTTTTAAGGCTTATTGGATAACAGAAAATTAAGCTGGTACCGTCTTTCGATGGGCGTTATGAGGGTGCTATAACCTTCTTCACACGTAATCGTACTCTCGAACCTTGTTCTGGTTAGTAGACCTGAACCTATTCTTTTAGGGACCCTTAGGCTTATGTATTCCTTGAAAGGATAGTTTTCTTAGGTGGTCAATCGCACCTAGATAAAAAAAGATTGGTGGTGACTCCTTCAAGTCAATGTCTAGCGATAGATCCCCTGATCTAGACGTTATGACACACAAACTAGATAAATTTAAACCATGAATGTAATTGCAAGTGTAACATTTCATTTTTAAATACTAAAAATTTAAAAAAAAAGTCTTCATTTTAAAATGCATTTATTTTGCAAAACTTATTAATTTTATAAGTATGTTGTACATGACATATTATAAAATCATAAGAATTATATGATTATTTTAGTCATATTATAATTAGTTTAATTAGTTTTATCCTTGTAGACCTTTATATCTATCATTTTAATTAATTTCAAAATTTTAAAAATAAGAAAGAAAATGACTACCCAAATGACGAATAATGCTTTTTTATTGAGAAAAAAAACTAAATTGATATTTGGTTTTTGAAAAATCTCCGCTACTACCTTAACATAAAAAAAATCAAGCTATAATCACTTACAGAAACCATTAAAAGTCAAAAAGAAATATTCTAAAGATAACATTAATTTGTTAATAATATAAATGAATATAAAAACATAAAATATCTATATTTTATGGTTTAATTATCACATGAAAATTATGGAAAGAAAGAAATAGAGAGAAAAAAATCAATAAATGGATTAAGAGAAAAAAAATGAGGAAAACATGGGATAATAAAAGGAATCAAAATCTTATCCAAATTATTGAAACTTGAATATAACCTTCCATTGTCAATTAACTCATACATTACCAAAAATTAAAAATTCTTGTAAAAAATCAAACACAATGAAAAAAATAGAAAAAGAAGCAAATTTTATGTTAACTTGATTCCCTAAAAATAAAATGCAAAGAAAATATTAATTCATACTTTAAAAATAAAATGAAAATTATGATACAATTGATAAATCAAATCTTTCAGTCCTCATTGTAACAATTTATTTATCGTTTAAGAAAAGAAATTCAAAAGGCATAAACAAAAATGGGTTCTAAAGGTGTCTCAAATACCAAATAGATATATTTAAACAGTAAAAAATTGACAATGGATCATATAAAAAAATAAAAAATTATAAAGATGCAAACATAAAGACGATGCTTACAAATCTCATGATTAGTAACATGTTATGTACCAAAAATCTAAAAAATAAAATATATAAAAGATTTAAAGAATTTATATAATCCAAAAAAAGAAAATCAAAAGTTATAAGTAAATAATATAAAAAACAATATTCATGCCTACGACTTAATTAAAAAATAATAAAATAAATTAAAGATAAGAAAATAACATGACAAAAACAAAGAAAAAAAATATTTATCTTTTTGTCAATCAACATCATTTTTATACTAATATGTTGTTTAGTCTTAAAATTATAAACATCTCATAATTGACAAACATAAATTTTGATCATCCAATTATATTTTTAAGAGATAATCATCAATCATGGTATATTCTAATTTATTAATAGTCGAGTTTAAACTGTAAAAAAAAAATGTGATAAAAATTATAAAAATACAAACAATAAAAAATACATTGATTGACTAAGAAACAAACTTGAAATGCAAAAAAATCATAAATCATAATTAAAAATTAAAAAAAGTATAAAAATAAAAACATAATAATAAACAAACCTCATGATTAGTAATGGTTAATAGCAAACTTAAACTGCCAAAAAAAAAAAGATCATGGTAAAAAAGTAAAAACACTAAAAAAATACATCAATTGACTAATAAACAAATATGAAATGCAAAAAACAAAAATCATAGATCATGATTAAAAAATTGCAAATTTATAAAATTATCAAAACTACAAAACAATAAAAAACAAAATCTCATAATTAATAATATGACAAATAAGAGTTGAGAGAAGAAAGTGTAATAGAAGCATAAAAGACACTCATATAATCTCTCATCCTTAAAAGGGATAGAAAACCATATGTCACAAGAAAATTAAAAGTAAAAAATATAAATGTTACAAAACCAAAGATTCGATTAATAAATTTTAACAGATAATGGTTTTAGAAAAAATGAATACAAGAAAATAAAAAATCGATAATTAAAGTAATATGACAAATAAGAATTGGAAGAAAAAAGTGTAAAAGAGACATGAAAGAAACTCATATAACTCTCACTGTTAAAACCATAAATCACAATAAACTCAAAATTAAAAAATATAAATGTTACAAAATCGAAGGTTTGATTAATAAATTTTAACAAATAATGGTTTAAATAAAATGAATACAAGAAAATCAAAAGTCAATAATTAAAGTAATATGACAAACAATAATTGATAGAAAAAAGAGTAACATATACATAAAAGACACTCATATAACTCGCATCCTTAAAAGAGATAGAAGAGTCACAAGAAAATCAAAAGTCAAAAATATAAATGTTACAAAATTAAAAGGTTAATCAATATATTTTAAAAACAATAGTTTTTAAAAAATGAATACAAAAAAATCAAAAGTCAATAATCCAAATAAATATTAGACATTCAAAAGTTTATTTTGTTTTATGCAATAAAATTAAGATGTATGAATTTATAATATATGTAAAAAAGACGTGGCCTTATTACAACATATTTGAGTTATATATATAATGGTTTAAAAAACTGAATACAATAAAATCAAAAGTCAATAATCCAAATAAATATTAGACAATCAAAGATTTATTGTGTTTTATGTAACAAAATTAAGATGTATAAATTTATAATTTATGTAAAAAAGACTTGGCATTTATTATAAAATATTTGAGTTTTATGTATATAATGATTATCAATAACTTAGTATTAAATCATCAATTATCAATAGTAATTCATTCATAAATTAGTAGTATACCAAAGATAATTTAGCAGTAAATCATTGATAATTCAGTAGTAAATAATTGACAACTTAGTAGTAAATCAATGATAACATAATAGTAAATCAATAATAATTTAATTGTCAATCATTGATAACTTTCTTTTGTATATAAAATTGTCAAGAATTGAACTTTGGTTACTAACAGAAATGAAACTAGAACTTTCATCATGTTAGTCTAGGGTAAATGTATCATCAACCTATTTAATAAAAAAATTTAGTAAAAATTTCTAAATTTGAATGAAGCAATAATATTATTATATAAAAAAATTTATCTCATACTAGAATGGAACCCACTTTTTGCAACGGGATGGCTTAAATTTTATCAATGATTACCAAAAATATATCTAGTTACCAAAATTATATGAAGGTTGAAAAAATTACATTAAGAGGTTATCAAAATTTTATAAAAAAATTATTAAATTTGCATCAATGGTTAAAAAATATATATCATAAGCTACCAAACTACTATCAAAGATACCAAAATTATATCGAAAGTTATTAAAATATTATTAAAGGTTATGACACATTTAACAAAAGTTATCAAAACATATCAAAGGTTATCAAAACCTAAATTATATCAAAATTATCAAATTTTACTTATATATATACCAAAATCAAAATTAAACTATTAGCATTTATTATTATTAATATTATTATCATTGTATTCAAAAAAATTATTTATTAAATAGAATTTTTAAAGACAAAAATTACACATGCCAAAGGAAAAATTTGTAAATTGGACAAACGTTACCAAAAATGGAACAATTATTAAGACCGGATTATCGTCTCTGTTACTGGGAAAGGAAGACTAAAGCTGAGTTATCAGTTAAATGAAATCCTCCTGTCCAGTTAAAGTTTAGTTTAGCATTTTGATAATTATAGTTTTGTCTGACAAGATTGGAGAAATAAACACTATAAGGGAAAGTTTGCAGCTGAACTCATTGTTTGAAAACTGCATCTATTCACCCACTTGATGTTTAAATGTCTTCTAAAAGATGATTACCTGGACAGCTGTACATTATTATTATTTATATTACATCAGAAAGAAAGGTACATAACATCATCTGTCCATTACAATCAACGACGCAATTTTTAGGAATTGAATCCATAATTGCAACTGGCCAAAAAAAAAATAAATAGAATTACAAAGTAAAGAACATCAAAATCAGAAGGCAATAGATGTTTGGATTATGATTTACTTCAGCAATAACGCATGCAACCTTCTTCCCTCTTCACGCATCTAGCAAAGAAAAAGTAGTGATACTAAATACTAGTATTAGCATGTTAGCATGTTATAATTAAACTCTACAAAAATGAAATAAAAAGAAAATAATAAGATGAAACTAGATTTGCAATTGTATAGTTAAAAAAGACTCACATTATGCTTTTAAAGATACTCCTCCATCGGTTGCTCGAAGAGGCTATGCGGGAACTTGAGGAAGGGTAGAAGGACATTGTTTGCATGGGGATGGTCCCACTCCAATGATTCCCACCATTCTTTTGGATGCAAGCGGATTTCCTTGAGAGAAGGAGGAGGAGATGGTTTTTCCGTATCATGGTCCAGCAGGGGAAGATACAGGGGAAGCCGCTTTAGCTTTGGACAATTCCTTATATCAATGCATTGGAGAGAATCACAAACCATTACTCCATTTTTACTGCAAATGCTCTTCAAATGTGGTAGTTCCACCAAATGCAATATCCACAATTTGGGAAGATTATATTTGATGGTACCCATTCCTTCTTCCTCTGATGCTATTATTTCCTCCATTTCGTCACAATGCCCAACAGTGGCCTCTTCCAGGTTGTGCAGAACCCACTTAGCTGAGAACAAATTCTTTATTTTTGTACAACTGAATATACAGATTGTTTTGAGGCTGGAAAATGCACCTACTGATGACTCTCCAACTATAGCCTTCAAATTGTGCAAACCACTTAGATTTAGTGACTCAAGTGTTTGAAGTTGGCAACCCGATGGAAAAATGTACTCCAACTCCTCACATTTCTCAAATGTACATTCCTTCAAATTAGTTGCATCTTTCAATCCACAAATATCGTTTAAGCTTCTCAAACCTTTGCACTCAACAAATTCTAAGTGTTGAATATCATATGGAAGTATAATACCATCTCCAGAATTAATATTATAACCCACAAATGCAACAATATTACTATGATCCATGTATCGAATATAAACTTGTTCATTGAATAACACACCCTTCAACAAGGGATTGGGGCTCAGCCAAATAAAGTATTTATGAAGCCTTTTTCTCTGACTAAAATACGTGTTCAAGTCACCCAAGTCACTAAAGCAACCTTCAAAAACTTCCAACTTGTTCAATTCCCTTATCTCTTTTGCTCCTGTTGATACTGGATGTATTGCCAAATACTGAATACGACACAATTTCGACAATAATCCATTGGGGATCTCTTTCAAATAGTTAGTAAGTCCAAGATTGAGATACCTAAGATTTACTAACATTTCCAAACCTTGAGGGATTTCCTTGATTGAAGTTCTTCCAAGGTCCAATTTCTTCAAAGCTTGAAGCTTCAATAAATATGGCAGATTATCTATATGGCGACAACCATGCAGCACCAATGCAGTGAGACTCTCCAGATTAGAGATAGAATTTGGCAACTTCGTAAGAAGATTATAAGAAAGATCAAGAATCTTAAGATTAGGAAAGTGCCCAAAGAAAGATTCTGGAATTTCTTTCAATGAATTTCTTGAAAGTAACAAGGTTGTGACCTTTTGACATATTGGAGACATCATATTTGGAGGAATTGCTGATATGTAATTGTTCATTAGAGAAACCTTCTCCAAATCTTCAGTCCACTCTTCCTCATTTGGTAGCTCCTTCAATTGCCTACCAGCTTTTACCAAAAAACCCTTTTTTGTAATATCCAATGCCATATCTCGAACAACATCATGCATCTTTATTTGTGTACCTTCCCCAACCCTTTCTAGCAAACAATTCTCTATGAGCTTCTGCAAAATAGAATGACCCCAACCTTCCATTGCTTTTCTAGTTCCCATTTCATCTATAAGTCCTTCTTCCATCCAATAGTCAATGATTTCCTCTTTTTTGAATTCATAATCTTCAGGATATAAAGCACAACATAGAAAACAATCCCGGTCTGTTTGTCTTAGATGATCATAGCTAAATTTTAGACATCTAAACAATTTTTCTTGCACCACCTGGATGCTTCTGATGTTACTTCTCAACTCATCCAAAGCATTTTCCCACAGAAGAGGAATGGATATTCCCCTCATACAACCAGCTATTGTGACAATTGCAAGAGGAAGTCCATCACATTCTCCCACAATATCTTTCATAATTGATTCTAAAGTTGGATTAGGCAACATGTCTTGTCCAGCTTTGCTTAAAAATAACTGCAAAGCCTCATCTGCAGAAAGACACGGTACTTTTACTTTCTTACAGCCCATTGTTCTAACAACCTCTTCTGAACGTGTTGTCAACACTAATTTGCATCCATTATCTGCTGTTGGCTCAAGGATTCCGATATCCTCAAGAGAAAAGCTGCTCCATACATCATCCAATATTAGCACATACCTCCGGTGTTTCCTCAACATTTCTGATAACTTTGCTGCACGTATGGTTGTATCTTCTTCATGTGACAACTCTTCCATCAATTGTCTTGCAATGTTGTTTTGCAGCCTTCGAATATCGAAGTCTTGGGTTACAGTTACCCAAATCAACTTGCTAAACTTGGTTTCTTCCAACAACCTATTATGGACATGCTTCATAATGGTTGTTTTACCTATTCCTCCCATCCCACACACTCCAATCATTCTAACTTCATTTCCCATCAAATAGTTATAAATTTCTTCTTTTACATTAGTCTCACCTGCCAATTCTGATGTTGGTAGTTGAGCAGTTATGATGGATAGGTCATTAACCGCCAAGCTCCCACAGAAATGACCTTCGGCTTTCACTTCCTTCAATGCTTGAGTCGCTTCATAAACACGCTTCCCTAGGCAAGAACGAAAGAGAGATTTCCCTGTACTGACTTTATCTTCAACACGTTGAGCATCAGCAAGCTTCTCATTTATTTTTCTGAGCCAACTTTCAACTTCCTGCTTTGGCTTTTTCCCAAAATGATGCTCGTCTTGCAATTGTTGTTGAATATCTACCTCCCTAGCTAGCAATTCTGCTTGAGCTTGTTTGAAATCATCCACATATTTGTTGAATTTTCTGTGGTAATTAAGATATCTTATAGCTGGACGGCCGATAAACATTATAACGTCAAGGATTGGCCCAACAAAGTCACACATTGTATTAGCTTTAATGTCCCTACATCAAAATTGCCATATTGATGATTAATTCAATAGTAGATTGATCAACATATTAAGTTAATAAACTAAAGTTCAAACATAAATGGATGATCTAGGAACCATGTCCCACAACTAAAACACCAGCAGAAATGCCTTTATTACTGACGAAATTTTACGGACAGAATTTTTTCACCGGTAATTATCGACCGTTTACTAATGACTTATCGATGAATTTATTGATGGATTTAATTTCATAGGTAATCCGTAAGTAAACATATGGCATGAATATCCATGAAAATTACAGATGAAATATTCCGTTGGTAATTCTTGTGTAAAATTATTATTGTTTACCAGCAGAAAAATTCTATCGCTAAAAATAAATTTCTGAAAATTTTTTTTTTATTGTCTATTATTGATGGATTTCCCCCCTAAATCATAATCCCTAAAATCAAACCCTCATCTCTCTCACTCTCTTCCCTCTTAACGGCCCCTCTCCCTCGCCAGTCGGCCGATCATCCCCCTTTCCACTATTGGTAATAAGCTTTTTGATTTTTCAAGTTTTTTTTTAATTTATTTTTTCGAGTTTATTGTTTAACTTTTTGTTATAGATTGTTGAGATTTGTTGTGTTTTATGTTATAGATTTGTTCATTTTTTGCTGTGTTCAACTTTTTGTTAATTTTTGTTGAGTTTTTTGTCGAGTATTGTTAAGTATTTTTTTCATTTGTTGAGTATTATTGAGATTTGTTGGGTTTTTGTTATAAATTTATTGACTTTTAGATGTTTAAGATTTATATTGATTTTATAGTAAATTTGGGTTTGAGGTATATTAAGATTTATATTTGTCTTGAAAATTTTTTATATTTAATAGTTTTTAAAATTTAATAATAATTATTGAAATTAAAAATTTTTTGTTGATTTTATACTAAATTGGGGCTTGATTCTGTAGATCTATTGGCACTTACTTCTTTCCATTTCAAATCGGTGGTGTGGGAATCTGTCAGATTTGCATCCAATCCTCAATTACAGTTTGATTCTTTGGATCTGTTATTTTTGTTTATTGGTACTGCATTGACAATCAGATTAATCTTCTTAGTAGCGTTGGGTTGTTTTTAGGCAAACTCCATTTGACCTTTTAAAATAGACCATTTCATTGCCCTCAGATCGGAGGCTGCTTCTGCCTTTTCAAATTTAATAGAAGGCAACATCTATGACTTTATTTGTAATATTGAATTATATATGCTGAAATTTGTCACCTCATAGTGAAATACTTGCTTACATTAACATATGGTTGATCAGGTGAAAGTTTTTCTAGATGTTTATATTTTTTAACTTTGTTAATATTGGATAATATGGTAATATGCAATCTATACAATAGGAAATAATGAATTCTTGCTGAGGTGTGTTACACCTGCAGTATCTTCAAAATCTCTCCCCCTCTCCTCGTCGCTGTGAAGCTGTTCTGCCGGTCTGTTCATAAGACAGCGCTCTCCCCTCTTCCCTCTCTTTTCTTCTCTCGCGCTCCCCTCCAATAATGTCAACATCAGGTCAGCTTTATATTCTTTCCTTTTGTGTTTTTTTCTTTAATTCAGTTCCTATCCTGTTGCTTAGATTACAACTTTTATTGGCCAATGTCATTAGTTAGATCCGCTGTGGATTGAAAAGTCAATATAAGATGTTATGCTTGTGTTCTTCTTTCAATTCTACTTTCCTTGATTAACCATCAATTGAATTTCATCTTTGAAATTTTCTTATTTATATATTTTGTTGAGGCCCTACTTAATTTGTGATGTAACATTTTCTCTTTTCAATTCTAACTGCTACTTGAGCTAAAGCTTCAGTAATTAAAATTTTGGTGGTTAGTTTCAATTTAAATTTGAATATAGAATAATTAGACCTTTATGCTAAAATATCCTTTAGATTCCAATAACCTGATTTGATTTGACCTTCTAATTGTCACTGTATTATTTTATGTGGTACTTTGGAAATGAAAGGATGAATTCTAACGAAGTTTTGCCAAAGGTAATTATGCTCCCAAAATACATGAATAAAGCCAGGTTTGTGAACTATTTGGAGAAATTGTGAAAAGTTAATCTAATGAAAACGAAATTGGTAGTCCTTTTAGGCAAGTAAACTTAATTTTTTGGAAAATAATTAGCGAAATAAATTCTTTATTTTCTTGAAATGTAATTAAATTAATTTTAATTTCTGAAAAGTTGTCCTAGTTTCTTAGTTATAATTTCTTAAACTATTGTTTTGATCAGGGGTGAAGTCAGGGTTCTTGTCTTGGGTGGGCTGGAAGAAAAATTGAGGTATAAGAGTAAAATAATGAAAGGTGTGATAAAAAGATATAAAAAGAATTTTAAATTCAATGATATCGCCAATGAGGCATTGTTTCAATGGCAAGGGAGGTCCGGTTACCTTGAATCTTAGGTTTAAGTTGTGGGTTTCAAATCATGCTCCAGCATAATGTCTAGTTTGATAGACCAAATGTATGCATATTATTTGTGTACAATACTTAGAAGGTAATAGTAATTCATCATCTTTTAAAATATTCCATCTTTTTATCATTGTTCTTTTTGCCTATGAAAATGAATTTTTTAATAACTATTAATATTATAAGGTAACTTGAGTTTCTGTTACTCGTGGAATGAACCTGTTAGCTGAAGATTGACATGCAAATACGGAAATGGTATATATGCTGTTATGCTATTTGCTGTAGTTATGTTTTTAAGTCTTGGTCGGCACAACACTCCTCTTTTGGCCTTAAATTTTCAATTCTGATGTTGTAGGAATTTAATTTGCCTTAATTTTTTCAATTTATATTCTTTATTTTTTGTAGGTATTTTTATTATTTTATATTGAAAGTACTTGTTCATTTGACTTACGTCCATTGCCAAATATTTGTATGGAATTTGTAACACATATGTATTTTTTGTATTTTTATTTAATAGAATTAATAAACAATTTTGTAAAATATTTTAAATTCTTTTATAAATAGAATGGAGCACTTTGTTTATTTATTTTTTTTATTTATATATATTTAGTATTCATGTAATTACTTTGAAAATAAATTAAAAAAATAAAATGACAAAAAAATAAATAAAATATATTAAATATAATTAAAAAATAAGTATTACCAAGAGAATACCGACTGATTATCAACGGATTATTAATGAATTACCGATGAATTAACAACACTTTTACCAATGGATTACCAACAAATTATTATTGAAATTATTACCGATTGAATTTATCAATGGAATTAATGCCGACAGAAAATTTCATCAATAATTATCAATGAATTTTTTAGATTATCAACATATTAGTAATACCAACTTATCTATCACTAACGAAAAATTCCGTTGGTAAATTTTGTCAGCAAAAATAATTTTTCTAATAGTGAAAAGGACATAAAATCATGTTCCAAACCCTGCCCACAAACTCAGACTTTTCCAAACAAAATTTACTATAACTACAGCATAATTCATGAAGATTACCTTATCACTTGAAGTAAATCAAGATGTGAGGATGAGGAGCTGCTAGACTGTTGCGACTCCCTTATACACCAATTCGACCTATACAAATAATTAATAAGAGAAATTTAGAAATCAACGTGGTACTTTCAATTATCAAAAACTCCAAAAGTTCACTGAGAAGAATCCCACCTTTGTGCTTCAAATTTTTTTACTTCTCTTTCATTCTGTCGATCTGTAAATTTAAAAAGAAATACAGTTTAAAGGCACACTAAGACATATGTTCAATTGTGAAGAGTGTAAAAGACTTTAATTTATATAATTTACACATATCCATTTAATAATGATATAAATTAATATGTTGGTATGTAATGTTGAAAAATTGAAAAAGACTAGGAAAAAAAGGTTTTAGTATTAAAAAAACTCTTGAATTAAAATTAATTATTGATTGCAATAAATATTTGATAGTTCAGTTGATTACAATAAAACAATACGAACTTGAATGATTATTTAATTTTAAGTTATGGTGTTTTTAATATTTAAGCCATAAAAGTAGTAATTAAATACACGCAAAATTTATTTGTACAATGGAACATTAGAAGTTTGTTCTTCCTTTGTTATTATTGAACATAAATAAATGCAGTAAAGGCAAGGTGCAGTTCATTGAAGCAGTTAATGTTGTTGAAGCATAAAATAACCTGAATTGGCAGTCTTGAAAAGTTTGTGGATTCAGTGATGCAATTGCAAGGGCTCTCTCCTCTACTCTGTTTCTACCACTTCAAGAGAGTTACACCTAAAGCAAGTTCTATGGTTAATAAAATAAGGAGCCATGTTTTTTCTGAGGTAGAAGTACTTAAAGAAAATAGAAATTAAATTAAGAAAACGAACTGAAGGGCAGTTTTTTTAGTTTACAGGCAAATGGAAAATAGAAATTCTTTAATCAACTAGTAAAAGAAAATTCAAGAGCATGGCTTTTTATTGGTGAATTTTTTTAAGAGAAAAGAAGAAGAAACCAGAAATTATGAAAAGAAAATTGACAGCAGCTTCTTCTTTATATATTTATATATATTAAATGAAATTGAAGAATGAAATTTAAGAAAAAATGTTCTTTTCTCTTTACTAAAATTAAAATGAAGAAAATGAAATCAATAAGCAAAAATTCTTTTTTTCCCTTTTGGAGTTATGAAAGAAAATTAGAAAGGGGGAGCAGAAGTTGCTTGTACTGGAAACTGTAAATGCAAATTAGAAATTGAAGAAATAAAACACTTGAATGCATGTTGAAACACTTTAAAAAATCGCAGTTTAATTATATGTATTATTTATTGAACTAATCTTATACCATAAGAAAAAAAGAAAGTATAAATACAGATTCATTACTCGGACTCTACTAAAAATTAAAGTAGCTAAGAGAAATGGCTGCAAAGAAACAGGCATATAATTATGATAATTTAAGTAGGAGCAGTTTTTGAAGCTTACCTGATCGCTTTGGAATCAAGCTGTGAGGACTGCTGGGGCTCTTTCCACCACTTTTAGAGGTCCAAATAAGAAAGGAAACCAGAAAATTTTCCTTCGAGGAAAGTATATAAGAAACTCAGGGAACAATAGAAACAAGAACGATTTTTACTATTTCTGCTTGAGCTGTTTGAGTTAGTAAAATGGTGGTGGTGATGGGTCTTTGCTTTCTAGAAAAATTAGTGTAGCTAGTCAACAACAGTCCAATTTGTCATGGGATCCAGCTAGCCCCTGTTACCTCTCCAAATGATGTCTCCATCGGCAGTGGAGAATACGAAAAATTAAAAAGGTTGTAGGAGCTGCATTGTCGTTGTATAAATATGAAATATCAATAGATGTTTGATGTGATTGACTGAAAAGAGAAATAGAAAGGGAAAAAGAAAAGAGGAAAAGAGAGAGAAATAGTATCATTCAAGAATTGAGTTTTGTTTGTATTTTGATCAATAATTTGCCTTTTCTTGGTCATCTTGTCAATTCCAAGCTTCGCACCAGACAACCAAGTATCTGTAGGGTGAATTATGATTCGAGCTACTACAGGGGAAGGGCTTGAATTTGTTTTGCTTTTGAGATAAAGACGGAATAGATTATATTATTTTGAAGTTAAATTTTGAAATAATATGAAATTTTTTAATCATCTTAAAATTTTTTAATAAAATAAATTATCAAGTAAAATTTATATATTTAATTCAACTAATGATACATCTTTATATATGCAAATACAAACTATATAAATATACAAAATTATTTCATATGATTTCATTGGTCAACAATATCTCTAATATGCAAGTAATCTTTTTAATTCAATCTTCTAGCTTCTTATAAGACTAAACAAAATTATCATTTACTCATCTGTTAAAAAAAATAAAAAGAGAATGAACAAACTACAACTTAGTAAATATAGGTTCACACACTTTATCATATCAAACATCGTTTTTATATATATATATATATCATATAGATCATTCAAAATATTCATCAAATCATTATTTCAAAACATTTCAAAAATTAGCATTAGATCAAACGTTTTGTAGAAATTAATATTAAAATATATCAATTCATAAATCATTGTAAAATAAACTATCATTCAAATATTGTAATCAAATTAAATTATAGATCAATCTTTAAAATTATTACAAATCATCATAAATTATTAGTTCATTGCTAGCTACGATCACTACTATAATCCATGATATTGGCTGTATCGATAAATTCTTCCTCATAATAATTGCTAACTATTATAACCCATTAGCTAGGGTTTTACGCTAACTACTATAACCTGTTCTCAGGGTCAAACGATCATAGTTATGCTAACTACTATAACCTGTTAGCTAGGGTCATAGAACTAGTTCTAGTGTCAATGATCTCACTTCTCAAGAATGTAAAAACATAGTTATCATAAAATTGTTTCTTAAACATAAATCATTTTCTCATTTCATTTATAAGCATGATCCATCATTTACATAGCAAAATACAAAATAATCATATGCTTGATCCTATTTTTTATATATCAAAAATAATGAAAAAAAACATTTACTCATTTAGAAATATACATATATACATAGGTTCTAAAACAAGCGGAGTGAGTGAGATTTTACTTATCTCCTTTCGATAAATTAATTAACCCTTTTTAGACCATTTATACTACAAAACAACTAAGTTACTCAAGAATTAACTCAACTAATTCTAGCAGCCTGAGCTCCTTTCACTAAAACAATCATATCTCAAAATATCCAACTCAAAATTATGATCTTTATAATGCATTAGAAACTAGACTTGATAAGCATTCTAATCATATATGGACCATCTCTTAGTTCCTTGAAGATTGATTGTAAGAAATTTTTCAATCCACGTTATATGCTGTTGTTAGATAGTATGTATACCTTCTAATAAAAATTACATATTTATTCATAGGAAACTCAAAATACCATTCTAGTTCTTTCGTTGGAAAATAGACTCAATAAGCTTTTCAAATATATATGGCTTAATCCATAATTCCTTCTACAAAATTTAAGACAATTTTCGTAATTCAACCCTGATGCTATTGCCATGCAGCCAGCACACATCCTTAAGTAATAATTAGACAAATTTTCATAGTAACTTGGAATTAATTCCGTTTATTTTGTTGGAAAGTAGATTTAGTGAGCTTCCCAACAGTATATAATACTTATAGCAATAATCTATCCATTAGTATAGAATTCCATTTTAATTTACTATTGTAGATAATAGCTTTTCATCAAAACAGAATTTCTCTTTTAATATTTAAAAACCCAAATCTTTACTTTTAGCCTTTAAAATTCATTCAATAATAATCATTAAGTCTTAATAGCATAAATAAAACAAAGCCCAATAGTTTCCCAAATATATCATGAAGATTAATGAAAGATTTCTTTATTTTCTCAATTTTTCTCTCACAATTTCAACTCCAAATAATAATAACCAACATGATATTTTTTTAAATAAAAATATGACATACTTATCTTTAGGAGATTAACTTGATTGTAGCCTTTGATTTCAAATTTCCAATTTCATTTTTCATGCTCTCTAACCCTATGAAAAATGAGGAAAAAAATTCTTATTTTCTTTTTTCTTTCACCATAGTTAGGTTTTTCTCTGGTAAAACATTTCAGTCACTTTTTTTTTAGTAATTAACATCTTAATTAAATTAATGGATTTTAGTAATAGTCTAGCTCAATTATCATTTAGGTTGGGGTATTTCAGAATTATTTCTCAAAAGAAGGTTTCCACTCTTCTCATGAACTGCAATAATGGAATTCGTGGAGTTCAGTGATCAAAACTTCCATTTTTTGAGGCAATAGTTTGATTAACAGAGAGTGATTGGCCTGAACAAATGGTTTTCATTTCACTGGAGAGATAGGTCTCAAAAGAGAGGAAGTAAAGGATCAGAAAATACTGAAGAAAGAGAAGAGCTTTGTTTTGTTTCCCATTATAGAAAAAGATACACAAAAATAACTGCAATATCTATAATAGAAAGTATGAATTTTTCTTCGATGAAGTATTGCAATCATTTTATATTTGTGAGATTACCTCATGTGTGGATAGTGACAAAAATTAAGGAAATGCTAACATTTTTGAAAAAAAAATAAAAGATATTAAATTTTTTATTTTAAAATTATATGAATATATCATTTACACAAATTATTATTTTTTATTTTTTAGTTTTCAAATTCATACTATTTATTATACGCGTAATTGTGATTGTTTGAGAATACTAAAATGGAGTCTTTGGTAATAGATTTTTAGTTGAATTTATAAGTTTTTCATTGTCTTTCTTTAACAAATACTAGTGTTCATGTATAAAAAAGAAGTTACTTTCAAAATATAGAAAAATAAAATAAGTGCCTTATGAATCCTTAAAAATTAGTAGAATTTTTAAAACTAAAAATTGTTTGTCAATATATATTACAACTAACTTTTGTTATCCATGCTACACATAGATTATTTTTTTTATTTAAATGTGTTTAAATATATAAATTAATATTATTAAATCACTTAGATATTCTATATATATATGTAAAGTATAAATAATATAATGAAGATATTGAAGCAATTAAAATTTTTAATTAAAGATTTAAAAAACTCAAAACATATAATAATATTTGAGAAAAAAATCCAAAATATTTATATATAAATTGTATTATTGAGTACACCAACAAAATATTAAATTGAAAACTAAAAGTTTCATCATTTCAAATTAACTTTCTTCAATTTGTGTCATATCTATCTTGCACAATCATTTTTATACACCTACATGTTTATATAATTCTAAGATAAATTTTATTTATTTGAAAAAAGCAATGATTTTAAATGTTTAAATAATATACATGATAGCTTACTTGCATGTATATTTTTGTATGAGTTTTATGAATATCTTAATTTCAACATCTACAAAATTTGTCAAATTAATTTTTATAATTGCTCTAAACTTTACATTTGATGTAAAATTGTGTTATTGTAAAAATTGAAATGAAATAGTTTAAATTTTAGATAATAATATTAAATTTTAAATAATTGTTTTAAAAATTTGTAAACAGGTTTTAATAAGTGTCAGTCCCCATTCACAAAATTTTATAATCAATTTTAAAGGTAAAAATATTTACTTTTTGCTTTTGCTACTTATATTTTGCTTAAAAAAACCAATAATATTTTAAAATAATTAAATTATAAATTTTAATTTCAAATAAATAAACATGTTTTTACTTTTATATTAAACAATTATGTTAGAATTAGTACTGTATTTTAGTCATTTGCCTTTATTTATAAATTAAAAAAACAAATAAAAGAAAAGCATAACAAAATCAACAATTAAAAGTAAGCATATACAATCTTTTTTAAATAAATAAATAAAACCAATAAACAATGCTTAAACAATTAAATCAATATTGTTTACCTTCAATTGTCAAAATACTTCATAAGAGTATTTCTATAAGATCTATGAATTGTCAAAAAATTTCTGTAAGATCTATACATACATCTTGAAACAAACAAAATATTCGAAGTTTTCATAATAATTTCAAAAACCAAAAGTATTTATTTTAACTTTTTAATATGTGAATGCACATATTATAAAAAAATATATAGTAAAAAAATTATGTATCTCATATATCAAAATGTTATAAAATATAATAAAAAATTTTGTATATCTCACATGTTAAAAAATCATTTATTTTCAAGCATAAATATTGAAAAATATTTATATGAATATATCATCTACACAAATTATTATCTTTTATCTCTAAATTTTAGAATTCAGACTATTTATCATGTATGTAATTTTGATTGTAAGACAACACTAGAATGAAGCCTTTAGTACATAGATTTTTAGTTGAAATTGTAAGTGTTTCCTTTTCCTTCTTTAACAAATGCTGGTATTTATGCATAAAAAAAGAAGTTATGTTCAAAATATAGACAAATAAAATAAGCGTCTTATGAATTTTTACAAATTAGTAGTAATTCTTAATGCTAACAATTGTTTGTCTTATGACAACTTAATTGGTTGCAATAAAACCATAAAAACTTGAATGATTATGTAAAATTTAATTTATGGTCTTTTTTATATTTAAGCCAAAAAAAGTAGTAACTAAATACTGGCAAAATTTATTTGTACAGTGGAATATTAGAAGTTCGTTTTTATTGAAAATAAATAAATGCAGTAAAGCGCACGTGCAATTCATTGAAGCAGTTAATACTGTTGAAGCATATAATTACCTGAATTGGCAGTCTTGTAAAGTTTGTGGATTCAGTGTTGCAATTGCAAGGGCTCTCTCCTCTACTCTGTTTCTACCACGTCAAGAGAGTTGCACCTAAAGCAAGTTCTATGGTTAATAAAATAAAGAGCTATGTTTTTTTGAGGTAGAAGTACTTAGGAAAATAGAAATTAAATTAAGAAAAGGAAACTGAAGAGCAGGTTTTTTCTAGTTTACAGGGAAATGGAAAATAGAAGAGCAAGGCTTTTTTTTTTTAAAAAAAAGAACAAACTAGAAATTATGAAAAGAAAATCGACTGGCAGCTTCTTCTTTATATATATTAGATTGAAAATCAAGACTGAAATTTAAGGCAAAAACGTTCTTTTCTTTTTTTTGGCTAAAATTAAAATGAAGAAAATGAAAATGGAAGAGAATTGTAAAAAATATATAATAATTTTATTTTTATAAAAAAAATATTATTAGTGATTTATAATTAAAAATTATGAAATTAACTGTTTAATATATTTATTTTATTTATATATTTACATATTAATATATTTATAATTGTAAATTTTATTAATATATATTTACATTTATTTTTAATTATTAATAAATATGATATATTTTTTAAAATTATTATAAAATATTATTTTGATTCCTTTAAAATTAAAAATCAAGATCGAACAAAGCTGTGAGGAGTGATCGGGCTCTTTCCACCACCACCAGAAATGTTTCCTTTGAGGAAAGTAGATAAGAAACTCCAAGGAACAATAGAAACAAGAACAATTTTTAGTAATTCTGCTTGAGTTGTTTGAGTTAGTAGACCGGTGATGGTTGCAGGTCTTACGCTTCATTTCTAGGAAAATCACTGTGGCTAGTCAACAACGGTCCAATTTGTCATGGGATTCAGCAAACCCGTGTTTGGTGGGTGAAATAATTAGTTCCGCACCGAAAGTGACCTCCACCAAAAGATGCCTCCATCAACAGTGGAGAATACGAAAATTAAAAAAGGTTATAGGAGCTACATTATTGTCACGATTGACTGAAAAGAGAAATAGACAGGAAACAGACGAGTGAAATGTAGAGAGAAATAGTTTTATTCAATAAATGAGTTTTGTTTGTATTTGATCAATAATTTGCTTTTTCCTGGTCATCTTGACAGTTTCAAGCTTGGCAACTGAAAACCGAGTATCAGTGGGATGATCAAAACTTCGAGCTACCATCATTGAAGGGTTTGAATTATTTCTCAAAACAAGGCTTTCACTGTTCTCAAGAACTGCAATAGTAGAATATATTCATGGAGTTTAGTGATTAAATTGTTTGAGAAAATAGTTTTGGTTACCAGAGAGTGATTGGCCTGGACAAATGGTTTCATTTCAATGGAGAGATAGGTCTCAAAAGAGAGGAAATAAACCGATTAGAAAATATTGAAGAAAGAGCAGAAGCTTTGTTCTGTTTCCCATTGGAAAAAAAGATACATAAAAATGGCTGTAATATCTATAATAGAAATTTAGTATGGATTTTTCTTGAACGAAGTATTGCAATCATTTTTTATTTCAATTTAAAAGGGAATAATTTTTGTGAGATTACTACGTGTGTGGTTAATGAAAAAAATTAAGGAAATGCTAACATTTTCAAATAAAATAAAAGTTATTAAATTTTTTATTTTATAATTTATATAATTATATCATTTGCACATACTATTATTATTATTATTATTTGAAAAATATATTAAAATTAAAAATTATTTTACATGTTATTACAAAGAGAAATTTTAAGGATTTTTTAAAGTGTTAGAAAGAAAAATCATTTCCTTAAGCATTTACATAAATAAATCTTATCAAATTTTTTATATATTTTAACATAATATTATATATAATTTTTAATTCATTCAATAAAAATAATTTGTTAAAAATAAGATAACCACCAAAATTTTATGTTATTGTAATTATTATGCCGTGTTTGAAGATTAAACCAAAATGCTGTGAGATATCCTAAGCCGGTGCTTGGAAAAACTTAGGTACTTATTAATGTTTTCCAATGATTAGTCATGGATTTCAATTGCAACAGCTAGCCATTACACAGAGACCTTAATGTGGGAGTTTTTTCCCAAACTAAGGTATTAAGAAATCTTAATTCCCTAATAAGAGTACTTTTATTCTTATTTACTAAAATAGGTAATTTTTTGCATGTAAACAGGAGAACAGCCACCTCATCCTTAACTTAATCTCTCTCTTAGTCTTCTGTTTTGTTTCCTTTCGTTTTTCTTAAAAAATGCACTTTCTTAGAATAGGCTACAATAAGGCAGTCGAACTCTACTACAAATTCGTCTTCCCTTTTGAATTGGCATTTTTATTGTAGCCCAACAGTAAACATTTTTATTTTCTGGATCTATTTTGATACATTTAGTTTCAGTGAAATTGATGTCTATATTTTTCTGCTCAACATGAAACAGGAAAACCATATCCTTCATCATCGATCATCTTATTTTTATATTCAATACACTTTACCTTCTGATTATGTTGAGAATTGGCTCAACAATGCTGCAAGCTTCTACTTTACCACATGTATCACTTAACTAAAAAAATTATCTGTAGGAAGGTAAAAGAATGAAAATTTTTTACATTAAATATTTTTTAAATACTCCATTTCTTCGATAGTGTTTTTTCAAAACAAAAATTTCTCATTTAGAGATTTTAAAGAATTATTATTTAGATTTATTTAAAGTTTTATCCTTAAAAATTTTTATTTTTACTATTATTATATTCGATATAAATCTTAAAAAAAATAAATTGTTCTAACAATAAATTGAAACACAACATTGTGGATTGCATAAAATATTACAATAGCATAAAAATCCATCCACAAAAAGATATATATATATATATATATATATATAGATATAAACATAAAATTGTAATTGAGCTGAACAATATAAAAGAGATGTAGATTTACATGATACATATAAACCATGCATGACAACCGGCCTTACGGAGAACAAACAGACTTTTGGCATATATTGCAGCTTTTGCATATAAAAAGGAACTTTTAACACCTAGGATTCGTTATTACCTAGTTTGAGACCAATGCTACCACTTTGTAACTTTCTATTTTCATCTAAAGTAAAAAAAATAAGAAAATGGAGCTCTGACAATCCTTAGAACCTCTTTGACGAACAAGCAGTAAAGAGAAGTAAATCTATTAAACCAACAGATGAAAATAAAATTTACTTTATTTTCTTGTATAGCCCTCATGCGAGAGGGTCCAGCCGACCTGAATCAATATAAATTCCGATGAACAAACCATGTGCGGGAAAGGAAAAGGAATATACGCGGAACAAGAAAATCTAAATTTTCTGCAACTTGACCATACGCAAAACCGATTTCGAAGAGGAAGAAATGCTATGTAAAAGAAAAAATTGTTTATGGCCTTTCATAATGCGCAAATGAAGAAGATGAAAAAGAAAACAAGAAAAAAAAATCTTTGGAGTTCTTCAAAACTTTCAGTTTTCTTGGTGTTTCTTGCCTATTTGAAGATTATTAAGCCTGAACAATAATACAGGAAAGAACAACAAGTTCACTTTCAACTTTGCATAGGAGTATGACATGTATAAGAATAAAGTGACTACCTTCTTCAAGTTTTCGTTTTTTCTTTTGGGAGAAACTTTCTTTGTTTCCAGCTAGCAAGGATCCACCTTTTTTTTTTATTTGTTTTTGCTTTTGTTTTGTTATGCATGTATCTTAATATTGTAAAATAAAAACAAATTTGAATTTATATATATATATATATTTTTTGCGGAAGATTATTTTTAAATTGCGTTGAAAAAATTGAGAATAGGTTGTAAGACAAAGGAAAGTGCATTTTTTTTTGGAAAAAAGAGACGAACAAAACAAAGAACTAAGAGAGATGAAATTAAGGATGAGGTGGCTGATCTTGTGCTTACTTGTAAAAAAAATGACCATTTTGGGAAATAAAAATAAAAGTACTCTTATTAGAGAATTAAGATTTCTTAATACCTTAGTTTGGGAAAAAGCTATGTAGTGCCATTTTCTGACGAAGAAAGACTACAAGTTGACATCATCAAATCCTATGTAACGATATCTCATTGCTTTAATTAATCACAAGCATTTTTCCAGTGATTTTATATACGAGATCCACATACAATGAATCATCTCCTCCATCATAAAATGATTATAATAACATATGTGATAAACTAATATTTTTTATATTAAAGATTACTGAGAATTGAACTCGATCACAAGAATTAAAGAATTAAAGACTCTAATATTCAATGGCTATTCCACCAACAAACAAAAACATAAAAATACGGCTTAAAAAAAAGAAAGTATAAATACAAATTCATTACTCAGATTCTACTAAAAATTAAAGCAGCTAGGAGAAATGGCAGTACGGAAACAAGCATATAATTAAGACAATTCAAGTAGGTGCAGTTCTTGAAGCTTACTTCGTCACTTTATGTAAGAACAATATAGACACTCAATTTTGTTTGAGGTTTTCTTTTTTTTTTATATTATTGGATCTCAAATTACATTTTGATTTTGGGTTTTCAAGGCTATTTTTAAGCTCAATTTAAAAAGTCAAAATGTGTTTTTTTTTTTTTTATTTGGGTTAAATATATATTTGATCCTTGAACTTTATGATTTTTGTCAAATTGGTATCTAAAGAAAAATTTCTACTATATTAGTACTTAAACTTTTTGGTATCTTGATTAATATCGTTAGTCAATTTTGTTGACGTAAAATGAATATCCAATAAGGTACATATGTCAAAAAAGTCTAGTTAGTATAGCATCATCATTGTCACGTTATTTTTAAAAGAAATTTTTTTTAAATTAAAAATCTAAAAAAATTCAAAAAAAATGTAAAATTCTAAACCTTCAAAAAAAATTAAAAACTTAACAAAAGTAAAAAAAATTCTAAAAGTTATAAAAAATTCTGAAAAAATTTTAAAAAATTTTAAAAAATTATTAAAAATTATAAAATTTATAAAAAATATTAAAAAGATTTTTAAATTTTTTTAAAATATTCTAAAATTTTTTTAAATTTCTCAAAATTTTTTTAAAAATTTAAAAGTTTTATTATTTTAAAATTTTTGGCTTTTATTTAAATTTTGAAATTTTTTTGAAAAATTTAAAGTTTCCTTAATTCTTTTGGAATTTTTAAAAAATTTTAGAATTTTCTAGAATTTTTAGAAAATTTTTATTTTTTTAAATATTTTTAGAATTTTTGATAATTTTCAAATTTTTTTAAATTTTCAAAAATTGTTTAAATTTTTAAATTTATTAAAATTTATTAAAATTTTTTTATCTTTTTAAGAATTTTTTAATTGTTTATTTATTTTGGAATTTTCTAAAAAATTTTTTAAATATTTTATAATTTTAAGAACTTTTGAAAAATTTTAATAATTTTTTTAATTTTAAAAATTTTTAAAAAGATTATTTAAGAATTTTTAGAAAATTTTTAAACTTCTTTAGCAGTTTTTTTAACTTTTTAAAATTTTTTGAACATTGTTATAATTTTTAAAAAAATTTTAATTTTTTTAATTTTATTTTTAAAATTTTCTTTCTGCCATGATGATATAATGCTAACTGAATTTTTTCACATATATTAACATTTTATTGGATGTTCATGCTATGTTAGTAAAATTTGTCTAATGATGTTAGTTCGAGATACTAACGTAATAATAAATTTGAACATTTAAGTATTAATATGATAAAAAAATTATTTAAATACTAATGTGACAGAAATTATAAAATTTAGATACTAAATATTGTTTAACATTTTTATTTTATTTGGTCAATCAAGAAAAATAAGAAACAAGATGATAGGAAAATTTGATTTTGTGAATATTCTGGAAGATTCGGTGAGCTTGAATTTGGTAATATTTGGACTCCAATTCTTTTGAAAAAGGAAAGAGAATTATGCAAAGTTAAAATTGGATGTTGATAGATCCAATTCTCTTAAATCTTTCCTACGAATTTTTGGACTGGAATTTGCTATAAGAACAGCTCATTAGCAACTCAATAGGACAAGAATCCACGAAGGCAATGAGCAGTTCGCACACCTACAAGCCTCAATCAAACACTGATAAGAAAAATAGAGAAGCAGGGCCAGCACAGCAATTCAACAGGGCAAGAAACAAGCAGCAGAGATCACAATAAAAAATAGAATTGACACACACAGCTTTAAGCCATCCTAAACCCAACAGAGACAACCGAAATCCAAGCTCACAGCACAGCTTATCGACAGTCAAGAAATTTAGCAGCCACAACCCAGAAAAACGTGAACCAAAACCTGAACCCAAAAATAAACCCATTATTTTGCTTACTTTGTTTTTACTCTTGTTTAAAATTTAATTGCTTTGGTTGAAAAATATGGAAATTAAAATTTTAACATTGTAATATTTTAAATTGTAAATAGGTTTGTGTAAATTTGTTTTGTACAATTACTTTGCATAATTATTTTTGTATAATTATTTTTGTAATTATTTTGTATAACTAATTTGAAATTAAATTGTAAATAAATAAAAGGAAATAAATTAGTTTCTTTGTTATAAAATATTTAATAAATTTAATGACAGAGTCTCTTCAAGTAAATAATAAGTTTATTTTAAATACTTTTGAGGTAAAAAAATTTTTTTTAGTAAAAATCTAAAGATACTTTTCTCAATATTTAATTATTAAAATTAATAAAAATCATTTTACTAAAGGTTTAGATAAGATAACATGTGACTAATTTGACACAAATTTTAGGTATTGTAAAGTGTTAAAATCTTTTTTATATGTAATCAAATCTCGAATTTAATTTTATTACTATAGATCATAATCTATTTTTTTTAAGAATCTTTTCTCAAACTTAAAATAACTTAAAAAAATAAATTTATATAAATGATTAATCACACTTAAATAAAAAATATTTCTAGTTATTTTATATTTTTGTATTTAATCGATAAATTTAAGGACAAACTGTTCCACTACTTGTAGAGATCCAAATAAGAAAGGAAACCAGAAAATTTTCCTTTTGAGGAAAATAGATAAGAAACTGCAGGGAACAATAGAAACCAGTACAATTTTTAGTATTTCTGCTTTCGCAGTTTGAGTTAGTAGATCGCTGGTGATGATGGTTCTTACGCTTTCTAGGAAAACCACAGTAGCTAGTCAACAACGGTCCAATTTGTCATGGGTTCTAGTCAATCCCTGGTAGGGATGTGAAATAATTAGTTTAGTATCCAAGTAGATTTAGTTATTCGGATATTTGTATCATATAAATATTAAAATTTATAGTTTATATTATATTTTATATGAGATTTATATACCATAATTTATATTAATATAAAAATATAAAATATATATTTTTTATTTTATTAAATTATATATAATAATTATTAAAATTTTAAATTATATTATTTTTATATTTTTTAAATTATATTTAAATTGTATTAACGTATTATGTTGATATAATATATATAATTTATAAGTTTATTTTTTAAAATTTAAAAATGGTTCTCCTAAAAATATAAAAAATTGTTATTTGTGATTATAAATATTAAAATTTTGAGACTTTAGATTTAAGTTTCATTATATGTAAATTTGTTTTAAACTTAAATTGGATGTATTTAATTATATTTTAATTTGTTGATTAATTTTTTTGTTTGATAATTCAGTTATATAATATTTAATTATAATTATAATTATAATTTGTACTTGTACTTGTAATTTCAAAAAAAATTTAAGACAAAAAATTTTTAATTCTCAAATTTCAATTAACTTATAAAAAGTATTACTATTATAATTTAGTTCTCATTAAAAATTTAAAAATAATATATTTGTTAAATAGTTATTTTTTATTTTATATTTGAATTTTTTATGTATTTTATTTATGATTATATTATAAAATATTATATTTTACTTAAAATTTTTATAAATTTTTAATGAAATAAAAATATATTATATATTAAGAGAAAATTTCACTTGTTTGGTCCCTCTATCTTGAAATCCTGGATCTTGTCAATAGCAAGCTTGGCAGTTGGCAGCAGAAACCAGGTACCTGTAGGGTGCTCAAAGATTCGAGCTACTAGGACTGAAGGTTTTGTCCATATATATTATAATTTTTTATTCATCCAACAAAAATAGTTTCTTAAAAATGAGATTTAAGTGAAATTGATTAAGTGAGGTTTAAAAAATAAAAATGTTTTAAGTAAAACTATGTTTAAGATATATACATAACACTCAAAATTCATAAATTGACCAAACTTACATTAAGTTCTTATATATATATATTTAATATATGAAATTATTTAGACTATTGTTTTAATTAATTCTTATTTATATTAAAACAATGGCAAATATAAAAATACAAATCTATAATACACATTAAACCTTATACACACATGGAATGAAAGATTCATGAAAAGGAAAATAAAAACAGCAAAATCAATGTTTATGATTAATTATGAAGAACAGAACATGCGAATCAGAAAGCAAAACATGTTTGGATTATGATTTAACTTCAGTATTAGGGCCTGCAACGTTCTTCCCCATTGTACTGTAAGTATCTACCAAAAATAGATAAACCGCATAAGTCTGGTATTTTATTATGTTATAAACATAGAAAAATGAAATAAAAAAGATGAAACTAGAAATTCAGCAATTGTATAATAATAATAATAATAATAGCAAAGACTCACACTAAATCAAATAGCTTGCTTCCATCGGAGGCCATCGAAGAACTTGAGGAAGGGTAGAAGGACATTGTTTGCATTGGGATGGTCTTTCCTTATCAAGGTTGTCAAGCAGGGGAAGATAGAAAGGAATCCGCTTGACTACAAATGCTCTTCAGTTCTGGTAAAAAGATTAATTCCAATGTCCTTAATTTGGGAAGAATAGTGTTGTAAAGTTTGATGTTTGATGGATTCATTGTTGCAATTGCAAGGATTCTCTCTCTCCTTCTCTGCACTGTTTCTACCACTTCTAGTGAGTTACAGCTAAAGCAAGTTCCATGGTTAATAGAATAAAGAGCACTAATTACATAAAATAGATTTAAATTATTCAAGTTTGAGGTATTTAACACAGGTCATTTATGTGCAATTTGTTAGCTTTTATAATCAAATAGACTGTATTTGAATGAATTATTTAAATCAAGTTTAAATTTATCGATTTTAATTAAATTATTTAGGGTTAATTTAACATTTCAATATCATAGAATAATTTTTTAAAAAATAAATATAATTAAGTTATTTAAAAATTAAAATATAAAAGTTAAATGAATTAAAGGTCATTTACTAATATGAAATTAAGTTACTTAAATATAAAATTAACTTTGTTCATGATAAAAATATTATTAATAAGTTTTTATTGGCTAATATTAAATACTAATTTTTAATTTTTTTTGCAGTATGTATTAATGATTCATATTAATATATCATATAATCATATTCACTCACTTTATTTATGTCGTAACAGTTTTTGGACTTTCAGACGTAAAGTGTTTTAAGATCGAAAAAAAAAAGAGTCATTACCAATCTTTGTTAGGGTGTAATTGGTCACTAAAAGAATTATCTTTTTAATAAAACCATAAAAGTGGGTTTAAAGTTTATTAAAAAGACAAATATTGGTCTATGAAAACCAAGTTGGGTCTAAGAGTCGGTTACTCGTGAGGAAGGATTAGCACCCCCACAACGCCCATAAATTGGTACCATTTAATTTTGCGCTATTTTCGACGTTTGATAAAAATGGTTTCAATTTGAAGTTTAACACTAATTCCCTTCATTTAAAAAAAAATAATTTTTGGTTAAAATCCCTTTTTAGGAATATTAAAAAAAATCTTTAAGTTAAAGAATTATCTTAAAATTCTTCAACATTTAGGCAGAACTTAAGATGACCTTTTTCACTTGAGATTTAATACAACATCCCTTAAAATAAAAATAACACTCATTGTAAGAAATGATTATTGGTGACTCTCCAACATCTAGGTAGAGTACCGATAATTATTCCCCTTCGGAATGTTATTTTGATTTTATTTTATAATATCATGATTTTAAAAGTAAGCAAATAAAAAATATTTTGTGCAAAAAAGTAAATGATGGTATTATCAAATAGCAAGTAAAAATTAAAGACAAATAAATGCGAAATGAGCATCAACAATAATATAATAATGCATGTAGGCCCATGGATATTATGCCAGATGATAAAATGCAATTTAAAAAAATAGATTCTTAAATATAATGAGACTACCTTGACTCTCCAATATTTAGGTAGAGTTTAGTATGACTATTTATATTTAAGATATCATTTTATTATTATTCTTATTCATTTAATGATTTTAATCCTATGGTTAAAGTGAATTAAGGGTTGGCATGAAAACTTGATGAAATAAAGTTTCTTAAATACCCCATCGTCTAGGCGACATTCAAGAATAAATTATTTCGTATGAGACTTTCACACATATCCTTAAAGTTTCAGAATGGATTTAAATTGGGTGTAGGTTGAGGTTTTAGAGTTTGAATGATTTTTTAGTAATGATTCGGGAATGCATACCGAATTTGGGGTTTTAGAATTTTGGATTTTAAAGTTTTGGATTTTAAGAGTTTGGGATTTTGGATTTTTAAGGGTTTTTAGAAACTTGGACATTTTGGTTTTGGATTTTAAGGTTTAGGATTTTGGATTTTTTGGATTTTGATTTTGGGGATTAAGGTTTGGAGTTTAGTTTTAGGGTTTAGAGGATTTAAGTTTGATTTTAGGAATGCGAATATCTTTAAAAATCTCCAACATCTAGGTAAATTTTCGAAGCAAGTTCGGTTTTTATAATTTCTAAAAATTAATTAAAAAAATTTTCATATATTTCTTTTTTTAGGAAAATTTATTATTAAAAAATCAATTTATTATTATTATTATTATTAAATAAGAATTGAAACTAGTAGACCCAGACAAAATCGATGTTTACTATTGCCCCTCTTTGCACATTACTGAGAATTAAGAATAGGGCAAAAACAAAGACAATAATTTTGTGCGAAAGCAAATCGTGGATTTTTTAAAAATTTTTCTTTTTTCTCTTTTTTTTAACCATAAGTCAAGTGATAAAGAAAACGACCGGGACGACATCGCAAGTCGAAAAATAAAAAATTGACCGAGACAACACTGTGAGTGAAAATTAAAGAATTGATCGGGACGACACCGCAAGTCGAAATTAAAGCATCGATCGAAATTAAAGAATCGATCGCTATAACATCGTGAATCGAAATTAAAGAATCAATTGGGACAACATTGTGAATAGAAATTATGCCCAGAGGTCTTACAGAATCGACTGGGATAATATTGTAAGTCAAAAAATAAGAAATCGATCGGGATAATATCGTAAATCAAAATTATGCTTGGAGGTTTTATAGAATCAACTGGAATAACACCGCAAGTTGAAAGATAAGGAATCGATCGGGATAATACCACGAATTGAAAATTATGCCTGAAGATCTTAGAAATCATGCTCGAAGGTCTTACAGAATCGACTGGGATAACACCGTAAGTCAAAATTAAAGAATCGATCGGGATAACACTGTGAATCGAAATAATGCATGGAGGTCTTAAAAATAATGCCCAGAGGTCTTACAAAATCAACTAGAATAACATCGCAAGTCAAAAGATAAGGAATCGATCGGGATAACACCGCGAATTGAAATTATGCCCAGAAGTCTTATAAATTATACCCGGAGGTCTTACAAAATCGACTGGGATAACACCGTAAGTCGAAAGATAAGGAATCGATCGGGATAATACCACGATTCAAAATTATGCCCGGAGGTCTTAGAAATCACGTTGGGAGATCTTAGAGATTATGCCCAGAGGTCTTACAAATCTTAAAACCTTTGAATGCTCCTCTAATCAGAGGTAATGAAACTTTGAAAATTTGAAAATCTTTTACCAGGAGGTCTTGGAAGTTGTGCCTGAAGGTCTTAGAGATTATGCCCGGAGGTCTTACAAATCTCAAAATCTTTGAATGGTCCTCTAATTAGAGGCAATGAAACTTTTAAAATTTGAAAATCTTTTTAAAAATGGCTTTCGCCTGGTCAAAATTTTTTAGACTCTAACGGTCTTTTCTGAAGAAGGTTCCTTCTAAACAAAGGCTTTGAAATCTCAATTAAATTTGGTTCCTCTTAAACATAGGCTTTGAAATCTTTATTGAAAATGGTTCCTCTTGAACAAAGACTTTAAAACTTTAAAAACTTGCCCTTTTTTTGTTTTTAATACTTACAAAGTTGATAAATGAAATCATGATACAAATGTCTATTCTCATCAAATGAGGCTAATGGAAATGTCGATGCAAATGCCAACGCCAACACAAGAATGCGAATGCTTGATGCAAATACATTTGACTTTTTCATAATGCAAATGACAATGTTCTTTTCATGTAGATGTCCCTACAAATACCTTTTCTTAAGATGCAGATGCCATGATGCAAATGCAAATGTCTTATACAAGTGCAAATGCAAATGATACAAATGTGAATGTCTTTCTTGTGATTAGATGCAAGCGATGCAAATGCAAATATCCTTTTCATGATTCATAAGCAAGTGATGCAACTATGAACATCTCTTTTTATATTTTTTATTTGCAGGTCAAATGTCTTTCTCATGACACAAGTGATGCAAATGCAAGATCTTTCAAAAAGTTTTGCATTAGGAATTTTTTATTCTAGATAGTACCTTGAAACTTTGAAACTCTTTTGGGGGCCAAATAAACTAGGCTTAAAACTTCATTAATGGCCAGTTAAACTAGGCTTTAACAGATAAACTGGGCTTAAAACTTCACTGATGGCTAGATAAATTGGGTTTAAATTTCATCAAGGGCCAATTAAATTGGGTTTAAAACTTCATTGATGTCCAGCTAAATTGGGCTTCAAATTTCATTAAGGGCCAGATAAATTGGGCTTAAAACATTAATATCTAGGCTTAAAACTTCATTGATGGCCAACTAAACTGGGTTTCAATTTCATTAAGGGCCAGATAAACTGGACTTAAAACTTCATTGATGGCTAACTAAATTGGGCTTCAATTTCATTAAGGGCCAGCTAAATTGGGCTTGAATTTTTTTTAAAATTTGGCAATCCCTATAAAAAATGAGAGAGGCAGGAATTTTCTTTCCAAATGGATGTAATGGTTTTATAGAGAAAAATTTTGTTTATTCAAGAGGTTTCAATACTTGAAGGGAGTGAAAGAGGCATATAATTCTTCATACAAGCTCACAGATGAAACATAAGCTTCTCTAAAAGCATGAATTCCATGAAAATCAAACATATTCAACATTTTTCTTAGTCTCCAAATATGATATTTTGATATATGTCAAGGTCAGCTGTAAGGGCTTGAAATCTTAAAAGGTTATTTAGGAATGGATCAAAGTTTAGATTTTTGAATTCAACCCATCTTAGACTTCTGTGGCTTCGATATTTTAGATCTTTAAAAAAAGTTTGGCTTCACATTTGTTTAGCATCCACCATATTTAATATTGGGAATGGCCTTTCAGGATTTACTCTAGACTGCCATTTCGAAGGTTTTCACCCTAGAGCTACTTTTATTTTTATTTTTTTTATTTTTTGTTTGATTTTTTTTTACACACCATGCATTTAAAAATATTCAAACTTAATTCAAAACATGAAAAGAATTTTTTCGAAAGGGTTTAACATTTCAAATTGGAAATTAGGTAATAAACGGGAACTCAAAAGATTTATAATCATTATTTCAAGAGAAACTCTTCAAGTTTAAGCCTTTATGCCTAATCCAATATGAACTTTTCAAATGTTGTAATGTAGGTTAAGGTTCATGGTTTCCAAAGAAAAGGATAGAAAAGCCCAAACAAGTATTTAAGGGTATTTGTAACTAAGGATCATTTTTCATTTGAAGGATACACTCTAAGGTATATTCCCTTTTATGCTTTCTACCCATTCATTTCTCTTCTTTTTTCTTCTTTTATTCTTCTTTTCCTTTCATTTTTTCTTTTTTCTTTTGCGTTCCTTTATTGAGTGGATTCACAACTTTTATGAACTTTTATACTGGACTTTTACCCCCATCACATGAGATTCCATTAGACATTCCCATTCTTATTCTTCGAACACATTCTTTTTTGCCCCTCAATGTGGAGAGTGATCCTTAGTCAAGGTTTATTTTGAAAGAATTCAATTAGGCTCAAAGAGATAACATGGGATAAATTTTTATTTTTTGAAGGGATAATGAAAGATGGCCATTTGTTATTCAAGCATAAACACTTAAATTGAAGAGTAATTCTATTTAGGAAATGAACTTGAAGAAAGGTTTTTATTTCAAAAGCTTTTGTGTGTGTGTGTGTGTTTTTTTTTTTTTTGAATTATTGGCTTTTTTCTATTTTAGGCTTTTTTTTTCATCCTTTTTCCAAAACTTTGACTTTGTTAAGACTTTATTTGGATTTGCTCAAAATTTTTAAGTGCATGATGTCATAACAATTTTTCTTTTTCTTTTTTACTTTTTTTTTTTTTGCATGCCCCTATGGCTCACACCTAGATTCATTTTGCCAGTAATATGCTCCAATTTAACATACCACCCTTGATGAAAGAAAATGGTTATGTAGAATGAACAAGAGAATGATCATATGAAACAAATTAGAAAAAGATTATATGGGCTGAAACTGTTTAAGTTATTAGATAATCTAAGTTACTTCATAAAAAGGAACAAAGTTGAATAGCAAGTTGCCTTAAAGGTAATGAAGTATTCTTATCAAAATACTCAAGAGGATCAGGTCAATTTTGGGTAAAAAGCTGAAAGACAGATTGACTTTATTTACCAAACTTTGAGGTTTGAAAATTTTGAACAATAATCTTGAACCTCAAATATCACAATAAAATTCTTAAAAATATCATAATACTTGATTTTCTAGAACCATACATTTTTTTCAATGAATGTTTTATTTTATTTGTAGTTAGAAAAGAAAAATTTTCTTTGATATGATAACTGTATCATGTGAAATTAAGGTTCACAATTCAAATTCAAGCCTGTCAAAAGGTCATGGTAGATGAATGGGGTTAACTGAATGATTAAAATGAATTAGTGTTTAGGTATTTGGAAAATTCTTAATAGTAATCGCCAATTCATATTAGACTCACAACTTATTTTTTCTTTTTTCCTTCTTTTTACTTTTTTTTTTATTTTTTTAAGACATTGCTATAGCCTTGATACTTAACCATGCAGGGGCTTTATTCATATCTAACATCTTTCCCTTTTTAATAATTTTAAAAAAACCAACCATATATCGAAAGCTTATATGAAATAAAAGACCTCAAATGATAATATAACCATAAAACACTATGATGCACAATATCCATTCATGCAATGCAAACCTTCAAACCCGACAAAAAATTTACCATCATGGTGGTACTCTTGAAATGACATTCAAAGTTACATAAATAAAAGTTTCTCACTTGACATTTCAACTTTAGCATCACTAACTTGTAACTTTACTACTATCAATCATCAAGACCACCAACTAGCTCTTTAAACTTTGTAGCATCTATATTCATCAAAGCTTGAATTGTATCTTTAAAGGTAGTAAATCTTCTATAGAATGCCCTTTAATTCCATTATGAAATTCATATTTAGCATTAGGATCATACCACTTCAGGTACGAAGGCTTTTTGGGTCTTGTAGGAATAATAGAGATCATATGGTTCTTGATCAGTAAGGTAAAGAGCTCAACATAAGGTATTGGAAGTGAATGATACATTTTGGCTCCCTTTCTTTTACAGCTTTGTGAATGGCTTGAGTTATCCTTGGTTCTATAATTATTTATGGTGAAGGAATTGGAGCACACAAATGAAGTGGTTGGGAAAAATCACTGATTTGAAATATCGATTGAGGATAATATGGCGACCATTGCAAATAGTTATCCATTAAATCTTCTTATATCCTAGTGAAGTTTCTCTCATTTCACCCTTTTACAATTGTTTCTTGAGCTTGTTTTGCAAAAATATCTCCCTTTCTTTCATCACTAACATCTATAATTCTTTCTCTTTTTATCATATCCTCAATTCTGCCCACAGCAAATAATAAATCTGTAAATTTTGACAAAGTATTACTGATCAACTTATCATAATAAGAAGAAAGAAGGTTATCCACAAACAGGGAATTAGCTCCCTATTGGTAAGAGGCGGTTGCACTTATGATACCATTTCCTTCTATCTAACAGCATATTCCTTATAGCTCTTATTGGAGCTCTTTCTCATATTTTGAAGGTTAATCGGTCTGAAGCCAACTCTAACATATACTGGTATTGCTTCAAGAATTCTCTTGATAAATTTCTCTAAATACGAATTTGACTGCTCTTCAGACTATAATACTAATTAGCTGCTGCCCTAATCAAACTTTCTTGAAAGACATGAATAAGTAGTTTTTCGTCACCAGCATACCCAACCATTTTATGACAATATTGAGCCAAATGTATTTTAGGACATCCAATTTTGTTATACTTTTCAAACATCAAAAGCTTGAACTTGAGCAGAATAACCACATCTGAAACTAGCTGAAATTTCTTTACATCACAATATTCATCCTTACCCTTAATAGCTTGAACTCTTTCTTCCAAGAGATTGTACCTCTTTATTTATTTAGATTCCCTGATTTTTCTCTTATGAGTCCTAAGCCAGGTCATTTAAGATGATTATTTCCCTGAGCACACTGTCCATCAATGATCTTCTCCATCTCTCCTAAACTGATCAATATTCTCTAAATCTTTAGAAAAAATCATATAAATTATTCTCAAAAAAAATTTCTTTTAAAGCACATTAGAATTACATTATACTGAATGTATACATAAATGGATGAATGAATGAATGAATGCATGACTGACAAAACTCTTTCTGAAAGCTATGACAATTGGCAAAATGGCAAAAATGAAAGATGAACCTTAATTCACAGATCTAAGATAAACAAACAATGTCAAAAAATTTTCAACAGAAAAAATTCATAAGGTATTTTATTTTGCAAATAACCTGTCACTTGAAAACCCTCTTTAAACAAGAGTCCCATCCATGTTTATCATCTTGTAATCCTTTTCCCATTATTCGTAGATTTTTTTAATCCTCTATTGTAGTTAGATTAAACCACTTTGCATCTATGAATGATTGTACTTTGTACTTGAAACCCTCACAATTCTCAATGGAATGTCCTATATTCTCACTATGGTATTCACATCTTGCATTTGGGTCAAATTATTTTGGGTACGGAGGTTTTAAAGGTCTGAAAGCATAAACACAACAAGGTATCTCTCAAACAGATGAGAAGGAAACAAAAATTTTATGAAATAGGGAGAGGATCTTGCTATGTCTTTTTCTTAGGTAATTTTTGGGTAAGAGGTTGACTAAAAGTCTTAGGATTTGACAGTGGTGCAAAGGCTCGGACTTGAGCAATTGGCTGAATAGGTGGTAAGGATGGAAAGGCTAAAGATTTTAGTTCAGATATGGACTTCTTTGAGATTGTATAAATTTTCGAGGCCTAATTGTAGATGTTTGGAAAGAAGGTCGAAAATAGTCATGAGAGAAATTTGAATGCAAGTTTGAAGTTGGAACAATTAGTGAAAGTTGCATGAAACCTGGTAATGCTATCTTAAAAATCAAATTCTAAAGCTCAGACCCTTGAATGGTCAGATCACTCATTGTCGTAACAGTTTTGGGATTGCTAGGCGTAAAGTATTTTAAAATCTAGAAAAATAAAAAAAGGAGTCATCACCAATCTTTGTTAGGGTGTGATTGGCCACTCAAAAGATTATCTTTTTAATAAAACTATAAAAGCGGGTTTAAAGTTTATAAAAAAGATGAATGTTAGTCTACGAAAACCAGGTTAGATCTGGGAGTCGGTTACGTGTGATGAAGGATTAGCACCCCTACAACACCTATAAATTGGTACCATTTAATAATGCACTATTTTCAGTGTTGGATAAAATGGTTTTGACTTGAAATTTGATACTAATTCCTTTTGTTTGAAAAATTATTTTTTTGCTAAAATTCTTTGTTTAGAAATATTTAGAAAATCTTTAACTTAAAAAATTATCTTAAAATTCTCCAACATCTAGGCAGAATTTGAAATAACTCTTTTCGCTTAAGATTTCATATAATATTCCTTAAAATAAAAAAATAACACTCTTTGTGGAAGGTAATTGTGGGTGACTCTCTAACATCTAGGCAGAATACTAAGAATTATTTCCTTCGGAATGTTATTTTTATTTTATTTTTTAATATCACGATTTTAAAAGTAAATAAATAAAAAACGTTTTGTGCAAAAAAAGTAAATGATGGTATTATCAAATAGCAAGTAAAAATATAATGATGCATGTAAGCCCATAGATATTATGCCAGATGATAAAATGCAATTTTAAAAAATAGATTCTTAAATATAATAAGACCATATTGACTCTCCAACATCTAGGCAAAGCTTAGGTGTGACTGTTCACATTTAAGACCCTAATTTATGTTATTATACTTTTTATTAAAGTTTTAATTTCATTGTTAAGACGAATGAAGGATAGGTATGAAAAACTTAATGAAATAAAGTTTCTTAAACACCCTATCATCTAGGCAGCATTCGAGAATAAATTACTTCAAGTGAAATTTTTTACACGTGTCATTAGGATTTTGAGAATGGTTTTGAATATAGGCTTAGGCCGAGGTTTTAAGATTTGGTGACTTTTGGGTGATAATTCAGGAATGCGTATCAAATTTGGATTTTTAGAATTTTGAAATTTAAGGTTTTGGATTTTAGAGCTTAGGTTTAAGAGATTTTAGATTTTAGGGGTTTTAGAATCCTAGCATTTGGCATTTTGGATTCTAAGGTTTTGAAATTTAAGATTTAATGTTTAAGGTTTCATTTTTGAGAAAATGTGAACATCTCTAAAAATCTCCAACATTTAGGCAGATTTTCGGAGCAAGTTCGATTTTAGTAATTTTTGAAAATTAATTAAAAAAATCTCTCTTTTTTTTATGAAAATTAAAAAAAATCAATTTACTATTATTATTATTATTAAAGAAAATTTTTATATAATTCCCCAACATCTAGGTGGAATTATATTTTAGAGCATTTTTTTATTCCTCCAACATCTAGGTAGGGAAAATAAAATAAAAAAATATTCTTATTATAATTTTTAGTTTATTATTATTATTATTATTTTAGCATTTTTAATTTTTTTAATTATTATCCTATTTTATTTCATTTTATTATTATTAAAAACAATCAAATATTTGTTCTAAAAAATTTAAAAATTTATCATGCATGAATATATAAAAAAATACTCAAAATAACAAAAATAATAATATGTAAAAAAATTTAAAAATTCAAAAAAAATTATTTTTTACTTGAACCGAACCATTGCGGTTCAGTTGGATCGAAAAGGATTCGATTTGGCACACAGTTCGGTTGAAAAGGTTCAAATCGGTTTGCTGACGGTTTATTTGGACCACCTGTAGGTTGGCTGAGGCGGATTGGCAGGTCAGTTTATGCGGATCTCAGGTTGGGTAACGAGCACGCGTGAATCCTTTTACGCTCAAAACGATGTCGTTTTGGGCTTTAGGCTTCTATATATAGCTATTTTTTTTTGTTCATTTTTCTTCTGTTCCAGAAAAAAAGGTTAGAGCTTTGAGGAGAGCTCTTCTGCCGTCTGGTCGCTAGACAGATGCATCGATCATCTCTTGGGTCACCGTCGACGGTGGTCGTTGGTGATCGTCGATGATCGAAAATTCCAAAACTGACCAGAAGGTTCCTTTTGACCTCTTGAATTTAGATCTATCATCTTTTTCATGAAAAGGAACCCCGATCGTCGTAGATCTGGGCTTGAAGTTTTTTGTGTTCTTTTTTTTATTTTTTTGTTTGGAAACTAACTGATGCTTTTTTCTTTGGTGCAGGTGGCTCGATGATGGGTTTCTCCCTACCATGAGGACTATGTTTTTATTTTTTTTTGTCTCTTTTTTTTTGTTATTATTTTGGTTGTGGAATATTTTAAAGTTTCTAGGGTGGAAGGGAGCAGTGTTTGGGTTTTTTGTGTGTGGGAGTTTTCATGTTTTTTGGGATTTTTTTAGGGTGTTCAAAGCTTTTTTTCTTTTTTTCTTCTATTTTTTGGTAGAGGAAGTTAGGGGTTTATAGAATTAGATGTATGTTCAAGAAGGTGGTATAAAGGTTATAGGGATGGTTGTAGGGGTGGCAAAGGTCATAAGCATCGCTGGTCTGATAGGACTAGTCTGGTGGCTGGTCTGGTTAAGTCACAAGCGAGGTTGGATGGGGCCAAGGTGGTTGGTCACAAGCGTGGCTGGGTAGTTGGCTAAATGGGGTCGGCAGAGCCACCATTTTTTTAATTTTTTTAATGAATTTTTAATAATTAATTGATTTTTAATTTTAATTAAACCAATTTTATTGTTATTATTATTAAAATCATTATTGTTATAAAAAAAATGTAGACCGAACAAAATCGGTGTCTACAACTGCCCCTCTTTGTACATTACTGAGAATCAGGAATAGGATAAAGACAAAGACAACGATTTTGTCTGGAAGCAAATCATGGATTTCTCAAAAGTTTTTCTTTTTGTATTTTTTGTTTTAATTTTTAACCACAGGTCGAGTGATAAAGAGAATGATCGAGACAACACTGCGAGTCGATAAATAAAGAATCGATCGGGATAACACCATAAGTCGAGAAGTAAGAAAAGATGATCAGGACAACATCGTGAGTCGAGGAACAACAAGATCGAGATTAAACTTGGGTTGAATCAAGTTAAAAAATAAGGAGACCGAGATTAAATTATGAGTCAAAGAATAATGAGGATCAGATTAAATCATAACTTAAAAATAACGAGATCGAGATTGATCTGCAAGTCAAGAAAAATAAAGAGACTTGGATTAAACTGCAAGTTAGAGAATGAATGAAGATCGAGATTAAATCGTGACTTAAAGTAAAGAGATTGGAGATTGAACCATGGGTCGATAAAATAAAGAGATCGGGATTAAACCTCAAGTCAAAGAAATAATGATGATCGGGATTAAACTACGAGTCAAAGATTAAAGACAACTAGGACTAAACCGTAAGTTAGAAAATAGAAACAATCAGGATTAGACCACAAGTCAGGAAACCATAAAAATGATCGGGATTGAACCACAAGTCAAAGATTAACGACGACTGAGACTGAACCACAAGTCAGAAAATAGAAATGACCGGGATTAAACCGCGAGTCAAGAAACTATAAAAATGATCGGGGTTGAACCATGAGTTAAAGATTAATGACGATTGAAACTGAATCGCAAGTCAGGAAACAAAGTTACTGAGATTAAACCACAAGTCGAAAACTATAGAAATGACTAGGATTAAACCATAAGCCAAAGATTAACAATGACTGGGACTGAACCGCAAGTCAGAAAACTATAAAAATGATCGGGATTGAACCACGAGTCAAAGATTAATGACGATTGAGACTGAATCGTAAATCAAAAAAATAAAAGTGACTGGGATTAAACCACAAGTCGAAAACTATAGAAATAACCGAGATTAAACAACGAGCCAAATATTAACAATAACTAGGACTGAACGCAAATCAGGAAAATAAAAATGACTGGGATTAAACCACAAGTCAAAAAATAAAAATGATCGAGATTAAACCACGAGCCAAATATTAATAATGATTGGGACTGAACCATAAATCAAAAAAATAAATAAGACTGAGCTATGAGTTGAAGGGGATTAGGTACCCTATAGATTGACAGTTTTAATTTTAAGGATTGTGCTAACATACCATCTTTAGGGCCATCATCTTTATTTTGAAAAAGAAAAATACCGATTCTCCCTGATGTCTCATAAAGAAACCTTCTATGCAACTTATCAAAAGGTATGTAATGCGTGCAATGATTATGATGAATGAAAAGATAAATATGCCGTCAACGAATTATATCATGCACTTTTATCCAAGTTAATTCAACTTTTGGTTCGATTCTTTCAAAATTTAAAAGTCGCTTTCAGTAATCTTATCCTTTTAAATCTTTCGATTTTGGACCAAAAATTTCTATCTTATGATGGGCCTATTTGGCTTTTAGTCACTTTAAAATCTTCTTTTCTTTTGAATTCTTTCTTTATCCCCTTTCTCTTCTTTGTTTTTAACTCCATTTCATTCTTTTTGCCCCTATATTACTATTTTTGTCATCCTTATATTGCATTCTATTTTTGAACGGTGCATTGGTTTATTATGAACTTTATCAATCACTATCTTAATTTTAAATGACAGATACAATAATTTCAAGTTCAAAGTTAGGTGTTAAACACAATCAGTAATTAAGTATTTTGGATTTAGAAAGATAAGCCTTTCGAGACACAAAGAATAGTTAACTCAAAAGTATTTTAAGAATCATATATCAATTCTCTAAATGATGAACATTTGAATGATCTCGACCTACTCAGACTAGGTCTTTTCCAAAAACTCATTACATTTGCGATCTTGTCACATCTTATTTCATATAACCAATCCTTGCCCCACATTTGTGACTAATGAGAACTTGCCCCATAAAAGTCATCTCTTTTAATTCTGGCGACAATTCATCCTTTTGGTGCCAATCTTTCATTCTTTGAAAGACTTTTTTCAAGCTCCACCTTAATTCAAGATGCTTTTTCATGTTTTCAGCTTAAATGATCCATTTTGATTCAAACTACCCTTTTCAAGTTTTCATTTGAATAACTTTTTTTTTTTTTTTGTATTTTTTTCATCTTTTTCTTTTTTTTTTTTGCATCTTTTTCTTTTTCTTTTTTTTAAGCAAAATATTTTTTGATAGTGTCTAAATTTACAAGATTTGACAATTCATTACCGTCCATTTATGTGAGGATCAGAGCTCCACTAGAGAATACCTTTTTTACCATATATGGACCTTCCTAATTGGGTGTCCATTTTTCCCTATTATCATGTTGGTATGGCAAAATCCTTTTTAAAACCAATTTGCCCTCATGAAAGCACCAAGGTTGTATCTTTTTGTCATGTGCTCACTTGATTTTTCTTTGGTATATTTGCCCATGGATGAGCATCGAGAGCCTTTTCTCTTCAATAAGATTCAATTACTCAAAACAATCATGAACCCAATTTGTTTCGTCCAATACCTCCATTAACACTCTCAAAGAAGGAATTTTCACTTCAATTGGTAATACAACTTCCATCCTATATACTAGCAAAAAAATGGTGGCCCCTGTGGAGGTTCGAATTAATGTTCTATAAGCAAATAGGGCAAAGGGTAATTTTTCATGTCAGTCTTTATATGTATCAGTCATTTTCCCTAATATTCTTTTGATATTCTTATTCCCAGGTTCCACTACACCATTCATTTTTAGGCGACATGGTACCGAATGATGATGCTTTATCTTGAACTGTGCATACAATTTTTTCATCATTTTATTGTTCAAGTTGCTAGCATTATCCGAGATAATCTATTCTGAAAGACCGTACCGACATATTATCTCCTTTTTTATAAATATATACACCACTGATCATGTAATACTAGCATACGAAGCTGTTTTTACCTACTTTGTGAAGTAATCGATTATCATGAAGATAAAACGATGCTTATTCCAAGCTTTTGGGGTTATGGGTCAGATCACTTCCATTCTTCACATAGAGAAAGGCCATGGTGGTGCCAAGACATGCAGTGAGACTGGAAGAGAATGAATTTTATCTGCATAAATTTGACATTTATGGTACTTTCTAGCATAATTGATGCAATTATTTTCCTTTATAGACCAATAGTAACTAGCTCTCATAATCTGTTTGGCCATCATATGCCCATTAGCATGTGTTCATAAATTCTTTCGTGTACTTCTTCAAGTATTTTTCTTGTTTCAACGGCGTCTACACATCTTAGCAAGATTTGGTCTCGACTCTTTTTATACAAGATTTCTTCATCAAGCACAAACCCTGCTGCTAATCTTTGGATGATCCTCTTATCATTTTCTGAGGCCTATTTAGGTAGTTTTGGTACTTGATGTACTACACAATGTCATAGTACCATGGTTTCTGATCTACTTCTTCCTCTACATTCGAATAGTGGGTCGATAAATCTTTCATTTGTATTTTGATGGGCTAGATTTTCATACTATCATTTAATTTGAACATTGTTGCCAAAGTAGCCAAAGCATTAGCAATCTGGTTTTCTTCTCGAAAAACATGCTAGAACTAGATTTTTTAAAATTATTTTATCAAGCTAGTTATGTGCCTTTGATATAACACTAGTTTCAGGTCCCTAGTCTCTCATTCGCTTTTCAGTTGATAAATTACTAAAGCTGAATCCTCATATACTTTTAGTGTTTCAATCTTCTTTTCAATGGCCATCTGTAACCCTATGACACATACTCCATATTCTGTAACGTTATTGGTGCAATTAAAGTCTATCGTTACAGTATAAAGGTAGTAATTTCCTTCTGGGGATATTAGCACTACCCCAATGCCATGTTCTATTATATTGGATACCCCATCAAAAAACATCTTCCATACTTTTCTTATAGGCTCTTCGACTTCATCTTGTAAAATTGGCATTAAGTTTTCATTCGAAAACTCAAACTTCATAGGCTTATAATCTTCTATAGCTCGATTTGCAAGAAAATCAGCTATCCTTTTTATAGACTTTTGTGTCACATACACAATATCATATTCCAAAAGCATGACCTGCCATCTCGCTATCCTGCCTGATAAAGATGGTTTCTCAAAAATATATTTAAGGGGATCTAATTTTGATATCAACCGAGTTATATGATAGAGTATATACTGCCTGAGTTTACGAGTAGTCCAAGCTAAGGCACAACATATTTTTTCTATTTGGGGATACTTGGCCTCATACTCCGTAAACTTTTTACTCAAATAGTAAATGGCATGCTCTTTCTTACTAGTTTCATCTCTTTGCCCCAATACATATCTCATTGATTTTTCTTGAACTGTTAGATATAAAATTAACGGCCTTCCTGCAACTGGTGGTACTAACACAAATGGGCTTGTTAAATACTTTTTAATCTTTTTAAAGGCATTTTGGCATTCTTCATCCCATTTACTAGGATTATTTTTATTAAGCATCTTAAAGATTGGATCGTATTTTGAGGTGAGTTGAGATATAAAGCGAGAAATATAATTAAATTGTCTAAAAAAATCTTTTACTTCTTTTTGTGTGTGCAGCACTGACAACTCTTGAATGGCTCGAATCTTATCAGGGTCTACTTCTATACATCTTTCACTAACTATAAACCCAAGAAGCTTTCCAGATTTAACACCAAAGGTGCATTTGGTTGGATTCAACTTGAGTTGGTATTTTCGCAATCTTTCAAATAGCTTTATGAGATTATCAACATGATCTTGACCTTCTTGAGACTTAGCTATCATATTATCAATATATACCTCTATCTCTTTGTGTTTCATATCATGAAAAAGAGTGACCATCACCCTTTGATGGATGGCACCAGTATGACTTTATAGCAAAATATGCCCCACATAGTCACAAATGTGATTTTCTCCATATCTTTACAAGCCATTTTGATTTGGTTATAGCTAGAAAAACCATCCATGAATGAAAAAGTAGAGTGCTTAGCAGTGTTATCCACAAGGGTATCAATATGTGACAACAGGAAATTATTCTTTGGGCTAGCCTTATTCAAATCTCGATAGTCCACATACATTCTAACTTTTCCATCTTTCTTAAAAACTGAGACTATATTGGCTACCCATTCAAGGTACTTGGCTACTTTTAAAAAATCAATGTCAAATTACTTTTTTACTTCCTCTTTTATCTTTAGTAATATTTTTGGCTTCATGCGTCTCAACTTTTACTGTACCGATCGACACTCTGATTTTAAGGGCAATCTATCTTCAATCACCTCTATGCTAAGTCCAAGTATATCTTGATAGGACCACGCAAATACATCTACATATTCTTGTAGTAACTTCACCAGTTTCTGTTTCTCGATTGGTGATAATGAAGTATCGATCCTAACTTTTTTTATTCTTATTGTCTCTCAAATTTAATATGTTAGTCAATTCTTGATGGGGTTCTATAATTTTCTCCTCTTGCTCCATCCATTTCAATAGATCTTGAGGTAAATCATAGTCTTCTGAATCAACATCATTATCAAGCTCGCTAATGTGAATCAAATTTTCAAAATCAAACCTGGTGTTATTGCCTTGGTCATCCATAATGTTCATTATTAGAAAACCTGAAAATGGGTATAATCACAAAAAATCTTAATAAGGGCAAAAAGGATAGCAATGAAAAAGGAAAGTAAAATGAAAAATAGAGAACATAGTATACATGAAATGCATTACATCCATCATTTTATTAAGACAATGAAAATAAGCTCATACATTTAACTTTCGCATGCTCTTGGGCAGAAGCAATTTGAATTTTTGGGTTAAAAAGTTCAAGAATAACAAAAACGGTACACCATTCTTAGATCTTTTAACCTAAAAAGAGAAAAAGATCTCTTCATCTTGCATGACTCCTTCATCTGCTCTAATTTAAAATTAAGAGAAGGATTCTTCTAATCCTGTTACTGGTTTTCTTTGTTCAACCTCCATTGATCTAGGATAGATATGCCCACCTAAACGAAATGTTTTATACAAGTAAGGGAACATCATTTTTTTATCAATCGAGTATTGCCCTTTGAGGTATGCCATTCTCTTTTTTTTTTCAGCATTATGATCTTTTATTAGTAATCGTAGACTTATAACCTAACCCCATCTTTTTTTATTTTCTATTGAGCATGGTACTTTTATGATTCCTTGTAGAGCTTTTCCTAAGCCTTGCCTAGTTTGCCAACCTTTGCCAATAGTCTATCTGATCACCATGTCTATAGTTTTTGACAATTGAGGGATTGGTAACTTTGACCCTTCTTTGACATAAGTAACATTTGCTACTTCAAAAGCTCTGAATGAACATTTGATTGCTTATTCTACAGCCTCAATGTAAGGAGTAGTTAAGGTTTTTGTTACTAATAAATCTTTCTCACCATCAACATAGACTTGTTTCTCTTCCACAATAAATTTTATCTTCTGGTGTAGAGATGAACGTATAACTCCGATCGTGTGAATCTAATGTCTTCCCAGTAGATAATTATATGCAGGAGTTATGTCCATTACTTGAAATAGAACATTAAAGGTACAAGGATTGATCTGCAATGGGATCTCTATATCACCAATTACCTCTCTTCGTGCTCTATCAAATGCTCTTACAATTATGTGACTATTTCATATGTAAGAGGAATCTACCGAGAGTCCAGTCAATGTCATTAGAGGCATGACATTAATGAAGGATCCATTGTCAATAAAAACTTTAGCCATAATGTATGTTTTACATTTTACAGTAATATGTAAGGCCTTAATGTTACCTCATCCTTCTAGAGATATTTCGTCATCATTGAAGGTGATGAAATTCAGGGTTATGATATTCTCAACCATGTGATCTACTTTTTCAACAAAAATGTTATGCTCGACATAAGCTTGGTTGAACACTTTCAGTAAAGATTCCTATGCGGCTCAAAATTTAATAGTAATGATAGTAAAGAAATATGAGTTGATAGTTTGTTTAGTTGGTCAATCACACTGTATTCACTATGCTTAATGATCTTTAGAAACTCACAAGTTTTTTTTTCTAACACTAGTTTGTTAATCTGTACTATCGAGCTTACCACTAGGTGAGAATCTTGGCTTTCCCTTATGTTTTCTTCTCTTATCTTATCTTTCCCTTTTTTAGCCTTTTTTGACATTTCAAGAGTGTAAATCCGACCACTTCAAGTCATTCCTCCTATTCATGCTATGTTGGTAGTATTCCTCATACTTGGATTATTTGAGGTCACATCAGGGCCTCGTATCATAACATCATAATTATATTTCCATGGGACTGCTTTATTGGTCTGATAAGGGAATGGACTAGGGACATAAATAGTCGTTGGTGTCCTGAAATAAGAACGACTTTCTCAGTTAGGGGCTATGATTTCTTATCATAGTAGTTAGTGAGAGGTTTGGGTCTAAAAGACTTGCCAGGATGCTCGTTACCCATTGTATTCACACTGCTTTCATCACATTCATCATAAAACTTAATGATAGTTTCATCCATCAAGCTCTACAAGATTCATTTAAAGGCCTCACAACCTTGGATCGAATGTCCAACTGATCCTCCATGGTACTTACAAGAATGGTTGAGATCTTCATAACTTCCATTGTTATCCAAAAACAATGGTTGAATCATACTCATTTCGCATAAACAGTCATACACCTATTCAAAAAGAGTCTTTGTTTCATACACAAATTTTTTTTATCTTTACATCTTTTTTCCTTACCCACCATATTAATTTTTCCTCCGGTGTGATCTGGCAAAGGGTTTTCACTGACACTTGGCATGAATTTGGTGTCAAAAGTTAAAAGGCCATCATTTATCAGACCTTGCACCTTATGCTTAAATGCCATGCAATTTTTAATAGAGTGTTCTATAACACCATAGTGATAATCACACTTAGCGTTAGGGTTGTACCAACTCGGGTAAGGTGATTTTAATAGCTTTACGTAGAAAGGAGTGATAAGATGATCTCTCACTAACTAAAAGTACAAATCGATATGAGACATAGGAATTCGATCAAAATGAGGTCTTTCCCGATTGTTGTTATTTTATCGGTTTCTTTGATTATTGTTTTGGTGGGTTGGTTAGGTGAATGGTTGAGTTGGAGGTGCAGAAGTGTAATAGGATGATTAGGGACTAAAGCTTGGTCTGGACAATGGTTGTTGGGGTGCTCGGTAAAGATATGGTTGTTAAAAAATTTGGTTGGTAGTAGGGTAGTAAGGAGGGTATGAAAAGTTTGGATTATATAGGACAAAAGGATGGTACGAGAGATTTTTATGAGTGATAGCATGTGTCTCTTGCTCTTTCTTTTTTGAACTTGTTATTTTCTTTTTGGGTCCTTCAATTTTGCCACTTTTGATAGTGTTCTTTATCATTTCTCTCGAGATTACCATGTCAGAGAAGTTTTTCATGGCATTCCCTATGAACCTATTATAGTACAGGGCTTTCAATGTGTTAACAAATACCACAGTTATCTCATTGTCAGTCAGTGGTGGTTGGACTTGGGTCGCTGTATCTTTCCACTTATATGCATATTCCTTGAAGGTTTTCATTGATTTTTTTTTCATATTTTGTAATGACAATCTATCAGGGGCTGTATCAAGAACATGCTTATACTGAGCAATAAAAGTTTTGGCCAAGTCTTTCCATGTATGGATTTTACTCCGATCTAACTACACATACCATCTCGCTGATGATTCGATTAAACTGTCTTGAAAACAGTGTATTAAGAGTTTGTCATTCTAGGTATGACTTGTCATCTTTCAACAGAACATGGTAATGTGAGCAAAAGGATATTTTGTTTCATCATATTTCTCAAAGTCTGGGGGTTTAAATTTGGACGGGATAACCAAATCAGGTACCAAGCTCAGCTCATTAGTGTCAACAACCCCGTAGATATCATTACCTTCCACTGTTTTGAGCTTTTCTTTAAGTTGATCATACTTGTTTCATATTTTTGAGTTTATAATGGGCTCCGACATTTCACAGGACTTTCCTGTTCAACTGGTTCATCAAGATTTAGTACTATGGTGGGATCAGCTAGGATAGGCCCCACATTAGTATTTAAATAGATCGATTGTTAGCTAGCATAATGATTGACATAGAGGTATGGTTGCACACTTGGTGGGCGTATGTGTATGCCACGAGGGGTTTGAGGTGGAGTGAATCCAGGAGGATAGAGTTGTTTTTCCATATTAACTTCTTCCCCTGTCCTTGATGCCCAAGTAACTTCTTTACCTTTCATTGAACCAGTCAATAATTGTCTTAATTCAGCCATTTGGGCTTCGATACTTTGTTGTATCTCTATCACTCTTTCTCTTATTTCCTTTTGTGCCTTTCGACTCTCTCAAATATGGTTACATTCTTTGCTTCCATAACTCGAGCTTAAGAATGAGTATTATATCTATGTGGGATTGTCTGACTTAGATTTTTTGGCTTTGCTATCCTTGAACCTTAGTTTATTAACCATAAATTAGAACGCATGATATAATATCATTGTTTATTATTGTTAATATTTACCTTTATTAAAATGCATGTATGGAATGAATGATATGCAAATTGTGGGTATTATTTTAGATTAATCAGAACAAAAAAAAAAACTTTCATTAACCATGGGAATCTTTATATATCATCCAATCATCCTTGCATTGAACCCATAAAAACATTTGATTTGAGCATATTGCTCTCTAACTTTACACAAAGTTCAATAATCTCTAACTGTAGCCTTGGGTGGGTACAATCTCCTATTCCAATGCTTCCTCCTTTTCGACCATGTAGCTTACCTTTTGGACAACCTTGTAAATTTGAGTGGTCAAATGTCCTATATATTGCTGTTTCCCTAAACTTTCAGATCTTCATATTTCTCAAGCATCCACTTCTATATTGCAAGTGCAAACCTAATAATCCTTTCTCTCTTGCCATTCTACTAAAATCTTATCTATGTAACTCTGATTGCTTGTCAACTGAAGCTCTAAGCTAATTAATTTCTGCTCTAAAGCCTTTTTCTCATTTCATAAACCAGAGTTCTTATTCTGCTCATTCCTTAGTTCGGCTTGTAGTTTTTCATTTTTTTTTGCCCCTTGCTACCTTTTTAGAAGCTCCTGAAAGTTTTTCTTTCCATTCATGTTATTTTTTATTGAGTGCAGAGATCATTTTCTTGTTTTCTCAAGCTCTATTCTTTCAATACTCCATCATATCTTTTAATTCTTCCACATCCTTCTTGGATCCCTTTAAAGGTCTATTGTCCAACCTCAATTTCTTATTTTTTTTATACAGGTTTTGTAGATCATTTTTCAATATCTTTCGTTCCTTGATCAACTTTTGTACTGCATCATCTTTTATCATCAAATCATGTCTCAGTTGGTTAACTTGATCCATCATAGCTATCTTCTCTTTTTCTAACTTTTTTCTTTCAATCTCAAACTCTCGTTGGGCAATCTCAAAAGTTGATAATACCAGTACTGAAATAAGAGTTGGTAACTTTTCTGACACATTAACTGGTAAAGGCCTAATTTTGTTAACCCTTTTCATCTTTCATGCGATGTAACCTTCTACAACATTATCTATAAATTTAGCATGGCTCATTCGGTTGACCTGTTTCCATGCTTTGATGATTTCACGAACCCTTTTCACATAATCGAGTGCCTCATAATCAAACTCAAGTGAACTGAGTCTATGAGTCATAAAAATGAACTATTATGAGTCATATTATCTTTGAACCATATGAGGTGCATAACTCACTACCCCTTATATTCCTAACAAGGGTACCTATGACTCGTTTCCACAACTATACAAGATAGCCATATGAAGCATCCATGGTGCCCTCCATGTTACATCATCACTAGTGAGTTCCAAAAAGAGCGACATCCATTAACTTTTTGTCCAATCCCTTCTCCATTCTTTGGCAACAAACTCCTTGATGGGAATGAAATGAACAGAAAATGACCGAAATAATATGTTTTCTTTTTCTCAAAAATGACTTCTGAGCCAAACAAAAAGCAACTGAACACACTTTATAAATCGCCCTTTACCCTTCTTTCTACAAAAATTAAGTGATCTAACAGTCTCTGCCAAAATAGTCGGTAAAGGGTTTATACCTTTATTCAATTGCTCAAAAAAGTTAACCACTGATGCTTCTATATGTCTTAACACCTTAGGAAATATCATCAATCCATACATGGCCAAGCAAACACATCCAACCCCTGATCAGTATCAATATATTTTTTTATATACTTAAGTAAAAAGCTGATAAAATAGTCTCAACCCCATTATTTTCTTTCTTATGCTTGTCTATCTCTTCAACCCTTACTTGTATAATCTTGGCTAACTTCTTTCTATATCTGGTAGTCTTATGCTCTTTCCAATAGATCTTATCTTGATTTGTAAACTCTATTCGGAGTAAAAATAAATATTCTTCAATCGTGGGGGTCAAGTTTTCTTGGTTAAATACAAAGCATCGATAAGATAGATCTCAGAATTATACTACTACTCTAATAAGCTGTTCATCAATCTTTACTGACATGAGTAGTGCCACATCCTCATATTTCTTGAAAAAGGATTTTTTTTCTTTTTGTCCCCTACTGTTTTCAGATAGCTTCCAATTCTGATATCTCATTTTGACTGAGATCCACGTGCACTAACTGTGGTAGCAATGGGAAATGACCATTTACTAAACAATCTCCTTTTGTCTCCTGAGTACTTTCTGATTAGCTTTTAACATCTAAGTAGCTCTTACACACGGATGACATCTCATAGGTTTCCTAAAAGTTTTTCTTACTGAAGATTAGTCCAAATCAATACCCTCTTAAGAAATGTGATATCTATATGATGTATACAGCAAAATTGAAGGCAACAAAAGAATTAAACAAATCAATAAATCAATAAATAAATAAAAAAGTAAATATGTGACAAAATAGAATATATAGTGTCCTAATTTTAGGTAATTTTCTAAAGGATGGCAAGGCTCTATCCTAAGGCTAGGCCTTACGGCTCACTATATGCTGGGTTAAGATTTACGTGTCTAAAGGTTCCCAGACTATTCCTCACATCATTGTCCATTATAGACTAGTAAGGTTTCCTGATCGTCACCTATTATGGGCTATTAACGGAAAGGGTTCAATCTGAGTGAAAGTGTTTCACTAGCAAATACGAAAGTTATCACCTCACGAGAACGTAGCTACTTCACTTCCTCCTAAAAGGAATAGAGCCCAGGTCTAGGGCTCATACATGCGAATGAATATGCAAAATATGTGCAAAGTGATGTATTAATCAACATAACATAAATAAATCATTTCATAAAACCAAAATAAAGTAATAACTAACAATTTATTTTATTCATTAAATTTTTTTAAAAAAATGAAATAAAGGAATCAAATTAACTATCAAATAAAACCAATTAAATCCAACCATTATCAATAGCGTATAATTAAAAATTTTGACTTGACTCTCAAAAGTCTCCAGCGGAGTCACTAAGCTGTCGTAACGATTTTGAAACTGTCAGACATAAAGTATTTTAAAATTGAAAAAAAATAAAAAGAAGAGTCACCACCAATCTTTGTTAGGGTATGATTGGTCACCCAAAAGATTATCTTTTTAATAAAACTATAAAAACAGATTTAAAGTTTATCAAAAATATGAATGTTTGTCTACGAAAACTAGGTTGGGTCTGGGAATCGATTATGTGTGAAAAAGGATTTGCACCCCCACAATGCCCATAAATTGGTATTATATAATCATGCGCTATTTTCAGTATTGGATAAAATGGTTTTGACTTGAAACTTAATACTAATTCCTTTTCGTTTGAAAAAATATTTTTTTGCTAAAATTCTTTGTTTAGAAATATTTAGAAAATCTTTAAGTTAAAGAATTATCTTAAAATTCTCTAACATCTAAGCATAATTTGAAATAACTCTTTTCGCTTAAGATTTAACAAAATATTCCTTAAAATAAAAAAAAAACATTCTTTGTGGAAGATAATTATGGGTGACTCTCCAACATCTAAACAGAATACCAAGAATTATTTCCTTTGGAAACGTTATTTTTATTTTATTTTATAATATCATGATTTTAAAAGTAAGTAAAAAAAACGTTTTGTGCAAAAAAAGTAAATGATGGTATTATCAAATAGCAAGTAAAAATATAATGATACATGTACGCCCATGGTTATTATACCAGATGATAAAATACAATTTTAAAAAATAGATTCTTAAATATAATGAGACCATCTCGACTTTTCAACATCTAAGCAGAGCTTAGGTGCGACTGTTCATATTTAAAATCCTAATTTATGTTATTATACTTTTTATTAAAGTTTTAATTTCATTGTTAAGACGAATTAAAGACATGTATGAAAAACTTAATGAAATAAAGTTTCTTAAACACACTATCATCTAGGCGACATTCAAGAACAAATTACTTCAAGTGAAATTTTCACACGTGTCCTTAGATTTTGAGAATGGTTTTGAATATAGGCTTAGGCCGAGGTTTTAAGATTTAGTGACTTTTAGGTGATGATTCAGGAATGTATATCAAATTTAAATTTTTTAGAATTTTGGATTTTAAGGTTTTGGATTTTAGGGCTTGGGTTTAAGGGATTTTGGATTTTAAGGGTTTTAGAATCCTAGGGTATGGCATTTTGGATTCTAGGGTTTTGAAATTTAAGATTTAGTGTTTAAGGTTTCGTTTTTGAAAAAATGCAAACATCTCTAAAAATCTCCAACATCTAAGCGAATTTTCGGAGCAAGTTCGATTTTAGTGATTTTTAAAAATTAATTAAAAAATCTCTCTTTTTTAAAAAAAATTTTAAAAAAATCAATTACTATTATTATCATCATCATTATTATTATTATTATTAAAGAAAATTTTTATATAATTCCTAAATATCTAGATGAAATTATATTTTAGAGCATGTTTTTATTTCCTTCAACATCTCAGCAGGGCAAATAAAATAAAAAAATATTCTTATTATAATTTTTAGTTTATTATTATTATTATTATTATTTTAGCTTTTTTAATTTTTTTAATTATTATCCTATTTTATTTCATTTTATTATTATTAAAAACAATCAAATATTTATTCTAACAAATTTAAAAATTTATCATGCATGAATATATAAAAAAAATACTCAAAATAACAAAAATAATAATATATAAAAAAATTCAAAAATTCAAAAAAAAAATTTTTTTACCTAAACCGAACCGGTCAATGGTCTGATCAATGACAATTCAGTTGGACCGAAAAGGGTTCGATTTGATGTGTGGTTTAGTTGAGGTGGTTCAAACCGATTCGTTGACGATTCATCTGGACTGATTGTAGGCTGGCTGAGGCGGGTTGACGGGTCAATTTACGCAAATCTCGGGTTGGGTAACAGGCACATGCGAATCCTTCTACGCTCAAAACGACGTCGTTTTGGGCTTTAGGCTTCTATATATAACTAAAAAAAAAAATTTTAGTTCATTCTTCTTTTGTTCTAGAAAAAAAAAGGTAAGAGCTCTGGGGATAGCTCTAGAGCTCTCTTGCCGTCTGATCATCGGACCGTCACACCGATCGCCGCTTGGGTCACCTTCGGCGGTGGTCGTCGGTGATTGTCGATGACCAAAAATTTTAAAACTGACCAAAAGGTTCTTTTTGACCCCCTGAGTTTAGATTTGTTATCTTTTTCACGAAAAGGAGCCTCGATCGTCGTAGATGTAGACTTGAAGTTTTCTGTGTTCTTTTATTTTTTTATTTTTTTGTTTGGAAACTAACTGATTCATTTTTCTTTGGTGCAGGTGGCTCAGCGTTGGGTTCCTCCCTACGGGGAGGACTGTGTTTTTATTTTTTTTTGTCTATCTTTTTTTGGGTTATTATTTTGGTTATCGAATATTTTGAGGTTTTTTTGGTGGAAGGGAGCAATGTTTGGGTTTTTTATATGTGGGAGTTTTTCACGTTTTCTAGGAATTTTTAGGGTGTCCGAGAGCTTTTTTTCTTTTTTTTCTTCTATTTTTTAGTAGAGGAAGCTGGGGCTTTATAGAATCGGACATATGTTCGGGAAGGTGGTCTAAGGGTTGTAGGGGTGGCTGTAGGGGTGGTGAAGGTCATAAGTGTGGTTGGTCTAATGGGATTGGTCCGGTGGCTGGTCAGGTTAAGTCACAAGCGTGGCTGGATGAGGCTAGGGTGGTTGGTCACAAACGTGGCTGGGTAATTAACTGAATGGGGTCAATGACGCCACCATTTTTTTTATTTTTGTTGTTGTTTTGTTTTTTTTTTTTATGAATTTTTAATAATTAATTGATTTTTAATTTTAATTAAACTAATTTTATTATTATTATTATTAAAATCATTATTTTTATAAAAAAATGTAGACCGGACAAAACTGATGTCTACACTCATCCTTCTCATGATCTTGTCGAGACCTTTATTATTGTTTAAACCATAGAATGAGTCAACATGCATTGAAAATTTACCAAGTCTAGTAGGAATCGGTTAATCATGACTCCATGAATTCATAAGGCTCACTCGTGTTCTCGAATGTCATGACCAAACTCTTCTTGATTTCGTTCTAATGCACTAATTTGGGCTTCCAATTGATCTTTCATATTTTTGGCTTCTTATATTTACTAACAAAAATATTATTTCAAAAGTTTAACACCAACAATGCTTACGCTATTATTCTTACTGAATGAATGGTACAATTCCTAATTTGCATGTAACATGTTTGTGAATACTTGAATATGATAATGATGCAAAGATACATACAAAGATGGAATAACCCTAATGATGAAAGGAATGACTAAATTCTAGAAAGGAAACAAATCTTCTTCCTACTCAAATCCCTTTTTTTGTTTTTGCTTTTTTTTTTTTTTTTTGTATATCCTAACTTTATTTACACCATTATTACCCTTAAACACAAACTGTATCCAAGTGCCCCACATATCCTAATTCGAGTAATTTTTATGAAAGAGAAGAAAAGAAAAAAAATGGCATGGCTTTAGACTTCTAAATGATTTTTATAAAAGGTTGACACCCCTAATGGCTCTATGAGAACTCTTTTTCCTTTGCCTTTCTTATTATGTTCTTTTTTTTTCAATGGTTGTCCTAAAATAAATACCACATCTTAAAATATAATGTACACAATCAAAGAATATAAAAAAAATAACTCAAGAATTCAAAACAAACAAGTGAGAGAAATAATATAACAACCATACAACAAAATAATATAATGTATAATGTTCCAACTTTTGGTAATTTTCTAAAAAGGTGGCATGTCTCTATCCTAGGCAAGCTTCTTATGGCTCTCGATATGCTGGGTTAGGATATATACGTCTAAAGGTTCCCAGACTATTCTTCACATCATCGCCTATTATAGACTAGTTAGGTTTCTCGATCCTCACCCATTATGAGTTACTAACAGAAAGGGTTCAATCTTAGTAGAAGTGTTTCACTAGCAAATGCGGAGGTTATCATCTCACGAAAGCGTAGCTACTTAACTTCCTCCTAAAAGGAATAGAGCTCGGGTCTAGAGCTCATGCATGTGAATGAATATGCATAATGTGTGCAAAGTGATGTATTAATCAACATAATATAAATAAATCATAAACACAAAATCAAAATAAAGTAATAACTAACATACAATTTATTTTATTTATTAACTTGTATGTATATATATTTTTAAAAATTAAAATAAAAAGAATTACATTAAATATCGAATAAAACTAGTTAAATCTAATAACTATTAATAGCGCATAATTAAAATTTTGGCCTGACTCTCAAAGTCCCCAACGAAGTCGCCAAGCTGTTGTAACAGTTTTGGGATTGTCAGACGTAAAGTGTTTTAAGATAGAAAAAAATAAAAGAAGAGTTGCCACCAATATTTTTTAGGGTGTGATTGGCCATCCAAAAAATTATCTTTTTAATAAAACCATTAAAAGCTGGTTTAAAGTTTATTAAAAAGCAAGTTTTGGTTTACGAAAATCAAGTTGAGTCCGGAAGTCAGTTACGCATAAGGAAGGATTAGCAACCCCACAATGCCCATAAATTAGTACCATTTAATTATGCGTGATTTTCGACGTTGGATAAAAATGATTTCAATTTGAAATTTAACACTAATTCCCTTCACTTTAAAAAAATAATTTTTGGTTAAAATTCTTTTCTAGGAATATTAAAAAAAAATTTTAAGTTAAAGAATTATCTTAAAATTCTCCAACATCTAGGTAGAACTTAAGATGAATCTTTTCATTTGAGATTCAATACAACATCCCTTAAAATAAAAATAACACTCATTTCAAGAAATGATTATTGGTGACTCTCCAACATCTAAGTAGAGTACTGAGAATTATTCCCTTTAAAATGTTATTTTTGTTTTATTTTATAATATCATGATTTTAAAAATAAGTAAATAAAAAATATTTTGTACAAAAAAGTAAATGATTGTATTATCAAATAGCAAGTAAAAATTAAAGATAGAACAATGCGAAATGAGCATCAACAATAATATAATAATGCATGTATGCCCATGGATATTATGCCAAATGATAAAATGCAATTTAAAAAAATAAATTTTTAAATATAATGAGACCACCTTGACTCTCCAACATTTAGGCAGAGCTTAGGTGTGGCTATTTATATTTAAGATCCCATTTTATTATTATTCTTATTCATTTAATGATTTTAATCATATGGTTAAAGTGAATTAAGGGTTGGCATGCAAACTTGATGAAATAAAGTTTCTTAAATACCCCATTGTCTATGCGACATTCGAGAATAAATTATTTCGTATGAGACTTTCACACATATCCTTAAAGTTTCGGAATGGATTTAAACTGGGTGTGGGTCGAGGTTTTAGAGTTTGAATAGTTTTTTAGTAATGATTCGGGAATGCATACCGAATTTGGGGTTTTCAGAATTTTAAATTTTAAATTTTTGGATTTTAAGAGTTTGGGATTTTGGATTTTTAGTGGTTTTTAGAAACTTGGATTTTTTTGGTTTTGGATTTTAGGGTTTAGGATTTTGGATTTTTTGGGTTTTGATTTTAGGGATTGAGATTTGGGGTTTTAGTTTTAGGGTTTAGAGGATTTAGAGTTTGATTTTTAGGTTTAAAGAAAACGCCAACATCTTTAAAAATTTTTAAGATCTAAGCGGATTTTCGAAGCAAGTTCAGTTTTTATAATTTCTGAAAATTAATTAAAAATTTTTCATATATTTCTTTTTTTAGGAAAATTTATTATTAAAAAAATCAATTTACTATTATTATTATTATTATTAAACAAGAATTGAAAATAGTAAACCCGGACAAAATCAGTGTCTACAACTTATTAGTTAAATTTGTGTTATTTAATAAGGCTAAATCTCCATTCTTGGTTAAAAATTTTGGTTATTTTTATATGTGGTTGCAACGTATTTAACACGTACATCTTTTGAAATCTCTTGTTTTGGTGGAATTAATTTCTTTTTGTTTAGAGTTAGTTGCTTATGAGTGTTGTCATACATATCGGTTTGATTTTATATAACTTTTGCAACAATTGGGTATCATCAAATTTGGGTTAAATTTCAAATTTTTAATTTGTTGGTAGATTTCCATTTTAATTGGATGACTTGATGTGTTATAATTAGTTTTACCGACTTATTGTTAACTTTTTAAAATTTATGGATTTTTTGCTTTTTAAAGTTATATATAATTATTTTCTTTATATTGTTAAAGTAAAAAAATAAAGGACTTTTATTTATGATGTGTAAATATAATTATTTTAATTTTTTAAACATAATTAAGGGAAACAATAGTAAAGAAAACAGATTGAGAGATAGTAGTTTATGTTACATTTATTATTTTTAGAAATTAAAATTATGCTCTATTTAATTTCGGATAATTTTGGATAAGTATTTAAGGTAATTGGAATTTGGGGGTTTAGATCATTTTAGATTCAAATTAATTTATTATCCGAATTCTAATTAATTTAGATTTAAATCAATTTTGATTTAAGTTGGATGAGTTCAAATAAGAGATATTTTAGTAATAAAAAATTAGATATCATGAAAGACTACTTTTTTTTCAAGAACAATTGGACCATGGAAATTTTACAAATAATTTAGAAAATCAACTTTAAAATCAGCATCAACGCTTCTCAGATCAATTATCTTGATGATAAATTAATGACTTCCCAAGTTGCAAATTAGTTGATCCAACTAAAAATTAAAAGTTAAGAAATCCATAAGTGCATTTATCAACAGTTCTAATATGTAAGGAAAAACAAGCATGTGACAAAGATGAAGTAAGACATGTAGTTGATAGAATTTTTAGATTTCCAAAGAAAACACATACCTGCCTTAAATTTCTTGTGTTCATTGAATGATCGAGAAGCCCATACCTTTATGCAAATGCTTTGTCAAGGATGAATTTTTATGTTCAAAGATTTTGTGAAAATTCAGAGTTAGAACTAAGAGAAATGAATCAATCAATATCTGTAAATTCAACAAAGAAGGAAACATGTAAATTAATATAACGTAGCAAGCGTTGCTGTTGATTTGATTCTAGGAGAAAATGGAAAAGTTTGATTTTTAATAAATATTGAGCTCCAAAATTATTAAAAGTAATAAATATTATTAATAAAATTTTAATTTTTAAAGTATTAAAAGTGAGTGATTAAAATACTTTAAATAAATTTTAATTTAAATAATTTTTTATTATTTACTTTTTATTATTATTAAATTCTCATTTATTAAAATTTTAATAATTTTTAATTTAAATCATTTTATATACTGTGATGGAATTTAAACCGAAATCATTTAAACTCCTTCACGGTATAAACATAAAAACAATATAAACATCACATCAATACGTGATCAAACTTGGTACTTTTTTTTTTTTTTTATAATTCCAATAGAGTTCATTATTATTTTAAGAAGTACTTGAATGTGTACGTGTATTTTATTTATTATTATTTTGATAATTTCGTTATTAGTTTTTATTTTATATTAAATTTGTTGGAATTTAAAAAAATAAAAGTGTACCCTACAATTGAAATAGAAGTTTAATGAAAATTTATTTTTAAACAGATACTCTTTTCATTATTTGTTCTTACTTTATAAATTTATTTTTATATATAATTAAATTTATTTAAGTTAAACTAAAAACACATCAAAATTTAGCTAATTTTTTTATTAAATTGTATCACTAAATCTTAAGATATATATATATAACATATATAGTACAAGACATTTTAGTCATATGGTATTATGTTTCTAATTAACATAGACTGTTGGCATCAAAGCCAATTAATAATATTGATAGTGAATTTATTGTTCCCCTCAATAAAAGTAAATATAATTATTTCCTAATATTTAAAAGTGGGGTTTGTTTATAGTAAAGCCGCAATATATCGATTTTATTTTAAGATCATGAAACATCGTGATATCTTATAATATATCATAATAAATTATAAGAATAATATAACCTAAAAAAAAGGAAGAATATATTAATAGGTAAACATTAAAAATATATAATTTTATTTAATTTGTTAATTTAATAAATAAAAAATGATATTTTTAAATTTTATAACATCAATTTATTTTACGAAATCAACTTAACTAATTACATTTAATAATATATTTTTATACTTTTTTTATCATTACGTTTAGAGTTATTAAAACTTTTTTTGAGGATGAGACATTTCAAACTCATTTTACATCTAATGATATGAATTTTATGATTTTTTTTAATTTTTTATGTTAACATTTTTTTATTTAAAATCTTTTAATTTAAAAATATCAATTCTTTTATATTGTCAAGTTAATTATTTACTTTAATTTTTTATTACGCTTTTTCTTACTTTCTATTTTGTTTAAAATTATCATAACTCTTTCTTAAGGTATTACAATATCAAATGATATCAATTTTATGATTATTTTCACTTTTTTTTTTTTTACTTTTTTATGTTAAAACTTATTTTTTTATTTGAAATTACTTTTTATTATAATAATAAATTTTTATCTTATCAATTTGATTATTTACGTTATAATAATATATTTTTACACTTGTTCTTATCTTTTATTACGTTTAGAATTATCACTACTTATTTCTTAAGGTATTACAATGCTTCTAATCACTTTATGCCAAATGATACAAATTTTACGATTATTTTACATTTTTATGTAAACACTTATTTTTTGATTGAATTAGTTTTTATTTATAATAATTCTTTTATGTTGTCAATTTAATTATTTATGTTAAAATAATTTTTTTATGCTTGTTTTATATTTTATTAAGTTTAGAATTATTACAACTATTTCTTAGGGTGTTACGATAGTTTTAACCTATTTTATACCAAATGATACTAATTTTACTATTATTCTCACATTTTTACATTAAATTATATTAATTTTATTATTATTCTCACTTTTTCTGTTAACACTTATTTTTAGGTTTAGTTATTTTTTATTTATAATAATAATTTTTATATTGTTAATTTAATTATTTATGTTACAATAAAATCTGTTACTCTTATTCTTACATTTTATTATATTTAGAACAATCAGAACTTTTTTTTAAGTATTATGGCACTTTACACATATTTTATGCCAAATTATACCAATTTTACAATTTTTTTCATCTTTTTACTTTAACACTTATATTTTGATTTAGAATTATTTTTATTTATAATACTAATTCTTTTACATTACAAATTTATTACGTGTCAATAATATCTTTTTACATTTGTTGTTACCTTTCATTACGTTTAAAATTATTATAATTTTTTTGTTAAAGTGTAACGATACTTCTAATCAATTTATGTAAAATAATACCAATTTTATGATTACTCTCACCATTTTATGTTAAGTTTTATTTTTTGTTTAAAATTATTTTTATTTGCAATAATAATTTTTTATATTACCAATATAATTATTTACATTATAATAATATCTTTTTATGTTTGTTGTTACCTTTCATTACATTTAGGATTATTATAATTTTTTCTTAAAGGTGTTCGACACTTTTAACCATGTTATGCCAAATGATATCAATTTTATGATTACTCTTACATTTTTTAAATTAACACTTATTTTTTGATTTAGAATTGTTATTTATTTGTAATAATAATTCTTTTATGTTGTCAAAAATATTATTTATGTTGCAATAATATTTTTTATAGTTGTTTCTACTTTTTATTATGTTTAAAATTATCACAACTTTTTATTAAAGAATTACGATACTTCTAATCTAATTTAAGCCAAATGACACCAATTTTACAACTAGTCTTATCCTTTTATATTACGATATTGTAACATATTTTATATCAAATGATTCTAATTTTTCAATTATTCTCTCCTTTTTTTGTTAACACATTTTTTTGTTTAGAATTATTTTTTTTTATAATGTCAACTTATATTTATTTTGTAATATATTTTTTAATCTTGTTCTTACATTTTATTATGTTTAGAATTATCACAAAATTTTCTTAAGGTATTATTACCCTTCTAATAAATTTTACCCCAAATGATACAAATTTTATGATTATTCTCACATTTTTATGTTAACACTTTTTTATTGAATTATTTTTTATTTATATTACTAATTTTTTTACATTACCAATTTATTACATTTCAATAATATCTTTTTACATTTGTTGTTACTTTTTATTATGTTTAGAATTATTACAATTTTTTTAAGGTGTAACAATACTTTTAACTATTTTACGTTAAATAATATATATTTTAGGATTATTTTCACCGCTTTATGTTAACCCTTAACTTTTTATTTAAAATTATTTTTTTATTCGTAGTAATACTTCTTTTATATTGCCAACTTAATTATTTATGTTCTAATAATATCTTTTTATGCTTATTGTTACCTTTTATAATGTTTAGAAATATTAAAATTATAACTTTTTTCTTAAAAATGTTACGACACTTCTAACTATTTTACGACTTGTTTCTTAAAAGTGTTAAGACACTTCTAATCATTTTACGCCAAATAATATCAAATTTAATATTACTCTTTTTTTTATACTAACACTTTTTTTTGTTTATAATTATTAATTATTTGTAATAATAATTCTTTTACGTTACCAAAAGTATTATTTACGTTATAATAATATTTTTTTACATTTATTCTTGCTTTTTATTACATTTAAATTTATCACAGCTCTTTATTAGGGCATTACGACAATTCTAATCCAATTAATGTCAAACAACACCAATTTTACAGCTATTTTTACTTTTTTACATTAGGACACTTCGAGCACTCTTTACGTCAAATGATTCTAATTTTACAATTACTTTAACTTTTTTACATTAACACTTTTTTTGTTTAGAATTATTTTTTATTTATGATAACAATTTTTTATATTATCAACTTAATTATTTACGTTATAATAATATCTTTTTACACTTTTTGTTATCTTTCATTATGTTTAGGATTATCATAATTTTTTTTAAGATATTATGACACTTTTAATCATTTTATGCAAAAAAAAAAATCATTTTACGATTATTCTTATTTTTTTTATGTTAACACATATCCTTTTGTTTAGGATTTTTTTATTTATAATACTATTTTTTACATTACCAATTTAATTTTTTATGTTTTAACCTTTTTTTACACTTGTTGTTACTTTTTATTTACATTTAGAATTATCACAATATTTTATTAAAGTGTAATAATACTTATAATCATTATGTCAAATAATACTAATTTTACAATTATTTTCACTTTTTTACAATAACTTTTTTTTTGGTTTAAAATTATTTTTTATTTGTAATAATCTTTTTTTTTACATTACCAACTTAATTATTTTTGTTACAATAATATTTTTTATGTCTATTGTTACTTTTCTTTACGTTTATAACTATAATGAATCTTTGTTAGGGTGTTACAACTTTTAACTCATTTTACATTAAAAGACACCAAATTTACAATATTTTCACCTTTTTATGTTAACATCTATTTATTGGTTTAGAATTATTCTTTGAGTTTAATGTAATAATTTTTTTACGTTGTCAACTTAATTATTTATATTACAATAACATCTTTTTATGTTTGTTCTTACCTTCATTATGTTTAAAATTGTCACAATTCTATCTTAGGGTGTTATGATATTTTTAACACATTTTATGTTAAATAATACTAATTTTACAATAATTCTCACCTTTTTACATTAATCAATGTTCAATTTTAATTTTTTAAATATTATATTATCTTGTCCTCTTTTTTGGAAATTTTAAATAGATTGTATTTATCTGTTGAAATTTTTATTTAATAAATAATATTTAATGTTAATTAATTAAAAGTAGATTAATAGGTTAACTGGTAATTAATTATTTTTACAATTAAAACAATCAATTATTTATATTAATTCTTTATATATAACGACTATTATTCAATGATCTTATAATAAGGTCAAAAATTTTAAACTTAGTGTAGAAGTTCCCTTAAAAGTGTGAATTTTAAATGTGTTAAAATGATTGACTTAAATGTTCTATTGAATTTTTAAATTAATAAAATTATCTTTAAATATATATAACTTTTATTAATTTATTTAAATTTAATTTAAATCAATTAAAGCTAAAAATAGAGTCTTTCAAATTTATCTACCTAAAATTTTAAAATTTTAATTTTCAAAGTGTTAAAAATGATTGACTAAAATACATTTACTAAATTTTTTTTATAAATTTTAATTTAAATAAATTTTCTTTTTTATTGTTAGATTTTTTTTTATAATTAGACTAAAAATGCTAAAAGTGATTTTTTCCATCAACTAAAAGTGCCTAACTAAAATACTCTTAATAAATTTTTAATTTAAAAAATGTTAAAAGTAATTAATTAAAATACTATTAGTAAATTTTTTATAAATTTTAAGTTAAATGAAAATTTTAATTAGACTTATATTGTATACAAATTAGGATTTCACATCAAATGAAAATAAAAATAGAATTGGATCAAAACTTATGAGTGTATATTTTATTTTGAGATTTTATGGAGAAAGTTAAATTGAGGATGCTTTATAGATCTCTGACTCATTAAGGAAGAGCCCGTGTGACCATGTCAGACATGATACAAGCCTGGTGGAATAGGTGCTGCAAGGCTATTTGTGTTTGTACCCTGTTTTGATTGACACTTCTTACTTCTTAGCTATAGATGGCTAAAAGGGTAAAGCTGGAGGCTATTTGGTTGAGTTGCAAAAGCTGTTTCGGTTAAAGCCATGCTTCTTTTTCACATGGTGAGGGATCTTGTTCAAAGAAACATTGATTATATTTTTGTCCTACTGCAGCGACATGAATAGAAATGATCTTGTGACAATATCCAGCAAAGTTGACTTTGATCTTGATTGTTTTACAGAGATTTCCTTTAGATGTTGGTGTGTAATTGTGAAACTTGATTCACAATATTGGTGGCATTCATGGTACAACAGGTGTTAGCTCTGCATTTCACAAATTGCGGTTTTGTGGGGGTTTGATTTGTCAGGAGTGTGAACTGGTGGATGTCGATTTACAATTAGGACTCTGTTACAACAAAGATGTACAAAGAGCATTGCTATGCTTTTTATAATAAAATTTATCTATTGGCTGAGAAAAAAAAAGCTTATGCATGTGCATAGCGATAAAACAATTATATGAAATTTAATTTTTTTAATTTTTAAAAACCATTGCATATGTAATTTATGTTGATAAATAAATTCATTAAAGATAATCATAATAGGTTATTGAAACATATTTGTTTTTTTTTCTATTTTTTGCCTTTCAATTTTTTGCTTTAATTGATCCGTTAACTATATATGTATATTAATAATTTTATTGTTTATATGTTTTATGAGTTGATCATTTGATTAATTTTTTGATACAAATCATTTTATCATTGAATACATAATTAAATGTTGTTAGCAACTTGAAATAATTTTTTAATATAAATCATTCTTATATGATTCAGGAGGTAATAGAGTTACAGTAATTTAGGACCAAATTATTATAAGAATTGTTCACCTTGACTAATTTCTATCTAAAGATTATTTAACTTTTCTCAATTATATTAAATTGCTTGCTTTTGTTTGTTATTAAGGTGGTTAAAAGCCCTATAGTAAATTATTCTAAGTAGAGAATTATCAAGTGAAGTAACATTAATTATTTTTGGTAAATTTTTTCAAGGTATGACAAAATTCATTAAAACCATTTTTTGAATGTGTTTATGCCATGTTACATATTTTTTACCAATTCCAATGTTACATTCATTCATGAAAATTTATATTATTAATACTGAAAATGAAATTATAAATCATATGTGTATTACATAACAAATTTGTTATTTTGAGAATTGAAATTTTCTTAAGAAAAAAAATGACAAGTACTAAGGTTAGGAGTTTATTTTATTTCATTTTTAATTCTAAAATTATGTATTTTAATATTTTTATAAAATGAAAAGTTTTAAATAAAAAAATTAAGCTTTCAATTGGTAGAACGTATAATTATATTTAATCAATGAAAGTACCAATGAAAAATTATGCCAAGCAAAAAATAGACGAAAGATTGACGAATTATATATAGTTTTATCTTCTTCATATGACAAATAAGATTAGTGTTATATGATATTTTAATGAAAAATATATAAATATATTGATTTCAAATTTTTTAGGATAAATATAAAACTCTTTTATTAGGATAAACATTGTATACTCATTCTTTTTTTCCATTATATCAGTTGAATAATATTAATTGTTGTATTAAAATTTTTAAAGCTGTTATATTAGGTAATATTTGCTTAAAAGCATTGACATTCATTAAATTAATTATGCTATTACATTTAATATAAAAATATTAGGCTAAAGCAACCAAAAAAAAAACTCTTTGAATTTTACCATTTTACTTAGATAAGCCCTTATAATTTTATTATATCCAAATAAACCCTGAACCTTTAATTTGCACTTAAATAAACCTTTAAGCTTTAAATTATATCCAAATAAGTCTTTAATCTTTAATTTGTACCGAAATTAGTTCTTCACATAAATCAATCTTTGATTTGAAATAAAGGCTTATTTGAATAATAATCAATGGATAAGGGCTTATTTGAGTATAACAAAAGTATAAGAGCTTACTTTAAAAAGTAAAATAGTTCAAGAACTTTTTTAATATTTTGTCAAAATATTATTATAAATTATAATTTAACTAAACTTAAAAGTGATTTAAAGGCATTAATTAGCATAATTCATTTAATAAAGCTTTATTTAATTATGTATTTAATATTCCAACAATTTTGAATTTTGACTTTTCATAATTATGAGTAGAGTTTTAAACTTAAGATCAATGATCAATTAGGTCAAGTCAAATTTTATTATCTACTTCTATTCATAGTTTACTTAATTATTCACTTATGCATCTCAGCAAATCTTATTTAATAGTTGGTACATGCTTCTTTTTATTTAAAAAGCTAGACTCAAATCATCTTAAATTCAAATAAAAAAGAAGTATACTTAATTATTTATAATTGCAATTTCACTTTAGAAATATTCTTAAAAATTAATTAACTAATTCTATCACAAAGACAATAAAAATGAGACATTAAAGATAAAGGAAAAAAATTAAATAAGAAACTATTAAATTATTATAGAAAATAAATAAGAAATATTAGGTTCTGATTAGGTTACTATTTCAATTTAAATTTTAATTATGTTCAATCATTTTGGATTTTAAATAACTACTAAGTTATTGACTTTTTAAAATCAATTGAAATTGAATTAAGTTAGTTCATTTTTATAATTTTGTGTATTATATTAATTTTTAATTAAATTAAAATTTAAAATAAGTAAAAATTTTATGTACACTCAATTTGAGTTTTGAACAATTTTAAGTTTGAGTTGATTAATCATGTTATTTTTAGTTATACTTTTATGACATCGATAATAAACTTCAAAACAAAACATGAATAAAACATGATGAAAATTTAAGTCCAAAAGTTATGGAGATACTAATGATAATTATAGATCAAAATCTTTATGTCTAATTAGAACATTTCATTTAAAAGAGATATCATAATTATACTCATTCAAAAAAACAAAAAACTTAAACAATATTTAAGTTATTATAATCCTTTACAATATTCTTTACATTTACAATATTCTTTATATTTTCAAATGAAGAAATTGGTTGGCATCAAAATATCAAGAAAGTCATTTGGAATGAAGGTAATAACTAATAATAAAGCAATAATTGAAAATATACCATATTTTTGTTTACTAGAAGAAATTTTTTGAAGGAGAATCCGAAAGTAATTATTGTAAACTTAATTTTTTTAAAATGTTGTCATTTTATTTTTATAAATTTAGTAAAATTTTTCTTATTACTTTTATCTTATATATGATAAAAATTTTATCCAAAATTATATATTTAAAAATATAAACATACGGCAAAGTTTATGAATTTCATTGTTGGCAGAACACCTCAAAATTTTTAATTTTTCATATGTAATTGTACTTTTGTTAACATGATTGAAAATACATATACTAATCATTCAATCAAATCATCATAAAGCTTCTCTTGATATATATAATTTTACTATGAACTAAAAAATTTGAAGAATATCTTAAAAATATTACTCAATATATATTGTATATCTTTACTTAATTTAGTTTTGATACTTGTATTAGCATAATAAGTTATTATTTTAACTTATAATTACATGTTCAATTACAAATAGCAAATTAAAAGCATTTACACATTGCTTTTCAAGTCATCTATACTTAAACTTTTTCTTACTTTCTTTCTCTACTTTACAAATTATATCATCTAGCCTACATTGTGGTTACTTTCTTTCTAGATATGTGCAAATCAACGATTATATAATATTATATAATTGATGACTTTTTAATTAATTATTGAAAACTTAAAAGTAACTAGTATAACTTAGTAGAAATCATTGATAACTTAATAATTAATTAGTGATAACTTAATAGTAAATCATGAATAACTTAGTAGTAAATTAGTGATAACCTAATAGTAAATGAATGATAATTTAGTAATCAATAACTGATAACTTAGTAATAAATCAATAATAACATATATTAATTGCATAATAATTTAATAGTAAATCAATTACAGTATAGTTATAAATGCATAACAACATAGTAGTAAATTAAGGATAACTTATTAAAAAAATAAGTGAAAACTTAGTAGTTAATCGTTGACAATTTAGTAATAAATCAATAATAATTTAATTATAAATTAGTGATACTTTGATAGTAAATTAGCTTTGGTTTAATAGTAATTAATTGATAATCATAAATTATAAAATAACTTAGTAGTAAATCAATGATAATTTTGTAATAAATAATTAATAATTTAGTAGTTAATTACTGAAAATTTAATGGTAAATCAATATAGAATAGTTAATTAGTGATAATCTAATAGTAAATTATGGATAATTTAATAGTAAATTGATAATAATACTGTAGTACATAATTGAAAATTAAGTCGTAAATTAATGATAATATAGTAGTAAATAAATATAATACAATAGTAAATCATTGTTAATTTAATAATAAATTATTAATAATTTAATAATAAATTGATAACTTAATACTAAATCACAAATAACATAGTAGTAAATTAGTAATAACTTAGTTGCAAATCATTGATAATTTAATAGTAAATTATTTAATTAATGATAACTTTATAATAAATAATCGATAAATTAGTAGTAAATCAGTTATAACTTTATAATAAATCATTAATAACTTAGTAGTAAATTATCAACAATTTAATAGTTAATCATTTATAATTTAATAGTAAATCATTCATAAATTAGTTGTAAATCATGGATAATTTATTAGCAAATCATTGAAAACTTAGTAGTAAATCACTATAATATATTAGCAAATTAATAATAACTTAATTGTCAATTATTGATATTTTTTTATATTTAAAGTTGCCAAGAATTGAACCCTAGTTACCAGTAGAAAAAATTCTAAATTTAAATGAAATAATAATGTTATTATATAAAATTATCTCATATATTTTTAGTGAATTTTTTAAACTTTATATTTTATAATTAGAAATGCATAACAATATATTAGTAAATCAAAGATAAGTGAATAAAATATAAGTTATAACTTAGTAGCTAATTATTGATAACTTAATAATAAATCAATGATAACTTAATGGTAAATTGATTTTAATTTAATAGTAATTACTTGATAAACTTAGTAGTAAATTATAAATAATTTGGTAGTAAATGAGTAATAATTTGGTTGTTAATCATTGAAAACTTAAAAGTAGATGAATATAACTTAATAGTAAATCATAGATAACTTAATAGTAAATCATTGATAATTTAATATAAATCAATAATAAATTGGTATTGAATTATGGATAATTTGATATCAATTTGTGACTATTTTATAGCAAATAGTCAAAAACTAGGTAATAAATAAATGATAACAATGTAGTCAATGTATAAAAATATATTAGTAAATCATTGATAATTTAGAAGCAAATTATTGATAATTAATAGTATTAAATTATTAATAACTTAATTGTAAAACAATGATAATTTAATAGTAAATTAGTTAATCATTGATAAATTTAAAATAAATTATTTATAAATTAGTAGTCAATAAATTATAACTTTATAATAAATTATCAATAACTTAGTAGTAAATCATCAATAGTCAATAGTAACTCATTTATAAATTAGTAATAAATCAATAATAATTTAATAGTAAATCATTGATAATTTAGTAGTAAATTATTGATAATATAAAAGTAAATCAATGATAAGTTAATTGTCAATCATTGATAGCTTTTTTTTTGTATTTAAAATTATCAGGGATTGTACATTGGTTACTAACAGAAATGAAATTAGAACTTTCATCTTAGCAAACTAGAGTAAACCTATGATGAACCTATTTAATAAAAAAAATTATTATAAAATTCTAAATTTGAATGAAGCAATAATATTATTATATAAAAAGAAAATGATCTTTTATTAGAATGAAACCCGTTCTTTACTACGAGAACAATTGTTAGATATATGACTTTAAATTTTTTCAATGATTACCAAAAGTGTGTGTGTGTGTGTATATATATATATATATAAATTATCAAAATTATATAAAAAGTTACAAAAATTACATCAAAAGGTTGTTAAAATTTTATAAAAATTATCAAATTTGTATCAATGGTTAAAAAAAGTATATCATAAGTTACTAAGCTAATATCGAAGGTATTAAAATTGTATAGAAAGTTATCAAAATTTTATTAAATGTTATAACGCTTTTAATAGAAGTTAAGGTTATCAAAATTCAAATTTTATAAAAAATTATCAAAATTTACTTATATATACCAAAATCAAAATTAAATTGTTAGCATTTATTATTATTATTATTATTATCCCAAAAAAATTATTTATTACACTAAATTTTTAAAAATAAATATTATTGTGCATCACACATGTGCCAAAAAATAATAAGAAGAAAGGTATCAAACTTAATTTGTTAGATAATAGTACTCAATGAGAAGAAAAAGATCAATATTCCAAGCAAAAGCTTATGCCATAAACGCAACTTCTATGTTCTTTATTTTATTTTATTTTACTATAAAGTTTAGGTAAGTGTATATGTATGTGTATATGTGTTTTTTTATACAAGCATTATACACACCATCTTTTAAAACTAAATTTTGCTATAATTCGACAAAATATTTTTAATAATAGTTTTAAAATCAAGCTTTTGGTTTAATATCTGCAAACTATGAGGAATAAAAGTTGGGTTCTAAATATGAACCCAAATTTTTACGAGCATCCTAGAAATTGAGGTTGAAGAAAAAGATTTCATTAGGATTTTGACAAATTGTCATTAATAGTTTTGGAATCGTTAGATGAATTTAAAAATAAAAAAAATCATCATTAATTTTTTTTTGAATAGGTACAATTGATCACATATTAAAATTTATTTTCTTACTAAAATCTTAAAATTAATTAAATTTATTAAAAAAAATAATTTTAGAATCTATACAGTTTGAGTTCAAAAGTCGATTATGTGTGGAGAAAGATTAATACTTCTATAGCACCTATTTAAAAATAGTACCAATTAATTATGTATTATTTTTTATTCTTGATAAAAAGGTTTTAAATTTGGGTATTTAAAAATAATTTCCTTTATTTTCTTTATTTATCGTAATTTTGGTTTTTTTATCATTATTTCATTTTTATTTGGAAAAATAAATTAAAATTTTGTTATTGAAAATTTTTTAAAATGTTTCAATATGTTGGTAATATTATAATAATTTTTTTCACCTATAGATTTCTTAGACATCAATATTTGAAAAACTTTAAAATCCCATCCTTGGAGGCTCATATATATTTCTTTTAAAAAAATTTAAGTGATATACATGCAATGCAAATGAAACATTAGAGCACATATTGTATTTACCCCTTTTTTTTTAGAGAATAAATGTTTATTAATTTTTTCTTATATATTTTTTTAGAAGAAAAGAAAAATTTTATTATATTAAAAATTCTTTATAAATACCTAATACATTGGGAGTAATTAAAAATTTCATACTTAAAGATTATTTAGGCATCACTATTTGGATTATCTTAGAGTTTTATTGTCAGATAAAAAAATTTTTTCCTCTCTTTTTTTTGATAAAAATTTGTTTATTAATTTCTCCTTTTTTTATTATTTTTTAGAATTAAAAAATTTATCGTATTACAAATTTTTTTATAAATATTCTAACACGTTCGTACTATTTAAAAAAAATTCACTTAAAAATTTTTCAGGCATCACTATTCGAAATGTTTTAAAATCTCATCATTAAATAGAAAATTTCTTTACATCATTTTTTTATCATTTTTATTTTTATTTATTTTTCTTTTTAAAAAACGATGAAAGTTAAAATTAACAAAAATCTAAATCTTATTTTTATTGTAAAAATGTAATAAATACTTATTTGGACATTTGAAAATTTAAACATGCTTAAATAAAAAAAAAGATTAAAATGAAAAAAAAATCAAAGAACAAAAAAGAACGAAAACATACCTAAATCGGTCGGTGTGGGAGCGGTCCGAAGCAACTTGGTTCGGTTCGGCTGGACTGGCTTCAATCTGAAAGGGAAATAGCGACTTAGCTGTGGTCTGCTTCGGTTTATTTACGGTTCATGCAGCTTGCAGTATTTTGGTCGCCTGTCTAGTCAGATTGATTCAAAACAGTAGACAGAAGATGGTTGGCCGGGTCGAGCGTGCGGATTCAGAATAGGGGTCGGGTTCACACGCGGGTCACTGATGGGTTATTTTTTTTTCAAGCCTACGAAAACAAGTTTTGTTTTTTTTTTAACATCATTCAAAACTCTCTTATATATATATATATATATATACTTCTCTCAAACACAAGCCACATGGCTGACCAACCCAAACACAACCCAGAAACTGGCCGGTGCCCTCCGCACCTTGCCGCCGACCCAAGTTTCCGGCGCTGGTTTGCCTCGAAATTTCATTACAAAGCTCCTCTCTTCCTCCTCCGTGTCGTTTTCTAGGTAGTTTTCCCGAAAAACAAGCCCAAATTCCCAGATCTAGGTTCAAAGCAGGCAGTTCTAACCCACTCTTTTTTTTTTTTTGGCTTAGTGGCCCTGCTTCTCCCCGTTTCAGGAGACGTGTGATTATTTTTGTGCTTTATTGTTTTGGTTTTGGTTTTTCTTTTTGGAGAGCCGCTTGACCGACTGCTTGAATGGGTCTTGAGTGTTGGTCATTTTGTTGGCAGTGGTAAGGTTGGACTTCGATGGGGTCACGGCTGGGTTTTTTTGGGTGGTTGCCGAATGGTCTTGGGAATGAGTGATGGTGGTTGTTGTTGGGGCCGCTGGTTGGGGTGGTTTTTCGGCATTTTTTGGGTCTTTTTTTGCTTACTGGTAGGCGACTGGTGAGTGGGGTGCTCAGGCAAGTGGGTTGCCAAGCACCACACCCAGTGCCACCAACGCTTCTGTCTTGTCCTTTTTTATTTTTAAAGTAATATTAAAGAAAATAAACTAAAAAGATATTTAAGACCGGAGATAACGTCTCTGAGTGGAAAAGGATGTCTAAAGCTGAGTTATCAGTTAAATGAAATCCTTCTGTCCGGTTAAAGTTTAGTTTAGCATTACGATAATTATAGTTTTTTAGCATTATAAATGATCCATACATACTAACGTCGACTTTGAAATTGGAAGGAAACGAATATATTTCGATAAAATGGAATGGAGATACTAATAATATAGTGAAAGGTCTCAAAGAAAAACTTATGTTGATTCGAAGAATTTTCTGAAAATTAAAAGAATTTGTAATCATGATGCTCTAGTGATAGTCTATGCTCGATAAGAAACCACCTTTTTTTTTTTTTAATTTCGGGTTTTGTTGCCTGTGCTTTAATCGAGGATTGTACGATTTCAAGGAAAAAAAAAATATATATATATATATATTTTCATAATTGGATTATGATAGAAACTCCGCAAGCTGGATACTTACATGGCATTTGTTTTGGGAATATATTTTAGTAAATAAAGGTAAGATACTGTAATACGAAATAAAAATAATATAAATAAAAAATATAAAAATATTATAATTTAAAATTTTATAAAAAATTATATATTTATTTAATAAAATTAAAAATATATATTTTATATATTAATATTAATATAAATTATAATATATAATTTTTATATAAAATATAATACGAAAATTATTAATATTTTATATAATACAATATATAAATTATCAAATTTATTTGTTACATGGAGAATGTGATCCCTTTCGAAGAAGCGCTGTTCCATCTGACCCTTCGTCTCCCTCCATATTTTTTATTCTTACCTATCCCAATATATATAAGAATTTAATTCTCTCTTTCTTTTATTTTTTTTAATAATTTTATACATTCACGATAAAATTTTAAAATTTAACAAATGAGTTTAAATAATAATTATAAATATTTAATTTTTTAAAATGATTTGAATCATATTCTTTAAATAAAATATTTTATAAAATTAAATTGAAATCTAATTTAATTGATTTATATAATATTTTAAAAAAATGATATCTAATAAATTTAAAGTTGAAATTTCAATACTTGTAATATTTTTATAGAAATTCATACTCAACTTGTGAAATATTATCAATTATAATTTAAATGTCTCATTTTTTTATTTAAAAAAACTTATAAATATGAATTTAAATTTTTATTTATATATTATAACAAAATTTCGTAACATCTTGATATGAAATTAAGATGTTGTAAAAACTGTAGGTAACTTTTTTAATCTTTTTCTCTCATTTTTTTTTTAATAGAACTCGTAGGCTAATAACCAAATGTTCAATTTAACATCTATTGGAGTTTTTTTAGGACTGGGTATTACAGTTAAAAATGTTTTCAAAAGCAAGAGGATGAAATTAAAAATGTATTCAAATGTCGAGATCTCTTTTTCATTTCTTTTTAATACAATAACTATCATTATCAATACATATTATTTTTTTAATATGTTCATCAACACTTTTTATATACGTGAGACCTAATAAATTATAAATCCTATATATCTTAATAGTAATAGAACGAAATTAAACCCATGTTGCACTAATTTTTGAGTTAAATTTAATATATCTGTAAACGAAATTCTTTTACGTGAAAAGAGAATTATTAAATTTGAAATTTTGAGTTTAGAAATTCAAGTCATAAACCACTTTGGTTTAAGATAATAAAAGTCAGATAAAAAAAGATCGTTGAATGTCAAAGATACCATTAGATGAGATGAGGGATGCGTTTATTATTTTTGTATGTTTTTCTCCTTTTTCATTTCAAATATGAGAGATTATCCACAAGTTTGTATGTCTAACTCTTTCAAAATTCTTTTACATATTCTTTTTATGAAGAATAAATTGTGATTATTTATTAATTTTTTAAAAAGTTTTACTCATAATCAAGTATTGTATTTATATAATTAATTATTATATCATTGAATAATAAATTAATAAATTATAACTCAACTAAGTAATCAAACCACACAAAATGAGACTTTAATTTAGGACCTTATCATTCTAAGGCCTCCTCCTAATAGTTGAATATATTTTCACATGATAATATAAAATATTACCCATTTTTAAGAACATATAAGATTAAAATTTTAAATCTCTCTTCCTCTTAAACTTTTTTTTTTCATATCTATCAAAATATAATAAATAAGATTTTATAATTGTGAAAAATATTAATTGAATATCTACAAAACATAATGTGTTATTTATAAAACAATTTTTACATTTAATACAAATTTTTTCCATGATAAAATTGTAATGGCAATAAAACATGAATACGATTATAAGATCAATGACCCTACTTTTTTGAAAATATGGTGCTCTAATAACTTTCGAATCAAATTATCAATGACCCTACATATTGGAAAATCATGGGCTTTATTAGAACCAAACAAAATTAGGACAAAAGAAAGAAAACATAAAAAATAATTTCTTTTTCAGTTTAATCAATTCATATATTTTTCGTTTTCAATCTTATTTACCATAGCTCTAACCATTTTTCATGCTAATTTTTTGTTGTTTACCTGAATTAGGGATTGGAACGAATCAAAGTAAGAATGAATTTATATTCATTTTGAGTTCAACTTGATTCTTTAATAATTTTATTTGATTCTGTTTAAATTTGATATTAAATTATTATTTTTGATATCGACCCTAACATATAAATGTATAACTAGCATTTGATTGGATTGGATTCAAAATTAATTCAATATTTTTAATTTAATATAATATTTATAAAAATAATTTTTAATATAAATTATATCGAGTAACAAACTTGCCACTACACATTTTAATAATTATAAACGATGAAGAAAATAAGTTGAGTTATAAGTATAAACCCAAAATTTTGTGAGCATCCTAGAATTTGACGTTAAAAAAAAAGATTCATTGGGCTTTTGATACGTTAGTTTAATATAATGAAGCTATACGTGTAAATTAGACAACATTTACAAAAAATAGGACAATTGTCAAGACTGGAGAATTCGTCACTGTTATTAGAAAAGATCAATGCTATTTTTTTAATATTTACTTGAAATAAATTCTATATATAATATAAGAAATATCATAATTTCACTAATTTTCAAAGCCATCGTTTTATTTTGCAATTAGGAACAAATACTAAAAAGAAACCATGGAAATTTTATACAAAGGCAAATATAAACATACAAATTTATCATACACATGAACCCTTATAAGCAGATAGAATGAAGAAAAAACAACTAAATCAAAGTTTACGATTACATTATGATGAAAAGCACATGAGAATCAGAAAGCAATAGATGTTTGGATTGCGATTCAACTTCAGCAATAGGGCCTGCAACCTTCTTCCCCTTTGTATTGTATGTATCTACCAAAATAGATAAACCACATAAGTCTGGTAATACTTATTTTATTATGCTATAAATACAGAAATAAAATGAAATAAAACAAAGATGAAATTAGATTTACAATTCTATAATTAAAAAAAAAAAAAAACTCACACTAATACAAGAGCTTGAGGAAGGTAGAAGGACATTGTTTGCATGGGGATGGTCCCACTCCAATGATTCCCACCATTTTTTGGGACCCCGCGTAGATTTCCTTGAGAGGAGGAGGAGATGGTTTTTCCTTATCAACGTTGTCAAGCAGGGGAAGATACAGAGGAATCCGCTTTAGCTTTGGACAATCCATTATAACAATGCTTTGGAGAGAATCACAAACCATTACTCCATTTTTACTACAAATGCTCTTCAATTCTGGTAGATTCTCCAAACGCAATTTCCTTAATTTGGGAAGAGCATATTTGATGGTACCCATTCCTTCTTCCTCTGATACTATTATTTTCTCCATTTCCACACAACTTCGAACAGTGATCTCTTCCACGTTGTGCAGAAGCCACTTAGCTGAGAACAAATTCTTTAATTTTCCACAACTGAATAGATGGATTTTTTTGAGGGAGGAAAATGTGCCTACTGATGACTCTTCGACTAAAACCTTCAAATTGTGCAAAGCACTTAGATATAGAGACTCAAGTGTTTGAAGTTGACACCCCGATGAACAAATGGACTCCAACTCCTCACATTCCTCAATTCTACATTCCTTCATATCAGTTGCATCTTCAAATCCACATATATCGTTTAAACTTCTCATACCTTTGCACTCAGCAACTTCTAATTGCCGAATATCATATGGAAGTATAATTCCATCTCCAGAATTAATATCACAACCCCTAAATTTAACTATTTTACTATAATTCCCAATTCCATGGAAATACTGGTGACTTACCAAAATATAGTATTTATGAAACCTTTTTCTCTGACTAGCATACGTGTTCAAGTTACCCAAGTTACTAAACCAACCTTCAAAAACTTCCAACTTGTTCAATTCCCTTATCTCTTTCGCTCCTGTTAATGCCGGGTGTATTGCCAAATACTGAAGACGACACAATTTCAACAAAAATCCATTAGGGATTTCTTCTAAGTTATCAGTAAATCCAAGATTGAGATATCTAAGATTTACCAACATTTCCAAACCTTGAGGGATTTCCTTGATTGAAGTTCCTCCAAGGTCCAATTTCTTCAAAGCTAGAAGCTTCGATAAAGATGGCAAATTTTCTAAACTGCGACAACGATGCAGCATCAATGCATTGAGATTCTCCAGATTAGAGACAGAATTTGGCAAATTCACAAGAGGATTATTAGAAAGATCAAGAATCTTTAGATTAGGAAAGTGCCCAAAGAAAGATTCTGGAATTTCTTCCAATGAATTTCTTGAGAGTAACAAGGTTGTGAGCTTTCGACATATCGGAGACTTCATATTTGGAGGAATTGTTGATATGTAATTGCACATTAAAGAAACCTTCTCCAAATCTTCATTCCATTCTTCCTCATTTGGTAGCTCTTCCAACTGTTTACGAGCATTTACCAAAAAACCTTTTTTTGTGATATCCAATGCCATATCTCGAACAACATCATGCATCTTTATATGTGTACCTACCCCAACCCTTTCTAGCAAACAATTCTCTACGAGCTTCTGTAAAATAGAATGACCACAACCTTCCATTGCTTTTCTAGTTCCCATTTCATCTATAAGTCCTTTTTCCATCCAATATTCAATGATTTCCTCTTTTTCGATTTCATAATCTTCAGGATATAATGCACAAGATAGAAAGCATGGTCGGTCATTTTGTCTTAGATGATCATAGCTGAATTTTAAACATCCAAACACCTTTTCTTGCACATCCTGGATGCTTCTGATGTAACCTCTCAACTCATTCAAGGCATTTTCCCACAGAAGAGGATCGGATATTCCCCTCATACAACCAGCTACTGTGACAATTGCAAGAGGAAGTCCATCACATTCTCCCACAATATCTTTCATAATTGGTTCTAAAGTTGGATTAGGCAACATGTTTTAGCAATTACATTTTTCTTTTGTTATGTAAAAATTTGGCAACCAAAATATTATTATTGTGCAAATTTTTTTTATAATCATAATAAATATTTTACATAAAATTTTTGTAACCAAAATTTATTGTTGTTAAAATAAATTTTGCACAATGACTTTTGTCGTGTGAATATATGGTTTATATGACAACAACTAAAAGTCATTGTAATATCTATTTTTTTCAATGATATTATAAGTTGTTGCATTAACTCTTAAACAATGGGGTTAATAGCAATAACCTCACAATGACAAAAAATCGTTTCAAAATAATTTTAATAATGATAAAGATCTATTTAACAATGATTTTGATCATTGCTAAATCTCTATTTTCTTGTAGTGAATTGATCACAAACATTCATAGAGTGATTTAGTATACAAGATCTGCATAAAATGAATCATGGAGCACATCACCTAACATTAGCGTAGTATAATTAACCAATCATAATTTAGAATTGTGTGAAATTTATCAAAATTTCATATGGAGCTCATATTTATAATAGCATATGCAACAAACTATCATTCTTTGTGAGATTACTTTGTGTCTGGATAGTGAAAAAAAGAACTAGGGAAATGCTAACATTTTTAAAAAATAAAAGATATTAAAATTTTAATTTTAAAATTATATGAATATATCATTTACACAAATTATTATTTTTTATCTTTGAATTTTCAAATTCAAATTATTTATCATGTGCGAAATTTTGATCATATGAGAACACTAGAATGGAGCCTTTAGTACATAGATTTTTAGTTGAAATTGTAAGTTTTTCCTTTTCCATCTTTAAAAAAAAAGTGCCTTATGAATCCTTACAAATTAGTAGTAATTTTTAATGCTAACAATTGTTTGTCAATATATACTATTCCCTCTGTCCCAAATTGATTATGTGGTATTGATTTTCATGGAATTTAAAAAAGATATTTGATTTTAATGTATTTAATATTAAAATTAAAATTTTCTATAAAATTAAAATTGCATAATTTTTAATGTCAGAAATTAAAAAAAACATAAAAAATAATTTTAAAATATATATATAAAAAAAAGAGTTTTAGATGTTTAAAAAAGGAAAAAGGATATAGTTTTGAGACATCCCAAAAATGAAATATGAAGAAAATAGGATGGAGGGAGTATAATTTTTAATTCTTTCAATAAAAACAATTTCTTAAAATTAAAATGTAAGTGAAATTGATTAAATGAAGTTTAAAAAATAAATATGTTATTTTATACTTGATGTTTCTAAAAATTGAATCTGGCCACTAAAACTAAAAGCTTTTCACAAATAAGTATAAATAGACACCCATCACTCCGACTCTACAGAAAATTCAAGTAGCTGAGACAAATGGCAGCACAAAAAATGGCATATAATATTAACACAATTTAAGTAGGAGCAATTCTTGAAGCTGACCTGATCACTTTGGAACAAAGCTGTGAGAACTGCTGGGGACTCTTTTTTCTACAGATCCAAAAAGAAAGGAAACTAGAAATTTTTTGCTTCGAGGAAAGTAGACAAGAAACTCCAGAGAACAATAGGAAGAGGAATAATTTTTAGTATTTCTGGTTGAATGAATCAGTAGGGCAGTGGTGGTGATGGGTCTAATTATGCTTTCTAGGGAACCGTTGAGGCTGGTCAGCAACGGTCCAATTCTTCCGATAATTAAATTCTCGGATTTCTAAAACAGATACAAATTTACTACTACTTGAGCAGAAAATAAAATTAGTAAGAGTAATAGGACGGACTGAATCTCTCCTACCAAACAGATTCATGTGCAGCATGTGACTTTGCAGTAGTACCAAATAAAAACAATGAAGGGTTACAATAAATTTTGTTGATGTCCACAATACTAGGATGGGATTCAATTATTCAAAGCATAACTATACGAATATTAATAAAGGTGATGTTCAAGTTAGCAAATATTTTAGGCTGTAGCTTTTATTTAATTTTCACTACAAGGGGTTTGGAGTCCCTGTTAAGAACGTGGTCTCCACTGAAAGTAGAGAATAAAAAAAATAAAAAAGATTATATTTGATATACTAGTAATGTATACATTTTATTCACTATTATTGAATCAGATGATGTCTTCTTATTAATAAAGTGAATCAGATGATGATATCTGATTAATGAGTAAGTTTTTTAAAAAATGTTAATCTTTATATATTTATTTTTAAGACTGATATTTGTTCATTAATAAAATAATATTATATGATTCATTGATAGTATAAAAGATTTATACACTGACAATGTATTAAATATAAATTCAAAAATAAAAATATTATAGTAACGGCATTATTCTCCTATTATTTTTTTCATGTTTTATGCACATTATTATCGAGTAAATTATAACATAATAATTAATTTTATAATTTTTATCATAATTAAATTAAAATAATCATTATAATACAAAATTAGATTAAATTAAAAATGTAAATTTACATTCAAATTACAAATAAATATATCAAAAAAATTAAACTGAAGTTACAATGCAGAAATGTCTAATTTTAATTTCTCTATTTTAATTTTTCTATTTAGAAGTATTTTCTTCAAATATTCTAGTGTAGGATCATTGTCTTCATCTTCTTCTTTTTGATTTTTTTATTCTATATTTTTGAATTTTTCAGCCTTGGAAGATAGTATTCAATCAAAACTTAAATCAAATTCTACATTTTTCATTCTTTTTACCTTTTTTTTTTCATGAGTTTTCTTTCTCTTTTTTTTTTTACCTTCTTTGTTGGGGAATTTTTATTTTCAATTTAATGGATCCTTGATCAATTTTCATTTAACATATTCAAATTTTTGTTTTCATATTTTGAAATTTCACAAGCAATGAGACTTCATGTTGCTTGAAATAAAGCTGTGAGAACTATTGGGGGCTCTTTCCACCACTTCTAGAGATCCAAATTAGAAACGAAACCAGAAAATTTTCCTTTGAGGAAATTAGATAAGAAACTCCAGGGTGCAACATGAACAGAAACAATTTTTAGTATTTCTGCTTGAACTGTTTAGAGTCAGTAAGGCAATGGTGGTGATGGGTCTAATTATGCTTTCTAGGAAAACCATTGTGGATGAAGGTCCACAACGGTCCAATTCTCACCTCAATTAAATTCTCGGATTTACAAAACAATTACTATTTTACTACTAGTTTAGCATAAAATAAAATTACTAATAGAAATAGCACAGACAAAGCACTCACCAAACAGATACATGTGCAGCATGTGACTTTACAGCAAGAGCCAGTCAAAAGCAATACATAAATTTTGGTCAAGCAGGGGAAGATACAAAGGAATCTGCTTTAGCTATGGATGATTCAACATAACCATTTATTGGAGAGAATCACAAAGTCCCATTACTCCATTTTTACTACAAACGCTCTTCAATTCTGGTAAAAAGATTAATTCCAATGTCTTTAATTTGGGAAGAATACTCTTGTAAAGTTTGATGGATTCAGTGTTGCAATTACAAAGGATCTCTCCTTCTCTGCTATGTTTCTACCACTTCCAGCGAGTTACAGATAAAGCAAGTTCTATGATTAATAAAATAAGGAGCACTATTTATATGATATCATCATTATATATATCAAACTCAAATATTCTATAATAAATGTCAAGTCCTTTTTACATAAATTATAAATTTATAAATCTTAATTTTATTACATAAAACACATAAACTTTTAATTATGTAACATTTATTTGGATCATTGACTTTTGATTTTTTTTTTGTGTCCATTTTCTTTAAAATCATTATTTTTTAAAATTTATTGATCAACCCTTTAGTCTATAACATTTATATTTTTAACTTTTAATTTTCTTATAACTTATGGTTTTCTATCTCTTTTAAGGGTAAGAGTTATAGGAGTATCTTTCATGTCTCTATTATATTTTTTTTCTTCTAATTATTGTTTGTCATATTGCTTGGATTATTGACTTTGATTTTCTTGTATTCATTTTTTGACCAAACATTTGATTTTGTAGCAGTTATATTTTTTAATTTTAATTTCATATGGCTTATGGTTTTCTATCTTTTTTAAGGGTAAGAGTTATATGAGTTTTTTCATGTCTCTATTACAATTTTTTCTCAATTCTTATTTGTCATATTATTTGGATTTTTTTATTTTTTGTTTTCTTATAGTTATTTTCTTTAAAACCATTATCTGTTAAAATGTATTAATCAAATCTTTTGTTTTGTAACATTTATATTTTTTGTTTTAGATTTTCTTATAAGTTATGGTTTTCCATCTCTTTTAAGGGTGAGAGGTTATATGAGTGTGTTTCATGCCTCTATTACACTTTTTTTTTCTAAATTCTTATTTGTCATATTACTAATCATGAAGTTTTTTTTATTGTGTTTTTATTTTGATAATTTTTTTATTTTTTAATCATGATCTTTGTTTTTTTTGCATTTTAAGTTTGTTTATTAGTCAAATGATGTATGTTTTAGTGTTTTTTTTCAATTTTTCTTATAATTTTTTTACTTTTTTATCATGACTTTTTTTTTTTTTGCAATTTAAGTTGAACTATTAACCATTATTAATCATGAGCTTTGTTTTATTATTATTATTATTATTATTATTATTATTATTATATTTTTATAATTTTATAATTTTTTAATCATGATTTATGATTATTTTTAGCATTTCAAAAGTTTGTTTATTAGCCAATTGATGTATTTTTTTTATTGTTTGTGTTTTTATAATTTTTTACTATGAATTTTTTTTACTGTTTAAACTTGGTTATTAACAAATTAGAATATACCATAATTGATAATCATCTCTTAAAAGGATGATTGGATGATCAAAATTTGTATTTGTCGATTGTGAGATGTTTAAATTTTAAGACTAAACAACATACTAGTATAAAAATGATATTAATTGATGAAAAGGTATGTATACTTTTTTCTCTATTTTTATCATGTTATTTTCTTATCTTAAATTTATTTTATTATTTTTTAGTTAAATCATAGGCATAAATATTGTTTTTTATGTTGTTTATTTATGACTTTTGATTTTTTTTATTATAAGAAGAATTATATTGTTTTACATTTAGTTTTTTATTTTTTAATTGGATAATCAAATTCAATAATTTTTATTTGATTCTTTTATTTACAAATAATGATAAATGCTCTTTGTACTATTTTTTTTTCACTTTAAAACTTTTTACTAGATTTGAAAAAGTTGAGTCGCATACTTTTTATTTAAAAATAAAAATATTTTAACTTAGTTTTCTAACTAATTATTTAGTAATATGTCTTTTTTAGCATTAGAATCGCAAATTCATCAATATGATTCACAAAGATCAATTTTTATATAGGGGGTAGTGAATTTTTCTTTTGAATAAATTTTAAAATGCAATTATATTAAAACTTAAGAACTTGTTATTCTCTTTATGTCTATTTATTTTTGTTTATATGTATAAGATGTAATTTGATTAAAAGCTTCACAAATAATATTTAAATTAAACCTTAATAGGGCAAAATTACTTAAATATAACTAATATAAACCTATTTTAAAGAATTTTAGTCCTAACAATATGTTTATAATGAATTCTAATGTAATATGATTGGCATGATTGAATTTTTCTTGGATTTAACTCTTCAAAAGTAAGTCTCTTAAAAAAAAATAGATTTTAGTGCAATTATAAATTGAAAGAATTCATAATGCATTTTATTACTCTAATTAACAGTATAGTGAGCAAGCACATGAAATTTTCACCAACGTTTTCTACACTTAATTTTGCATTTGTATTTGCCAATATATAGTTTGTATCATTTGTAATAATAACAAGATACTCTCCTCTCTTCAGATAAATAAAACACATCATTTATCGAAAAATAAAGTTTAAATAGAATAAATATGTGATATTTCGTCATCAAATAACTAAAAAACAATAAAAGCTAGCATTTACATTCAAATTGTAATGGCAAAAGGAACAATTTAATCCATCTTTACTATTGAGATTTTCATGTTTATATTTAAAATTTAAGTATAATATTGAAAAAGGAAAATAAATAAAATATTGATGATACAATATAAAATCGTACAATTATCAAAATTTTATAAATTTTAGTACTATCTAATTATAAAATTAATTGTACAGAGTACGGATGTAAAAAACCAAATACATCATGTAATTTTATTCGCTCACATTACTCATTAGTTTGTGTTACTTAACGGGGCTAAATCTCCAATCTTGGTTAAAAATTTTAGTTATTTTTATACATGCTTGCAACGTATTTAACATATGCATCTTTCCAAATCTCTTGTTTTGGTGGAATTAATTTTTTTGTTTAGAGTTAGTTGCTTATGAGTTTTGTCATATATATTGGTTTGATTTTATATAACTTTTGTAACATTTTGGATATCATCAAATTTGGGTTAAGTTTCAAAATTTTATTTTGTTGGTAGATTTCCATTTTAATTGGATGATTTGATGTGTCATAATTAGCATTATTGATTTATTGTTAACCTTTTAAAATTTATAGATTTTTTGTTTTGTAAAGTTATATATAATTATTTTCGTTATATTGTGTAGAAATAAAGGACTTTTATTAATAATGTATAAATATAGAAATTGACTTCAATTATAATAATAGAAATAATTATTTTATTTTTTCAAACATAATTAAGAGAAATAATAGTAAAGAAAAGAGATTGAAAGATAATATAAAGTTATTAAATTTTAATAATTAATAGTTTATTACTTTTAGAAATTAAAATTATGCTAAATTTAATTTCATATCATTTAGGATAAGTATTTAAGGTCATTCAAGTTTGTGGATTAAAATCATTTCGGATTAAAATTAATTTAGGGATCCAAATTTAAGTTAATTCTGATTCAAATCAATTTTGATTTGAGTAGGGTGGGTTCAAATAAAAAATGTTTTAATAATAAGAAACTGGACAACATGAAAGACCTCTTTTTTATTTTTTTAAAGAACAATCAAAGCATGGAAATTTAACAAATAATTTAGAAAATCAACTTTAAAATCAGCATATCAACCGTTCTCAGATCAATTATCTTGACAATAAATTAGTGACTTCTCAAGTTGCAAATTAATTGATTCAACTAAAAATTAGAAGGTAAGAAATCCATTAGTGTATTTGCCAGCAGTTCTAATATGTAAGGGAAAAACAATATATATGTGACAAACTTAAAGTAAAACATGTATTCGATAAATTTAGATTTCCAAGGAAAAAAACATACCAAACTTAAAATTTCTTGGGTTTTTTGAATGATCGAGAAGCGTGTATCATTTTGCTAATGCTTTGTCAAGGATGAATTTTTATGTTCAAAGATTTTGTGCAAATTAAGAGAATTAGAACTATCAGAAATGAATGAATCAAAATATGTAAACTCAACATAGGAGATATATAAATTAATATGATGTAGCAAGCTTGTTGGAGATTTGATTATGAGAGAAAAAGGAAAAGATTGATTTTTAATAAAGTGTGAACTCAAAAACTATTAAAAGTGATCGATTGAAATATTTTTAATAAAAATTCTAATTTTAATGAGTTTTTCTTATTTATTTTTTATTATTAAATTCTCATTTATTAAATTTTTAATAACTTTCAATTTAAATGATTTTTTATTAAACTTTTATTATTATTATTATTATTAAATTTTTTCATATAAAATAAAAATGTTGGTTAATTATGATTGATTTATCATTTCTGGCTTGCTTAATTAATTTACCATCATTTAACAACATTTCCCTCATGTTTTTGCTATTTCTTTCTTTATTGTTATATATAATTAATGTATATGTAAAACCAGCACAAAGTTTAATTTGGTAAAAAAAACTTGATTTAAAATAAAAACATAAAATTTTAGTCATGCTTTTGATTTTATCTTCATAAGAAGATAAAATACACTAAAACAGTATAGACATTGCGTGATCAAACTTAGCACTGTTTTATTTTTTTTATTCCATTATAATTTGTTATTATATTTTAAAAGTAATTTAACATGCATGGGTACTTTATTTTTTATTATTATTTTTTAAATATATTTCGTTTTTTATTTTTATTTCATATTAAATCTGTTTCAATTTTTAAAAAAATTTATCCTACAATTAAAATAGAGATTTAATGAAATATTTACTTTTAAATAGATAATCTTTTCATTATTTGTTCTTGCTTTATATGTTTATTTTTATATTTAGTTAAATTTATTTAATTTAAACTTAAAAAAATCAAAATTTAGCTAAATTATTTATTAAATTGTATCACTAAATCTTAAGATATATATATATATATATATAACATATGTGTTAAAGGTAATTTTGTAATTAACATAGATTGTTGGGATCAAAGTAAATTAATAATATTGAAAATGAATTTATTGTTTCTTTCAGTAATGGTAAATATAATTATTTTCTAATATTTAAAATATGAACTCTAAATGTATTAAAAGTGATCGATTTTAATATTCTATTGAATTTTTAAGTTAATAAAATTATATTTAAATATATATGATTTTTATTTATTTATTTAAATTTAATTTAAATTAATTAAAACTAAAAAAGAGTCATTGAAATTAATCTACTTAAAATTTTAAAATTTAGTTCAAAAAATATTAAAAGTGATTAGCTAAAATACATTTAGTAAATTTTTTTTTTATAAATTTTAATTGAAATGAATTTTATTTTTTATTATTAGATTCTTTTTTATAATTAGACTAAAAAATACTACAAGTGATTTTTTTTCCATGAACTAAAAGTGATTAAATAAAATACTCTTCATAAATTTTTATTCAAAAAATGTTAAAAGTAATTGATTAAAATACTATTAGTAAATTTTTTTATTTTAATTTAAATGAATTTTTTTAATTGGACTTATATTGATACATACAATATGATTTTCACATCAAATAAAAATACAAATAAAATGAGATCAAAGCTTACTAGTGTGCATAGCAATAAAACAATTATATGGAGTTTGTTTTTATTAGTTTTAAAAACAATTGCACATATAATTTATGTTGATAAATAAATTTATTAAAAATAATCATAATTAGGTCATTAAAACATATTTGTTTTCTTTTCTATTTTTCGCCTTTCAAATTTTTGTTGTAATTGATTTGTTAACTATATATGTAAGTTAATTATTTTATTATTTGTATGTTTTATGCATTGATAATTTGATCAATTTTTTGGTACAAATCATCTTATCATTAATAATATAATTAAATTCTTTTAGCCACTTGAAATAATTTTTTAATATATATTATTCTTATAGTTTTACCTGACCTTTATAATTAATTTTTCTTTTATAGTTTTTTCATTTATAATTTTATAATTGTTATTTCCATGAATAAAAACTACTATAAAATTAATTGCAAACCAATTGCACGCACCTTCCACTAATAATTAGCATTATGTGATTCCTTAAACATTTTGAACGCTTCAATTGGACCTCTTACCTATAGATTTAGGTGATTCAGAAGATGGTGAAGTTACTAATAACTTAAGACCAAATTGTCATAAGAATTGTTTATCTTGACTAATTTTTATGTCAAGATGATTTACTCTTTCTTAATTGTATTAAATTGCTCGCTTTGGTTGGTCATCCAGACGGTTAAAAGCTCTAAAGTGAATTATTCTGAGTAGATAATTATCAAGTAAAGTAAAATTAATTGTTTTTGATGAATCTTTATAAATAATATTTTATTAAATTAAATTATAGTTATGAAAATGATAATTCATTATCTTCTCTTTTAAGTACTTGAGATATTTTGAAATTTCACAACGAGACTTATGTTGCTGGAAATAAAGTTGTCAGGACTGTTGGGGGCTCTTTCCACCAGCTCTAGAGATCCAAATTAGAAAAGAAACCAGAAAATTTTCCTTCGAGGAAATTAGATAAGAAAATCCATGGAGCAACACGAACAAAAATAATTTTTAGTATTTCCACTTGAACTGTTCTGAGTCAGTAGGGCAATCATGGTGGCGGGTCTAATTATGCTTTCCAGGAAAACCATTGTGGCTGAAGGTCAACAACGGTCCAATTCACACCTCAATTAAATCTCGGATTTACCCAACAATTACTAATTTACTACTTGTTTAGCATAAAATAAAAGTAATAACAGAAATAGCACAGACAAAGCTCCCACCAACAGATTCGTGTGCAGCATGTGACTTTACAATAAAAGCCAGTAAAAAGCAATGCATATATTTTTTAATGTCGACATTAGAATGGGATTCAATTGTTTAAAGCATAACTAGGGATCTATGTAAAGGTGAAGCTCAAGTTGGCAAATATTTAAGGCTGTAGCTTTTATTTAATTTTCACTACAAGGGGATTCTACTGATCAGAAATTCAACTAAATTCCTACAAAAGAACCAGTGAAAAAAAGTATAGCATTAAGTGAGTTTATGCTAAAGTTATAAATGATTCAAAAATGTTGAAGAAGTCGACTTTGTGAGGTGTAATTGTATAGTTCATGGTCTGACCGTGTATAGCATATATACAGTGATAATTACTCGAATATAAATCCTTTGAATGATATCAGAAACAATAAGAAATAAATTTAACTAATTGGTTATTAAATCTATGGAGACTTGCACCCAAACTATGATGTATTATCTGCTTTGATCCAAAGGTCTTACTTTTTATCTTACAAAAGGTGTCTCACAAGTTTAGATTTAAGTCTCAACTTATATATCATAGCAGATCCACAGAATCTCCCGATATGGGATTAGGACATTACAAACTCTCCTGTTAAAGCTCGACGTCTCCATCAAGCCCAACACAAAGCACACAAATTCACTGAATCATACCAAACATTAGGCAAGCTCAACACAAAGCACACACAGATCACAGGATCACACCGAAAGAGTTGGCTCCCACCGTGTAGTACTTAGCTCCTATCCGATTGGTGAACTGGCTCTGATACCATTTGTGGAGACTCACACTCAACTTATGAGGTATTATCCACTTTAACTCGAAGGTCTCGCGGTTTGGTTCCATAAAAAGTGCCTTGCAAGTTTAGGTTGAGATTTCTACTTATATATAAATATCATAGCAAAACTTCATATTATCTTGATGTGGGATTGGGGCGTCACAAACTCCCCCTGTTAAAGCTTGACGTCCCCATTAGGCTCAATACAAAGCACATAGATCTACCAAATCACAGAAATGTTGGGCAAGCCCAACACAAGGCACATAGAAATCATAGGATTACACCAGATATTAGGATTCTAGAGATAGCTCATATCATGTAGCACTTAGCTATCATAGAATCACTTAGCTCTCATCCAACTGGTGACCACTCTGATACCATTTGTAAGACCTGCATCTAACTTGTAAGGTATTATATATTTGCTTTGACTCAAAAGTCTCATGATTTTATTCTACAAAAAGCACCTCACAAATTTGGGATTAAATCTCAACTTCACATTCTCAAAATATCCTAATGCGGGATTGGGATGTCATAAAATCAAAACAATGTAATTATTGGAATGATTTTCATTTGAGTCATAAGTTTGATTTGATGAACAAAAATTGGTTCAATCTGGTAGAAGGATCAAAGTAAAATATTTAACAAAGAACCGGTTAAAGGGTTTTTTTTTTTTGAGTTTATATTTGATACACTATCAGTGTGTTAGCTCAAAAATTTGGAATGAACTAAGAGGGGGGTGAATTGGTTTTAATGAAGTGTTTTACAAAACAATATTCAATAAGCACAAATTTTGCTAAACAATTAAACATAATAATTGAAAGTAAATAAGAGATAGAGATAGAGAAGATAACACCACAATTTATAAAGGTTCGATCCTTTCTTAGGCACCTACATCCTCTCCCTTAGCCTCTCTTGCCAAGGAGTTCAATCAACTATATGAAAAAGGTTGCAAGTAAGCTTCTCAAAGCTTTAAAAGAACTCAACTCAACACACTCTTAAGGGTTATCCTCCCTCTTAAGCTTACAAGCACACAATACAAAATTTTGAAGGGTTTTGCAAACTCTAAGAACCTCTCAAAGGTTGGGTGTTTGCTAATTTGAAGTTCACAATGGTATAGACAAGAAATGACGAATGAACAACAAAAATAGTTTCAATACAATAAGTACAAAGATATAGACTTTGAAGCTCTAAAAACTCTTGATTATTTGAAAGAATGAAAATGTAGCTTATTGGCTCTTGATCTCTTGATGTATCAATCTTCTTGGTGTGTTGGAGTACCCAATTTATAGAAAAATTGAGGAACTAGCCGTTGGGGAGGCTTGGAGTGAAGAAATGCCCATTGGAATCATGCAAAAGTAGCCGTTGGAGTGTTCTAGGTCTCAGGAGATCGATCCCCTCCTTTAGGGATCGATTGGGTCAGCTTTAGAACACCTAGAAATCATGCATAAATGGCCTTACCCAATCGATCCCTTGCTTAAGGAGATTGATCTGTTCTTTAGGTGATCAATCCCCTATGTGGGAGGATTGATCCCTATTCTGGATTTTCAGACTTGGGGGGCATTCTGTTTGAGCAACCGATCGATCCCTTTAAGAGGGGATCGATCCCTTTCCATAGGTGATCGATCTCTTACGTGGGCGATCGATCCCTTTTCTGGAAAATTGAGGAAAGTGATGATTCTGTATGAAAAAGTGATCGATCCCTTCTAAAGGGGATCGATTTTGTCTAGCTAGGTGGTAATCTCCTGTTTTGCACTCTACTTACTAATTTGATCATATCTTGAGTTACAAAAATCCAAATTACAAACTGTTTAAAGATTTAGAAACTATACTTAAAGGGCTTTCTATCCATATAAAGTTCATCACCTAATTTATTGTGTACGAATTATAGTTAATTTTCAAATCTACCCCTTATGCAGTTTTCTAGACAACTGCAGTGTGTCTAGTAAAAATTCAAAATCTTTTCTTAGAAAATTTGGATTTTTATTTTGTTTGACCCATTAGAAAGTAGTCTCAAAGAGCTTTCCAACCATATAAAATTGAATTATTAAAACCCTATGAATTTATACAGAAAAATAAAACAAGTTCAATGTTAGAAAACTTTGTTCTTGTAAAACAACTTTCCTAAGTTACTCTATTTCCCAAAACCAATATTATCAAAATTGTATTAAGTCCAAAATGAATAAGTTCACTTTAAAAACAACAATTGGACTTTCATTTAAGCTCAAATAAATAATCTTTAAAAGTAGATTTGATTTGAGAAATATGACACCAAGAAAGGTTTGTTTAAACTTTGAAAATCATATTATTTATTTAGTACCAAAATATAAAACTTAAGAACATGTACTAAATAAATCTTTTTCAAAATCTTGATCAAGTTTATTTAGCTTTAATGTTTTGTCATTTCAAAATAAGGATAAATTCAAGGTTAACACAGTGTACAGATTCTATATATTGTCAATAAATCAGATGATGCCACTATATTAATGAGCAAATATCAACCTTTAAAATAAATATATAAAAATTAATATTTTTTAAAAAACCTACTCATTTAGGAGGCGGCATCATTTGATTTACTTCATTAATGAAATTGTATTATTTGATTTATTGATAGTGTATAGAATTTATATACTGATAATGTATCAAATACAAATCCTTTTTTTTTTAGTTCACACAATGTATGAAAGATTGCTCAAGAGTTCTCCATTTGAATAGTGGAATATTAACTCATCTACTTGATGCTCAAATTTCTTCTAAAAAAATACTCTTTTTTAATGCAGAGAAAAAAGAACAGAAATTATATGTCAAGAAAATTTTTGGGTGAGTAAAAATTATGTTTGATCCATAATTTTCAATATTTATTTGAAAAAAATTCTATATATTGTGTAAGAAATATCATAATTTCACTAATTTTCAAAACAATTCTTTTGTGATGAGGAACGATTAAAAGAAGAAAATAAATAGTAAAAAGAAAACAAGGAGATTTTATACAAAGGCAAATATAATTATACAGATCAAATAAATATCTTCAAAAATCAAATAAATAAGTTTAAAAGTATAAGAAATAATATCATAAATTTTTCATAATATTTTTAAACACTTAATTTATATGATATTTAAATAAGTATTTTTTTTCATGGAAATATTAATATAAAAACAAAGATATGAAAAAATTAACCTCGACTTCATGATTGATAAATTTTAAAAAAGGAGCACAATTGTATATATTCTTGAAAAAAATTGAAACACTTATGAACTTTGGTTTGAAAAAATAAAGGATAAAAGAAAACAAATTATAATAAAAATAGAGAAACTCAACTTTCAAGAGTTATTTTATTAATTAATTTTATTTTATTAAATTAAAAATAATCCAATAACAAAAACAAATTAAAAATGACAAAACATGTTTTACATTCACATACTGGGCAAAATAAGTTAATTCACCAAAATTTACCGAAACCAACCAAAACAAATAAAAACAACTGATATTATTTAGTATCAAATCCGATACAAAAAATCATCCTTAGTTGTATCTTGTTTTGGTACAACTGAAACGTATCGGTTGGTATACTTGGAACATGTCAAGATCCTTTTTCCATTTCTTTTTAATACAATAACTATCATTATTAATACATATTATTTTTTTAACATGTTCATAAACATTTTTTATATACGTGAGACCTAATAAATTATAAATCCTATATATCTTAATAGTAATAAACCCATGTTGCACTAATTTTGAGTTAAATTAGTACACTTGTAATAGAAATTCTTATATGAGAAAAGAGAATTATTAAATTTCAAATTTTGAGTTTGTAAATTCAAGTCATCAACCATTTTGGTTGAAGATAATAAAAGTTAGATAAAAAATATCGTTGAATGTCAAAGATACCATTAAATGAGATAAGGGATGCGTATATCATTTTTTTTTTTTTATGTTTTTCTCCTTTTTCATTTCAAATATGAGAGATTATTCACAAGTTAATGTGTCTAACCTTCGCATTTTTTTTTACATATTCTTTTTATGATGAATAAATTGTAATTATTTATTAGTTTTTTTTTTAAAGTTTTACTTATAATTAAGTATTACATCTATATAATTAATTATTACATCATTGAATAGTTAACTAATAAACTATAATTCAACTAAATAATCAAATCCACATAAAGTAAGATTTGAACTTATGACCTCAAGGTTTTAGGATCTCTTCTTAATAGTTAAGTATATTTTCACATGATAATATAAATTACTACCTATTTTTAAGAACATATAAGATTGAAATTTTAAATCTCTCATTCTTTTAAACTTTTTTTTTTCATATTTACCAAAAAATAAAGAATAAGATTTCATAATAGTAAAAAATATTAGTTGAATATCTACTAAACATTATGTGTTATTTATAAAACAATTTTTATAATTAATACAATTTTTCCATGATAAAATTGTAATGGTAATAAAATATGAATAGAATTATAAAATTAATGACCCTACGTTTTGGAAAATATGGTGCTCTAATAAGTTTCGATTCAAATTATCAATGACCCTACATATTGACAAATCATGAGCTTTATTAGGACCAAATAAAAGGAAAAAGAAAGAAACCAAAAAAATAATTTCTTTTTCTGTTTAATCAATCATATATTTTTCGTTTTCAACTTTATCTACCATATCTTTTGTAAATTTTAAACCATTTTTCATGCTATTTTTGGTTGTTTACCCAAATTAGGGATTGCAATGAATCAGATAAGAGTGAGTCTATATTCATCTTGAATTGAACCCGATTCTTTAATAATTTTACTTGATTTTGCCTGGATCTGATGTTAAATTATTATTTTTGATACCGACCCTAACATATAAATATAAAACTAACATTTTATTGGATTGGATCCAAAATTAATTCAATAATTTTAATTTAATATAATATTTTAAAAAATATTTTTAAATATAAATTACATTGGGTGGCAAACTTATCACTGCACATTTTAATAATTATAAACTGAGGAATATAAGTAGGGTTATAAGTATGAACCCAAATTTTTGTGAGCATCCTAGAATTTGACGATAAAAAAAATATATATTCAATGGGATTTTGACATGCTAGTTTAATATAATGGAGATATATGTGTAAATTGGACAACGTTTACAAAAAATGGAACAATTGTCAAGACAGGAGAATTCGTCTTTGTTAGTGGGAAAGGACGATTAAATGTGAGTTATTAAAGTTGAACGAAATCCTGCTGACCAGTAAAAGTTCCTCTTATCTTTTATTAGTTTGACATTCTGATTTTGTTTTACAAGATTAGAGAGATCAACACTACAACGAAGGGAAAGTTTACTATTGAACTCGTTATTTGAATGCTGCATTAACTCACCCACTTGGTGTTCAAATTTATTCCAAAAGATACTCTTCTTCAATTCAAAGAAAAAAAAGAAAAAAGAAATCATATGTGAATTAAATCTTTGGGTGAGTAAAATTATGTGTGATCCATACTTTTTTAATATTTACTTGAAATAAATTCTATATAGTGTAAGAAATATCATAATTTCACTAATTTTCAAAGCAATCCTTTTATTTTGTGATTAGGAACAAATACTAATAAGAAACCATGGAAATTTTATACAAAGGCAAATATAAACATACACATTAACCCTTATACCCGCATGGAATGAAGAAAAAACAAAGAAACCAAGGTTTATGAGTACATTATGAGGAAAAGAACATGAGAATCAGAAAGCAATAGATGTGTGGATTGTGATTCAACTTCAGCAATACGGCCTGCAACCTTCTTCCCCATTGTATTGTATGTATCTACCAAAAATAGATAAACCACATAAGTCTGGTAATACTTTTATTTTATTATTTATAAACACTGAAAAAATGAAATAAAAAAGATGAAACTAGATATGGAGCAATTGTATAATAATAATAATAATAATAATAATACAGAAAAAGACTCACACTTCATCGAACATCTTGCTTCGATTGGTAGTTATGGCTATCCCAGAACTTGAGGAAGGGTAGAAGGACATTGTTTGCACAGGGATGGTCCCACTCCAATGATTCCCACCATTCTTTTGGACCCATGTAGATTTCCTTGAAAGAAGGAGGAGGAGATGGGTTTTCCTTATCAAGGTTGTCAAGCAGGGGAAGATACAGAGGAATCCGCTTTAGCTTTGTACATCTCCATATAACAATGCTTTGGAGAGAATCACAAACCATTGCTCCATTTTTACTACAAATGCTCTTCAATTCTGGTAGATTCTGCACATGCAATATCCTTAATTTGGGAAGAGTATATTTGATGGTACCCATTTCTTCTTCCTCTGATACTATTATTTCCTCCATTTCGTCACAATATACAACAGTGATCTCTTCCAAGTTGTGCAGAACCGACTTGGCTGAGAACAAATTCTTTATTTTTCCACAACCGTATAGATAGATTTGTTTGAGGTAGGAAAATGTGCCTACTGATGACTCTCCAAATATAGCCTTCAAATTCCCAAAACAAGTTAGATTTAGAGACTCAAGTGTTTCAAGTTGACAGCCCGATGAAAAAAATGGATTCCAACTCCTCTCATTTGTGAAATTTGCATTCCTTCAAATCAGTTGCATCTTTCAATCCACAAATATCGTTTAAACTCCTCATACCTTTGCACTCATCAACTTCTAATTGCTGAATATCATATGGAAGTATAATTCCATCTTCACAATTAATATCACAACCCCTAAATTTAACCATTTTACTATAATCCATTCTAGGAAAAGAATTGTGACTCTCGCAAATCAAGTGTTTATGAAGCCTTTTTCTCAGACTAGCAAACGTGTGCCAGTCACCCAAGTTACTAAAGCAACCTTCAAAAACTTCCAACATGTTCGATTCCCTTATCTCTTCCACTTCTGCTGATGCTGGATGTATTGCCCAAACACAGAAGACGATACAATTTCAACAATAATCCATTGGGGATCTCTTTTAACTTAACAGTAAATCCAAGATTGAGATATCTAAGATTTTCCAACAATTTCCAAACCTTGAGGGATTTCCTTGATTGAAGTTCTTCCAAGGTCCAATTTCTTCCAAGCTTGAAGCTTCGATAAAGAATGAAAATTTTCTAAACAGTCATAACCATGCAGCATCAATGCAGTGAGATTCTCCAGATCAGAGACAGAATTCGGCAACTTCACAAGAGGGTTACGAGAAAGATCAAGAATCTTAAGATTAGGAATGTATGCAAAGAAAGATTCTGGAATTTCTTCCAATGAATTTTCTGAGAGTAACAAGGTTGTGAGCTTTTGACATTTTGGAGATTTCATATTTGGAGGAATTGATGATATGGAATTGTACATTAAAGAAACTTTCTCCAAATCTTCAGTCCATTCTTCCTCATTTGGTAGCTCTTTCAACTGCTTACCAGCTTTTACCAAAAGTCTTTTTCTTGTGATATGCAACGCCATATCTCTAACATCGTGCATCTTTATATGTGTACCCTCCTCAACCCTTTCAAGCAAACAGTTTTCTTCAAGCTTCTGTAAAAAAGAATAACCGCAACCCTCTAATGTTTAGATATTTCTCATTTCATCTATAAGTCCTTCTTCCATCCGATGTCCAATTATCTCCACCTTTTGAATTTCACGATCTTCAGGATATAATGCACAATACAGAAAACAATCTTGGTCTATTTGTTGTAGACGATCATAGCTGAATTGTAAACATCCAAACTGTTGGGCTAAGAGCCTCCAATCCAATCACACCAGCGGAAGCAAAATCAAACAATAAATCAAACAAAAAATAAACAAAAATTTAACGTGGTTCGGTTCAACTAACCTACATCCATAGATGAGAAACAAGATCCACTAGTTGTAAAGAATTACAAACATACATCAAATCATCAGCCTTACTCAACAATCAATACCCATAAGACACTCTCAATCTTCTCTAGTCCTATGAAGTATTGCAACCCAAACAAACACAAACCCAAACCCTTGTGCACCCTTTCAACATAACTAAACACATACCCATATGCTCCCATACATCATACCTATGTGGACCCTCTCAGTCTCCTTTAGTCCACTCACAAATAAACATACACACCCATAAGACGTACAGCCCCAATACTCCTATGGGGTCTTTATCCCACAAAACCCTACAACTCTCTTACATCTTTTTCTCATACCTAACCTTGTAGAGACTTCACATATTTATAACCATACAAACTTACCCATTAAGAATCCCTCTCCTCTTAGAATTCTTCTCTTGTAAGTTAAATTTGCCTATTAAGAATCTCTTTCCTTTTAGAATTCTTCTTTTGCAAGTCAAACTTACCTATTAGGAATCTCTTTTCTCTTAGAATTCTTCTTTTGCAAGTCTTCTTGTCCATCAAGCAATATCTTACAAATCCCAAACAAATCTCTAACAAATCCTAAACAAATCTCTTATGGAATTTGAGTCAATATTTCTGACAATCTCCACCTTGACTCAAATTTCATCAATCATCTATCTTCATGCTAAATATGCTTGGCTCCACCTGCAATGGAAGTCTCACAATCATCTTATCTTCTCTTGTGTCTTCACGCTTCATACAAACTAATCCTCAATCTTCAAAACTTAAACTCAAACTCTTCTCTTGAATCGAGCTCTTCTGGACTTGCTTCTTTTCATGTCTCAAACCATGCACTTCTCATATCTCGAACTGTCAACTCTTCCCATGTCTCGAATCATTAACTCTTCTCACATCTCGAACATTTGACTCTTCCCATGTTTCAAACTTTCAGCTCTGATACCACTTGTTGGGGAACACCACAGCTCTGATACCACTTGTTGAGAAACACCACAGCTCTGATACCATTTGTTGGGCTAAAGCCTCCAATCCAATCACACCAGCGGAAGCAATATCAAATATAAAAGAAACAAAAATTTAACGTGGTTCGGTTCAACTAACCTACATCCATGGATGAGAAACAAGATCCACTAGTTGTAAAGAATTACAAACATACATCAAATCATCAGCCTCACTCAACAATCAATACTCATAAGACACTCTCAATCTTCTCTAGTCCTATGAAGTATTTCAACCCAAACAAACACAAACCCAAACCCTTGTGCACCCTTTCAACATAACTAAACACGTACCCATATGCTCCCATACATCATACCTATGTGGACCCTCTCAGTCTCCTTTAGTCCACTCACAAATAAACATACACACCCATAAGACGTACAGCCCCAATACTCCTATGGGGTCTTTATCCCACAAAACCCTACAACTCTCTTACATCTTTTTCTCATACCTAACCTTGTAGAGACTTCACATATTTGTAACCATACAAACTTACCCATTAAGAATCCCTCTCCTCTTAGAATTCTTCTCTTGTAAGTTAAATTTGCCTATTAAGAATCTCTTTCCTTTTAGAATTCTTCTTTTGCAAGTCAAACTTACCTATTAAGAATCTCTTTTCTCTTAGAATTCTTCTTTTGCAAGTCTTCTTGTCCATCAAGCAATATCTTACAAATCCCAAACAAATTTCTAACAAATCCTAAACAAATCTCTTATGGAATTTGAGTCAATATTTCTGACACAAACACCTTATCTTTCACATCCTGGATGATTCTAATGTTACTTCTCAATTCATTCAAAGCATTTTTTCATACACGAGGATCAGATATTCCCCTCATACAACCAGCTACTGTGACAATTGCAAGAGGAAGTCCATCACATTCTCCCACAATATCTTTCATAATTGGTTCTACAGTTGGATTATATAACATGTCTTGTCCAATTTTGCTTAGAAATAACTGCCACACCTCATTTGTAGAAAGACACGGCACTTGGACTTTCTTACAACCCATTGATCGAACGACCTCTTCCGAACATATTGTTAACACTAATTTGCATCCATTATCTGCTCTTGGCTCAGGGATCCTGACTTCCTCAAGAGAAAAAGCTGCCCACACATCATCCAATATTAGTACTTACTTCCCTCGTTTCCTCAACATTTCTAATAATTTTGTTGCACGTATGGTTGTATCTTCGTCATCTGACAACTCTTCCTTCAATTGACATGCAATTTTCTTTTGTAACTTTCGAATATCAAAGTCCTGGGATACAACTATCCAAATTACTTCGCTAAATTTGGTTTCTTCCACCAATTTATTATGGACATGCTTCATTGTTGTTGTTTTGCCTATTCCTCCCATCCCACACACTCCAATCTTTCTAACTACATCCCCCATCAAGTATTGATATATTTCTTCTGCTTTAGTAGTGCCTGCTAAATCTTCTGTTGGCAGTTTGACCTTTCTAGTTGAAGGATCAATAGCCACCAAACCATTAGAGAATTGACCTTCAGCATGCACTTCCTTCATTGCTTAAGTCCCTTCATCAACAAGCTTCCTTAAGCAAGAACGAAAGAGATATTTCCCTTTACTGATTTTATCACCAACATGTTGAGCATGACCAACCTTCTCCTTTACTTTTCTGAACCAACTTTCAACTTCTTGCTTTCGCTTTTTCCCAAAATGATGCTCATCTTGCAATTGTTGTTGAATATCTGCCTCCCTAGCTCACAAATATGCTTGAGCTTGTTTGAAATCATCCACGTATTTATTGAATTTTTTGTGGTAATTAAGATATCTTTTAGCTGGATGGCCGATGAACTCTATAACTTTAAGAATTGGCCCAACAAGGTCAGACATTGTATTAGCTTTAATGTCTCTGCATCAAAATTTGTTGGGGATCACCACAGTTTTGGTATCACTTGTTAGGCAGAAGCTAGCAAAAGCAAAATTGAATAATATATCAATCACACAATAGATAATAATTTAATGTGGTTTGGTCTAACTGACTTACATCCACATATTAGAAAAAAGATCTATTATTTATAGAGAATTACAAACATACATTCAAATCATATCAACCACTCAACAATCAATACCCATTGACCCTTTCAATCTCCTTTAGTCATATGGAGTATTTTCAACCCAAACATATACATACTCATGTGTACCCTTTCAACACAAAGAAACACATACCCATATGCACCCATACATCATACCTATGTGGACCATCTTAGTCTCCTCTAGTCCACTCATAAACATTCACACCACCATAAAGACATTAATCTCCTATAGTCTTATGGGATGTCTAACCCATAAAACCTATAACTTTCTGCATCTCTTTATCATATCTAACCTTATAGAGATTTAACTTATTTATAAACATACAAACTTACCTATTAAGAATACTTTTCCTCTTCTAATTCTTATTCTGCAAGTTAAATTTGCCTATTAAGAATCCTTTTTCTCTTAAAATTCATCTTCTGCAAGTCTTTTTATCCATCAATCTATATCTAGCCAATCCCAAACAAATCTTTATGGTATTTGAGTCACTATTCCCAACAATCTCCACCTTGACTCAATTCCATCAAATCATCTATCTTCATGCTAGACATGTTTGGCTTCACCTACAATGGAAGTTTCACAATTATCTTTTCTTGTGTGTCTTCACCCTTCACACGAACTGATCCTCAATCCTGAAAACTTGAACTCGAACTCTTCTCTTTAATCGGCTCCTCTAGGCTTGCCTTTTTCCATGGCTCGAACCATGCTTTGATACCACTTATTAGGGATCACCACAGCTTTAATATCACTTATTAGGCAAAAAACCTTTATCCAATCACACATCGGTGGAAGCCAATAGAAACAAAATTAAACAATAAATTAATTACACAAGAGATAATAATTTAATGTGGTTCGATCCAACCGACATGTATCATGGATGAAAAAAAAGATTCATTAGTTGTAGAGAATTACAAACATACATTTAAATCATATCAACCACACAACAATCAATACTCATAGACTTTTTCAATCTCCTTTAGTCATATAAAGTATTCTCAACCCAAACATACACATACCTATATGCACACAAACAAACACATACCCAGGTGCACCCATGCATCTTACCTATGTGGACCATCTCAGTCTCCTTTAGTCCACTCATAAACATTTACACTACCATAAGGATAGTAATCTCCTGTAGTCCTATATGGTGTCTATCCCATAAAACTTTACAACTCTTTTACATATTTTTCTTATACCTAACCTTATAAAGACATCACCTATTTATAAGAATACAAACTTGCCTATTAAGAATCTCTTTCCTCTCAATCTACTCTTAGAATTCTTCTTCTGTAAGTCAAATTTGCCTATTAAGAATTTTTTTTCTTAGAATTCTTCTTCTGTATATCTTTTTGTTCATTAAGTAATATCTAACAAATCCCAAACAAATCTATTATGGGATTTGAGTCACTATTCCCAACAAAATTTCCATATTGATGATTAATTCAATAGAAGATTGATCAATGTATCAAGTTTATAAACTGAAATCCTAAAATAAATGGATGAATTAGGAACCATGTCCCATGATTAAAAGGACATAAAATTATGTTCCAATCCCTGTGCACAAACTCAAACTTTTCCAAATAAAATTTACTAGAACTAGAGTATGATTCATAAAAATTACCTTATCATTTGAAGTAAATCAAGATGTGAGGATGTGGAGCTGCTGAGCTGTGCTGGGAATCCGTTCTACACCAATTTGACGGATAGAAATAATTAATGAGAGAAATGGAGATATCAATGTGGCACTTTCAATTATCAAAAACTCCATGAGCTTACAAAGAAGAATCTCACTTTTGTGCTTCAACATTTTTTGCTTCTTTTTCTTTCTGTCGATCTGTAAATTTAGAAAGAAATACAATTTAAAAGCACACTAAAACATATGCTCAGCTGTGAAGAGTGTAATAGACTTTGATTTATATAATTTACACATATCCATTTAATAATGATATAAATTTATATGGTTGTATGTAATGTTGAAATAATTGAAAAAGGCTAGGAAAAAAAGGCTTTAGTATAAAAAGATCTTGAACTAAAATTAAATAATTATCCAAACTTTTATTGTTTTAATGAAATTAATTAAATTCTTAAACATCTATTTTTATTCAATTGAGTCATTATTGGATGAAAATAAGTTAACCGTTATTACCAATTTCTATCCAGGGCTCAATTGAGTAAACTTAAATATTTAAAGGCTCAATTAAATGAAAATAAATATTTGACATTTCAATTGATTGTAACAAAACCCACAAGCTTGGAAACCAGTCAAAGCAACCCAAAAAGGACCTGGTCTCACACATATCTTTTTCGCGGATGATTTAGTTCTCTTCTCTTATGATTCAGATGATCAAATTGCGGTTGTCAAGAAGGTACTGGAGGAATTTAACCAGTGGTCAGGACAGACTGTCAACTTCTCCAAATCCAGAATTTTTGCCTTAAAAAACCTGTCCAAAGCTCAATCCAGCAGAATCAAATGCCAAACTGGTATTCCCCTAACACATGACCTTAGCAAATACTTAGGAGTCCCATTGATCCACCAAAAAATCTCGAATAAGACTTATTGGTACCTAGTTGAAAAAACTCACAACAAACTTGCCTCATGGAAAATTAACAAACTCTCTTTATCTGGAAAAGCTGTCCTGGTCAAATCGGCTACCTTTTTTATTCCCATTTATGCAATGCATATTGCCAAAATCCCTAGCTCAATTTGTGAGGAAATGGACAAACTTAACAGAGACTTTCTTCGGGGAAGCCCTAAAGAGCAGAGGAAGACACACCTTGTTAGTTGGGAGATTGTTTGCCAACCGAAAGCTAGAGAGGGACTTGGCATCAGAAAAGCCAGGGATATGAACATAACTTTACTTGCCAAATCGGGTTGGAGGCTCATGAATGACAGTGGTAGCCTTTGGAGTGAAATTTTGAAAAAAAAAATACCTCATGAATGCTAGTAATTGGGCTGTAATGAAGAACACCAATGTTTCTTGTATCTGGAGAGCAAAAATGGAAGGCTTTCCCACACTTATTGATGGTCTGAAATGGAGGTTGGGTAATGGTAACAGAATAGCCTTTTGGAAAGACAAATGGCTACTTGATGAAAATCTGATTCAAAAGTGTTTGCGAAATCTAACAATCGAAAAAGAAAATTGGTCTGTAAGGGAGTTCCTGCTTGATGGTAAATGGAATTTGGAAAAACTATATCAACGGCTCCCTGTTGAAATTGTGGAGAAAATCATGAATATCCCAGTTGGACAGAACCTTTCACAACAGGATAAAATCATATGGGCATTTTCTAAAGATGGAGAACTTCACCACAACATCGGCCTACATGATTGCCTCCCAATGTCGGTAATCCCACACCTCTGATATGAAAGGAATTTGGAACCTACCTACTCAACCGCGAAGCCAAATGTTCTTATGGCTTGCTGGTAAGAATAAAATCCTTAGCAACGAAAACAGAAGCAGAAGATCACTCTCTCCTAACACCACATGCAGCCTATGTGATGATGACAATGAATATACTATTCATATCTTGAGAGATTGCAAAGACTCTGATCAAATATGGCGCACCCTTCTGCCTCTCGACTACCCAGGCGAGTTCTTTTCTTTTAACTTGGAAGAATGGTTTACCCTAAAACTAAAAGAAAGGAAAAATCAACAGGTGGGCAACTGGGATTGGCCTATTTTGCTTGCTAATGTTGTATGGATGATATGGAAGTGGAGAAATAAAAACATCTTTAATAATACAACCATCCCACTGGTCTGCAAACTTGACACCATTCATAAATTATTGAGAGAATGGTACAATCTCAAGATTGATAGTGCCACGGATAAGAAAAAATAGGAAATTCTGCTTTCATGGGCCAAGCCACCTCTAGGTTGGGTCAAAATTAATAACGATGGCCGTTCGAACCAACCAGAGTGCAAAGCTGGAGCTAAAGAAGTGTTAAGGGGCGAATATGGAAACTAAATTGCAGGCTTTTCATGCTTTCTTGGTAATTGTAATATTGATGCTGTTGAACTTTGGGCCTTATTTCATGGAATTACTCTGGCAAAAAAGCTAGGGAATATTAGTGTTGAAATTGAATCGGACTCTCTCGTTTCTCTAAGAGATATTAAAGAAGGGGTTCGGCATAATCATCCACTTTATCATCTTGTTGAAGCTATTCAAGATGTGCTTAATGGTAGCTGGGAGTGGACTATTCACCATGTGCGTAGAGAAAAGAATTTTGCTGCAGATTTGATGGCCAAATGGAGTCTCAATCAACCTCCTGACTTGAATGTCCTTCATGAACCACCTTTTGGAATTAAAATGATCCTCAATGTGGATGCTGCTGCTGTGGCGTTCCCAAGCCGTATCCTTTGCCAATTAGGGTTTTGCCCCGTATCACACACAAAAGAAAAAAAAAATCGTGGGCTTTATGAGGACCAAACAAAAGTAAGAAAAAGAATGAAAAAAAAAAAAATCCTTTCTTTTTCTGTTTAATCAATTCATATTGTTTTTGTTTGCAACCTTATATACCATATCTTTTTCCAAATTTCAACTTTTTTATGCTAATTTTTGTTGTTTACTCAAATTAAAGATTATAATGGATCAAACCGAAATGAGTTTATATTAATTTTGGAGTTAATCCAACTCATTAATAATTTTATTTGATTCTGTATGGACCTAACATCATATTATTATTTTTTATATCCAACTCTGGCACATAGTTATAATTGACATTTGATTGGATTCGATCCAAAATTAATTTGATATTTTTAATTTAATATAATATTTATGAAAATTTTTTAATATAAATTACATCGGATTGCAAACTAATTATTGCACATTTTAATAATTATAAAACTATGAGGAATATAAGTTGGATTATAAGTATGAATCCAAATTTTTGTGAGCATCATAGAATTTGACATTGATAAAAAAGATTCATTGGGATTTTGACACGTTAGTTTAATATAAAGGATATATAAGTGTAAATTGGACAACTTTTACAAAAAAAATGGAACAATTGTCAAGACTGGAGATATCATCTCTGTTAGTGGGAAAGGAAGCCTAAATGTGAGTTGTTATAAGTTGAACGAAATCCTGCTGTCCAGTAAAAGTTCCTCTATCTTTTATTAATTTAACGTTCTGGTAATTATAGTTTTGTTTTACAAGATTGGAGAGATCAACAGTACAAGGAAGGGAAAGTTTGCTGTTGAACTCATTATTTGAACATTGCATTAACTGATCTACCTGATTTCTTCCAAAAGATACTCTTCTTCAATGCAGAGAAAAAAAAAAAAAAGAAATCATAGGTCAAGTAAATCTTTGGGCGAGTGAAATTATGTTTGATCTATACTTTTTTAATATATACTTGAAATAAATTCTATATATCCTTATATACCATATCTTTTCCCAAATTTCAAACCTTTTTTTATGCTAATTTTTGTTGTTTAGTCAAATCAGAAATTGCAAAGAATCAGGTCAAAATAAATTTATGTTTATTTTAAGTTTAACTTGATTCTTTAATAATTTTATTTGATTCTATATGAACCTGACACATATTATTATTTTTATATCCAATCCTAATACATATATGTATAAATCTAAAATAAATTTGATATTTTTAATTTAATATAATATTTACAATTTTTTTAATATAAATTACATCGGGTTGCAAAATTATCACTGCATATTTTAATAATTATAAACTGAGGAATATAAGTTGGATTATAAGTATGAATCCAAATTTTTCTAAGCATCTTAGAATTTGACGCTAAAAAAAAAAGATTCATTGGAATTTTGACACGTTAATTTAATATAATGGAGGTATACGTGCAAATTGGACAACCATTACAAAAAAATGGAACAATTATCAAGACTTGAGATATCGTCTCTATTAGCGGAAAAGGAAGACTAAATGTAAGTTATTATAAGTTGAACGAAATCCTGTTGTCCTGTAAAAGTTCCTCCACCTTTTATTAGTTTAACATTCTGGTAATTATAGCTTTGTTTTACAAGATTGGAGCGATCAACACTACAAGGAAGGGAAAGTTTGCTGTTCAACTCATTACTTGAATGCTGCATTAACTCATCTACTTGATTTCTTCCAAAAGATACTCTTCTTTAATGCAGAGAAAAAAAAAATCATATGTCCAGTAAATCTTTGGGTGATTATAATTATATATGATTCATATTTTTTTAATATTTACTTGAAAAAAATTCTATATATAGTGTAAGAAATATCATAATTTCACTAATTTTCAAAGCAATCCTTTTATTTTGTGATTAGGAACAAATTCTAATAAGAAACCATGGAAATTTTATACAAGGCAAATATAAACATACAAATTTATCATACATATTAACCCCTATACACACATGGAATGAAAGAGTCAAGAAAAGGAAAAATAAAAAGATAAAACAACTAAATCAAGGTTTATGATTACATTATGAAGAAAAGAACATAAGAAACAGAAAGCAATAGATGCTTCAACTTCAGCAATAGGGCCTGCAACCTTCTTCCCCTTTGTATGTATCTACCCAAATAGAAAAACCATATGATACTGGTAATACTTATATTTTATTATGCTATAAATACAGAAAAAATGAAATAAAAAAAAGATGAAATTAGATTTACAATTCCATAATTAAAAAAAAAACTCACACTAATACAAAAACTTGAGGAAGGGTAGAAGGACGTTGTTTGCATGGGGATGGTCCCACTCCAATGATTCCCACCATTCTTTGGGACCCAAGTAGATTTCCTCGAGAGAAGGTGGAGGAGATGGTTTTTCCTTATCAAGGTTGTCAAGCAGGGGAAGATACAGAGGAAACCGCTTTAGCTTTGGACAATCCATTATAACAATGCTTTGGAGAGAATCACAAACCATTACTCCATTTTTACTACAAATGCTCTTCAATTCTGGTAGATTTTCCAAACGCAATATCCTTAATTTGGGAAGAGCATATTTGATGGTACCCATTCCTTCTTCCTCTGATACTATTATTTTCTCCATTTCCTCACAACTTCGAACGGTGATCTCTTCCAAGTTGTGCAGAAGCCACTTAGCTGAGAACAAATTCTTTAATTTTCCACAACCTAATAGATGGAATTTTTTGAGGGAGGAAAATGTGCCTACTAAAACCTTCAAATTATGCAAAGCACTTAGATATAGAGACTCAAGTGTTTGAAGTTGACACCCCGATGGACAAATGGACTCCAACTCCTCACATTCCTCAATTCTACATTCCTTCAAATCAGTTGCATCTTCAAATCCACATATATCCTTTAAACTTCTCATACCTTTGCACTTGGTAACTTCTAATAGCTGAATATCATATGGAAGTATGATTCCATCTCCAGAATTAATATCACAACCCCTAAATTTAACCATTTTACTATAATCCATTCCAGGAAAAGAACTGTGACTCACGCAAATCAAGTATTTATGAAGCCTTTTTCTCTGACTAGCATACGTGTTCCAGTCACCCAAGTTACTAATAAAACCTTCAAAAACTTCCAACTTGTTCGATTCCCTTATCTCTTCCGCTCCTGTTGATGCTGGATGTATTGCCAAATACTGAAGACGACACAATTTCAACAATAATCCATTGGGGATCTCTTTTAACTTAACAGTAAATCCAAGATTGAGATATCTAAGATTTACCAACATTTCCAAACCTTGAGGGATTTCCTTGATTGAAGTTCTTCTAAGGTCCAATTTCTTCAAAGCTTGAAGCTTCGATAAAGATGGCAAATTTTTTAAACGGTAACAATCATGCAGCATCAATGCATTGAGATTCTCCAGATGAGAGATAGAATTCGGCAACTTTGTAAGAGGATTAAAAGAAAGATCAAGAATCTTAAGATTAGGAAAATGCCCAAAGAAAGATTCTGGAATTTCTTCCAATGAATTTCTTGAGAGTAACAAGGTTGTGAGCTTTTGACATATTGGAGACTTCATATTTGGAGGAATTGTTGAAATGGAATTGTACATCAAGGAAGCCTTCTCCAAATCTTCAGTCCATTCTTCTTCATTTGGTAGCTCTTTCAACTGCTTACCAGCTTTTACCAGAAAACCCTTTTTTGTGATATCCAATGCCATATCTCGAACAACATCATGCATCTTTATATGTGTAACTTCCCTAGCCCTTTCTAGCAAATAATTCTCTACGAGCTTCTGCAAAATAGAATAACCACAACCTTCCATTGCTTTTCTAGTTCCCATTTCATCTATAAGTCGTTCTTCCATCCAATATTCAATGATTTCCTCTTTTTTGATTTCATAATCTTCAGGATATAATGCACAAAATAGAAAGCAAGGTCGGTCATTTTGTCTTAGATGATCATAGCTGAATTTTAAACATCCAAACACCTTTTTTTGCACATCCTGGATGCTTCTGATGTAACCTCTCAACTCATTCAAGGCATTTTCCCACAGAAGAGGATCGGATATTCCCCTCATACAACCAGCTACTGTGACAATTGCAAGAGGAAGTCCATCACATTCTCCCACAATATCTTTCATAATTGGTTCTAAAGTTGGATCAGGCGACATGTCTTGTCCAACTTTGCTTACAAATAACTGCCAAGCCTCATCTGTAGAAAGACACGGCACTTGGACTTTCGTACAACCCATTGATCGAACAATCTCTTCTGAACGTGTTGTTAACACTAATTTGCATCCATTATCTGCTTTTGGCTCGGGGATCCCGACTTCCTCAAGAGAAAAGCAGCTCCACACATCATCCAATACTAGCACATAGCTTCCTTGTTTCCTCAACATTTCTGATAACTTTGCTGCACGTATGGTTGTATCTTCGTCATCTGACAACTCTTCCTTCAATTGACATGCAATTTTCTTTTGTAACCTTCGAATATCAAAGTCCTGGGATACAACTGTCCAAATTACTTTGCTAAATTTGGTTTCTTCCACCAATGTATTATGGACATGCTTCATTGTTGTTGTTTTGCCTATCCCTCCCATCCCACACACTCCAATCTTTCTAACTTCATCCCCCATCAAGTAGTGATAAATTTCTTCTGCTTTAGTAGTGCCTGCTAACTCTTCTGTTGGCAGTTTGACCTTTGTAGTTGAAGGATCATTAACCACCAAGCCATTAGAGAATTGACCTTCAGCATATATTTCCTTCATTGCTTGAGTCGCTTCATCAACAAGCTTCCCTAGGCAAGAACGAAAGAGATATTTCCCTTTACTGATTTTATCCTCAACAAATTGAGCATGACCAAGCTTCTCCTCTACTTTTCTGAACCAACTTTCAACTTCTTGCTTTGGATTTTTCCCAAAATGAAGCTCATCTTGCAATTGTTGTTGAATATCTGCCTCCCTAACTCGCAAATGTGCTTGAGCTTGTTTGAAATCATCCACATATTTCTTGAATTTTCTATGGTAATTAAGATATCTTTTAGCTGGACGGCCGATGAACTTAATAACTTCAAGGATTGGCCCAACAAGGTCAGACATTGTATTAACTTTAATGCCCCTGCATCAAAATTGCCATATTGATAGATTAATTCAAGAGTAGATTGATCAACGTATCAAGTTTATAAACTAAAGTTCTAACATAAATGGATGAATTAGGAACCATGTCCCAAGATTAAAAGGACATAAAATTATGTTCCAATCCCTGTTCACAAACTCAAACTTTTCCAACTAAAATTTACTTAAACTGCAGCATAATTCATGAAGGTTACCTTATCACTTGAAGTAAATCAAGATGTGAGGATGTGGAGCTGCTGGACTGCTGGGACTCGCTTCTACACCAATTCGACCGATGCAAATAATTAATAAGAGAAATATTGAAATCAACGTGGCACTTTCAATCATCAAAAACTCCAAGAGCTTACAAAGATTCCCACTTTTGTGCTTCAACTTTTTTTACTTCTCTTTTTTTTTTTTATCGATCTATAAATTTAAAAAGAAATACAATTTAAAGGCACACTAAGACATATGCTTAATTGTGAAGAGTTTAAAAGACTTTGATTTATATAATTTAATTACACATATCCATTTAATAATGATATAAATTAATATGTTGGCATGTAATGTTGAAATAATTGAAAAAGACTAGGAGAAAAAGGCTTTAGTATAAAAAAAAGTTTCTGAACTAAAATTAAATAATCATTCAAACTTTTATCATTTTATAGAAATCAATTGAGTTCTTAAACATCTGTTTTCAGTCAATAAAGCCATTATTGGATGAAAATTGATTAACCGTTATTATCGATTTTTGTCCAATTAAAAGTTCAATTGAGTGAAAATAAATATTAAGGGTTCTATTGAATAAAAATAAATATTTGAGAGCTCAATTGATTGTAATAAAATGATAAAAATTTAATTGATTGTTTATCTGTACAATGGAACATTACGTTTGTTCTTCCTTTTTTTTTTTGTTTTTTTTTTAACATAAATAAATGCTGTAAAATTAAGGCGAAATTCATTGAAGCAGTTAATTGTTGAAGCATATAATTACCTGAATAGGCAGTCTTGTAAAGTTTGTGGATTCAGTGTTGCAATTGCAAAGGCTCTTTCCTCTACTCTGTTTCTACCGCTTCAAGAGAGTTACAGCCAAAGCAAGTCTTATGGTTAATAAAAATGAAGAACTATGTCTTTTTTTTTTTTTTTTTGGAGGTAAAAGTACTTATGAAAATAGAAATTAAATTAAGAAAAGGAAACTGAAGAGCAGTTTTTTTTTAGTTCACAGAAAAATGGAAAATAGAAATTATTTAATCAACTAGTAAAAGAGAATTGAAAAGCTAGGCTTTCTTTTTAGTCTTTTTTTTTTTTAAGAAAAAAGAACAAGCTGGAAATTATGAAAAGAAAATCGATTGGCAGCTTCGTCTTTATATATCTAGATACACTAAATTGAAAATCAAGGCTGAAATTTAAGGAAAAAAAGTCCTTTTCTCCTTTTTTTTTTTTTTCCCTTTTGGAGTTATAATAGAAATTAGAAAAGGGGAGCAGAAGTTGCTTGCACAGTTTAATTATGCATTATTTATGGAACTAATCTTATACCATAATGAATCCTATATGTCCCTTGTGACCCTTGTTACTTCACTTGGAAAAGTTTAGAACTTAGATGATGCATTATAAATCAATCATAACATGTAGAGACTACAAATATGCAAATTTGATTTAGTTTGAGTTAGATCATTTTAAGTAAATACAAATCATGCTATTTCAAGTTCATATCAATTCAAACTTGAATCTATTTGAGTTCAAATCATTTTAGGTTAATTTGGGTTTAATTTTTATTTCAGTTTTGGGTTTTTGATCTTTAGGTCATTTGGATTTAACACTCATGTTATTTAGTTCCAATTTGTTAATTTTTAAAATTAAATAGATTGTATTTGAATGGATTATTTAAGTGAAGTTCAAATTTATCAATCTTTAATTGAATTATTTAAGGTTATATTTTTGTAAATATATGGCATGACATACTGATATAAGTGATACCTTTAATTTATATTTTCATTATTATGAAAATATTTTTTAAAAATAAATATAATTAAATTATATAAAAATTAAAATGTCAAAGTTAAATGAATTAAAAATCATTTGCAAATATAAAATTATATAACATTAAATATAAAATTAACTTTATTTATGACAAAAATTATTAATGATTTTTTATTGATACTTAATATTTATTTTTAATTTTTATGCATAATTCATATTAATATATAATACAATCATATTCACCTACATTACTCATTAGTGTGTATTGATTAATGGGACTAAATCTTCATCCTTGGTAAAATATTTTGGTTATTTTTATATGCACTCGCAACATATTTAATATATGTATCCTTAAAATCTCCTGGTTTGGTGGTATTAATTTCTTTTTGTTTAGGATTATTTGTTTATATGTTATGTCATATATATATATATATCTATATATATCGATTTGATTCTACATAACTTTTGTAACATCATCATTATTATTGAATTTGGGTTAAGTTTTCAGAAAATATTGAAGGAGCAGAAGCTTTGTTCTGTTTTCCCATTGTAGAAAAAGATACACAAAATTTGCTGCAATCTAGAATAGAAATTTAGTATGGATTTTTATTGAATAAAGTATTGCAATCATTTTATCTTTCAATTTAAAAGAGAATAATCTTTGTGAGATTACTTTTGGATAGTGAAAAAAATTAAGGAAATGCTAACATTTTCAAAAAAATAAATAAATAAAATAAATAAAAGATGTTAAATTTTTAATTTCAAAATTATATGAATGTATCATTTACACAAATTATTATTTTTGTATCTTTCAATTTTCGAATTCAGACTATTTGTCATGTAGGTAATTTTGATTGTAAGACAACACTATAATGGAGTCTTCAGTGCATAAATTTTTAGTTGAAATTGTAAGTTTTTCCTTTTCCTTCTTTAACAAATACTGGTATTTATTTATAAAAAAAGAAGTTATTTTTCCAAATATAGATAAATAAAAAAAGTGCCTTACGAATCTTTACAAATTAGGAACAATTGTTCGTCAATATATATTATAATTTTTAATTCATTCAATAAAAATAATTTTTTAAAAAAAGATTTAAGTGAAATTGATTAAGTGAGGTTTAAAAAATAAAAATTTTTAAGTAAAACTATGTTTAAGATATATACATAAGACTCAAAACTCATAAATTGACCTAACTTACATTAACTGTATAAATATTTTTAATATATGAAATTATTTAACTATTGTTTTAATTAATTCTTATTTATATTAAAACAATTTAACTCTTTTTTTGGCCAAAAGGTAAACAATTCTACTAATTTAATATAGTACTTGATTTTAAATAGTAAATTTCTCGAATAATTACATTTTTGTAATTTTTTACGAAAAACAAACAAAACGACAATGGCTGCTGCCAATGTAACCGCACCATATGCCAATTTTTAGAAGAAATTAAAACCGTATTATTTGATTATAGATTAAAGTTTGTATTATACAAGTAAATTAATGGAAGCTGCTATCAATTGCACCTCTGCACATGAAGGGTTCGTTCAATTCGAATTAGCTCAGGATAATTTTGGATTTTATGTAAGATTAACAATTTCAACATGATATTTGGATCCGAAAAGTTTTAATTTTAGATTACTTTGAGTTTGAATAGTTTTGAATTTTAATTATATGGGGTTCAAATTTTTTTTTTTGAGTTTGCTTGTTTGACTTTTTAATCAATTATGCATGTGTTTGTTTGCCATTTTATATTTTGAATTGTCATTTTGATGCATAATTTGTTTTAAAATTTATAATTAAGTGATAATTTTTTTGCTAAAAAAGAGGTAATAATAATATAATTTGAGACACATATATGATAAAATAAAAATATCATAAATGTTAGACATTCATTTTATTATAAAATTCATATCTAACTCATCAAATCATTAATAAGATATAATAAATAAAAATTGTGAAGTTATAATATATATATATATATATATATATTTATATATATCTTAGAGGTTTAGTTCTGTAGGCAAAGAATAGATAATAGTTTATAAAATTTTGTACTTTTATAATTTATTAATAATAGAATTCTTTATTTATTTCTTTATGTATTTTTATTGACTAAAATAGATTGACTTGATTTCATATAAAAAAGTACAAAGGCATCTTGCTTTGCTTTGCTGCAAATTCTTAACTTAATGCCTATTCCAGGTCTACTATTGAACACTGCTACTGCTTGTAGAAAGATCAACTGCATAAGCTGCAATTGTTGAGTTGGAACAAAAATTTGAGGTTTCAAAGAAGTTAAATTTGGTTTTTCTTTTTTTTTTTTTTAATTTTATGTTAAGAAATACAATTGTAGTTGTCATTTAAGTATTAGACATTTGTTTTTATTTGTACACTTAATTACGACTTTGTTTCTCTGTTGTACTCTCTGTTTAAAAAATTATAATTGTTATATGTTCTTTGAGCAAAATGTATTGTAATTAATGACAAAATGTATTCTTATTATGTTAATAATAATTTTATTATTTTTTGACCAATTGTTGCATTTAAACAAAATGTTAGGATTAGTATTTACTACAATAAAGAATAAAATATTAATTTATATAGTTGAAATATATTTTTTAATTATATTTATGAATAAAATAATATATGAAATGATTTTATGATTAGCAACAATAAAGTTGTTGCAACAAGTATAAAGAAATTTTAAAAAATATTTATGTAACAATAATGGTCATTGCTACAATTAATTAAATTAATTGATTGTGTTAAAAATTTTGCAATGATAAAATTTACTGTTAAAAATAAAAAATCATTACAAAAATAATTTTACCAATGACAATAATAGATATGTAAAAGATTTTTCAATGATTATAGTCGTTGTTATAATTATTTAGCAAAATGACTAAAATCATAATGCTAAAAGTAATTAGAAACTAAATAAAATTAAGTGGCAAAATATTATAAAACAACCAAAATAATATTTTTATGTAAAAGGATTTTGTAACCCAAATATAAGGTTGCTAAAAAAAAGTTAAAACAACGACATTTAATCGTTACGCAATATTTTATGTAATTTAAATAATATTATTATATAAGAGTTTTTGTAACCAAATTTTATGGTTGCTAAAATGAAGTTTATACAATATTATTTTGTCATTGCAAAATAATTTTTAGCAATGACATTTTTTTTGTTATATAAAAATTTGGCAACCAAAATAATATTATTGTGCAAATTTTTTTGCAATCATAATAAATATGTTAAATAAAATTTTTGTAATCAAAATTTATTGTTGCTAAAGTAAATTTCGCACAATGACTTTTATCATGTGAATATATGTTTTATATGGCAACAATTAAAAGCATTGCAATATCTATTTTTTTCAATGATACTATAAGTTGTTGCGCTAACTCTTAAACAATAGGGTTAATAGCAATGATCTGGCAATGACCAAAAATTATTTCAAAGTAATTTTAATAATGATAAAGACCCATTTAGCAACAATTTTGATCATTACTAAATCTCTATTTTCTTATAGTGAATTGATCACAAACATTAGTAGAGTGATTTAGTATACAAGATCCACATAAAATGAATCATGGAGCACATCACCTATCATTAGCGTAGTATAATTAACCAATCATAATTTGGAATTGTGTGAAATCTACAAAAATTTCATATGGAGCTCATATTTATAATAGCATAGGCAACAAACTATCATTCTTTGTGAGATTACTTTGTGTGTGGATAGTGAAAAAAATATTAGGGAAATGCTACCATTTAAAAAAAATAAAAGATATTAAAATTTTAATTTTAAAATTATATGAATATATCATTTACACAAATTATTAATTTTTTATCTTTGAGTTTTCAAATTCAAACTATTTATCATTTACGAAATTTTGATCGTATGAGAACACTAGAATGGAGCCTTTAGTACATAGATTTTTAGTTGAAATTTAAGTTTTGCCTTTTCCATCTTTAACAAAAAAGTGCCTTATGAATCCTTACAAATTAGTTGTAATTTTTAATGCTAACAATTGTTTGTCAATATATACTATTCCCTCCGTCCCAAATTGATTATGTGGTATTGATTTTCATGGAATTTAGAAAAGATATTTGATTTTAATGCATTTAATATTAAAATTAAATTGCATAATTTTTAATGTCAAAAAGTATAAAAAATAAAAAATAATTTTAAAATATAAAAAAAGAGTTTTAGATGTATAAAAAAGGAAAAAGGATATAGTTGAGACATCCCAAAAATGAAATATGAAGAAAATAGGATGGAGGGAGTATAATTTTTAATTCATTCTGTAAAAACAATTTCTTAAAATTAAAAGGTAAGTGAAGTTTAAAAAATAAATATGTTATTTTATACTTGATGTTTCTAAAAATTGAATCTGGCTACTAAAACTAAAAGCTTTTCACAAATAAGTATAAATAGACACCCATCACTCCGACTCTACAAAAAATTCAAGTAGCTGAGGCAAATGGCAGCGCAAAAAATGGCATATAATATTAACACAATTTAATTAGGAGCAATTCTTGAAGCTGACCTGATCACTTTGGAACAAAGCTTTGAGGACTACTGGGGACTCTTTTGTCTACAGATCCAAAAAGAAAGGAAACTAGAAATTTTTTGCTTCGAGGAAAGTAGATAAGAAACTCCAGAGAACAATAGGAAAAGGAACAATTTATTGTATTTCTGCTTGAATGAATCAGTAGGGCAGTGGTGGTGATGGGTCTAATTATGCTTTCTAGGGAACCGTTGAGGCTGGTCAACAACGGTCCAATTCTTCCGATAATTAAATTCTCGGATTTCTAAAACAAATACAAATTTACTACTACTTGGGCAGAAAATAAAATTAGTAAGAGTAAAAGGACAGAATAAATCTCTCCTACCAAACAGATTCATGTGCAGCATGTGACTTTGCATTAGTACCAAATAAAAACAATGAAGGGTTACAATAAATTTCGTTGATATCTACAATATTAGGATGGGATTCAATTATTCAAAGCATAACTATACGAATATTAATAAAGGTAATGTTCAAGTTGGCAAATATTTTAGGCTGTAGCTTTTATTTAATTTTCACTGCAAGGAGTTTCGAGTCCCTTTTAAGAACGTGGTCTCCACTAAAAAAAATAAAAAATTATATTTGATGTATTGTTAATATATAAATTTTATTCACTGTTATTGAATTAGATGATATTTTTTTATTAATGAAATGAATCTGATGATGTTATCTTATTAATGAATAAATTTTTAAATATAAATTAAAAAATAAAAATATTATAGCAACGACATTATTCTCCTATTATTTTTTTCATGTTTTATGCACGTGATTATCGAGTAAATTATAATATAATTATTAATTTTACAAATTTTATCATAATAAAATTAAAATAATCATTATAATACAAAATTAGATTAAATTAAAAATGTAAATTTACATTCAAATTACAAATAAATATATCAAATAATTTAAACTGAAGTTACAATGGAGAAATGTCTAATTTTAATTTCTCTATTTTAATTTTTCTATTCAGAAGTATTTTCTTCAAATATTCTAGTGTTTGATCATTGTCTTCATCTTCTCCTTTTTTATTTTTTTATTCTATATTTTTGAACTTTTTTCAACTTTGGAAGATAGTATTCAATAAAAAATCAAATCAAATTCTACATTTTTCATTCTTTTTACCTTTTTCTTTTTCACGAGTTTTCTTTCTTTTTTTTTTGTTTGTTTTTTTTACTTCTTTGTTGGTGAATCTTTATTTTCCATTTAATGGATCTTTGATCAATTGTCATTTAACTTATTCAAAATTTTGTTTTTCATCAAATGAAAACTTAAATTACCTATCTTGACTTAAAATTAGATTGTTGTAATAATTAGGTTCACCGATTTTCTTTGTTTCTTCTTGCAATTTAATAATAATGTTTTTCTAAATAATATTTTATTAAATTAAATTAAACAATAATTCATTATCTTCTCTTTTACGTACTTGAGATATTTTGAAATTGCACAAGCAATGAGACTTTATGTTGCTTGAAATAAAGCTGTGAGGACTGTTGGGGGCTCTTTCCACCACTTCTAGAGATCCAAATTAGAAACGAAACCACAAAATTTTCCTTTGAGGAAATTAGATAGGAAACTCCAGGGAGCAATATGAACAAAAACAATTTTTAGAATTTCTGCTTGAACTGTTTTGAGTCAGTTAGGCAATGGTGATTGTGGGTCTAATTATGCTTTCTAGGAAAACCATTGTGGCTGAATGTCAACAACGGTCTTATTCTCACCTCAATTAAATTCTCGGATGTACAAAACAATTACTAGTTTACTACTAGTTTAGCATAAAATAAAATTAATAACAGAAATAGCACAGACAAGGCTCCCACCAAACATATACATGTGTAGCATGTGACTTTACAGCAAAAGCCAATCAAAAGCAATACATAAATTTTGTTTATGTCGACATTAGGATGGGATTCAATTATTCAAAGCATAACTTCGGATATCAATCTTCTTCCCCATTGAATGTATCTAGCAAAATAGATAAGCCACATAAGACTGGTAACACACTAGTATTTTACTATGTTTACAAACACAGAGAAAATGAAAAAAAAAGAAAAAGAAGATGAACCTAGATTTGCAGTTCCATAACGATGCCAAGAATAAAAATGAAGACTCACATTATTCCCACCATTCTTTTGGATGCATGCGGGTTTCCTGGAGAGGAGGAGATGGTTTTTCCTTATCAAGCTCGTCAAGCAGGGGAAGATAGAGAGGAATCTGCTTTAGCTTTGGATGATTCAACATAACCATTTATTGGAGAGAATCACAACGTCCCATTACTCCATTTTTACTACAAATGCTCTTTAATTCTTGTACAAAGATTAATTCCAATGTCCTTAATTTGGGAAGAATATTCTTGTAAAGTTTGATTAATTTAGTGTTGCAATTACAAGGGGTCTCTTCTTCTCTGCTATGTTTCTACCACTTCCAGTGTGTTACAGATAAAGCAAGTTCTATGGTTAATAAATAAAGAGCATTATTTGTATCATATATGTTGGAAAGATAAGTCACACTTGGAGCCCATGAGAGCAAACAAGGAGCCCATACATACGTGTTGGACACCACTTGAGCCCAAAAGCTTAAGCTATTAGGTTCTTGAGTCCTTCATGCATATATAGGACATCTCATTTAGATTTTTTAATGATGTGAGATTCTTTACTCATATGTGAACCATATTCCAACAATTTGCCCCATTCACTTATGAGTTCTGATCAAGTCCCACCTCAGCTCCCCTGTGTGAGTAAGTCCTATCAACACCTCATTTGAGCTAGGCAACCTCACATCTCTAGTGCATTTTTAGGCCAGGCTGCAGCATTCAACCTTGCCACTTAGGTTGTCTCAGTGCTTTTTCAAGCTTATACTCCAGGTTGACTTAAAACTTTGCCTACTTAGGTGTTTTGCTTCTACATATTATCATATACTTACTACATCCAAGTCGAACCTTTTTGATATCGGCATTCGAGTATATAGAGTTGATGGACGTGGCCAACCTTCAATCGCCAACAATCTCTCCCTCAGCAATATTACTGGGACTTAAACTCGTGACTTTGGGCTCTGATACCACTGTCGCGGAGCTTCTTTTAAGGCATACAAACTTTTCTTTAGTTTGCAAACTAGGTGCTCTTTCCCTTTCACTTCAAAACCCTCATGCTAATTCATATAAATGTCCTCCTACAAGTCACCATGCAAGAATGTAGTTTTAACATCAAGTTGCTCAAGCTCAAGATTCAAACTAGCTAATAACCCCAGTACCACTTGAATGGAACTCATATTCACAATTAGAGAGAAAATCTCATCAAAATTAATGCCTAGTTTCTGAGAAAAACCTTTTACCACCAATTGAGCTTTGTACCTCACTAATTTGTCACCATCCTTTAGCAACTTGAATACCCATTTATTTTTCAATGGCCTTTTCTCTTTCGAAAGTTTAACAAGATCATATATACTATTTTTTTACAATGACTCTATCTCTCCTTTCATTGCTTTTAACTAATACTCTCTATCTAGAGTAGTCTCTATATTCTTTCATTGCTTTTAACTAATGCTCTCTATCTTGAGTAGTTTGCATATCTTGGAAGCTTTCTGACTCCTCCTTATTGGTAACTAAAATAAAATCTAAACTTAGATACTTGGTAGATGGCCTGTGCTCTCTAGTAGATCTCTTAGGCTGAGACTCTACATCACTTGATGCCAAAGGTAACTCCCCTTGCTCAACACTCTTTGGTGGAGAAGATTGCTTCTTCTACTTAAAACTGATTGCATCTGGCTCATCACTAACTGTGGTTAGTATATTCATATCCCAAGTTCTTTTTTTTGCTCATTTCCACCATTTGTGGCTTTTTTCTAGGAAACCCCTATCAGTGTTGAAACATCATACTCAATAGTAACCTGTATAGTCTTATTATTTTTCTCAAGGTCTACTATGGTTTCTTTTTCATGAAAGATCACATCTCTGCTTCTGACTATCTTTTTTCTCACTGGATCCCATACCATGTAGCCAAATTCCTCATCATTATATCCTACAAACACACATTGTGTGGCTTTACTGTCAAGTTTTGACCTCTACTTTTTTGGCACATGCATGAATGCTTTACACTTAAAAACTTTTAAGTGAGAGTATGAAGCATCTTTTCTTGTCTGCATTTTTTTTTAAATGTCAATGCCCAAAGAAACTGATGGTGATCTGTTAAACAAATAGTAAGCTATGTTGACTGTTTTACCCGAAAATGGCTTGGGTAATTTTGTCATCCTCAACATACATCTGACTTTTTTTATAATGATGTGGCTCATCCTTTTAGCTACACTATTATGCTGTAGTGTTCCAGGTTCTATCATCTTATGCTTGATCCCATGCTTTGAATAGACTATTCAAAGTCTTTGGATGTGTATTCCCTACCATTATTAGTCCAAATTCACTTCAAGGGCAGGCCTATCATCCTTTCCACCATGGTATAAAATTTTTAAAAATATTGCAATACTTGGCTTTTGTTTTTCAACATATACACCCAAGTCTTATATGAAATATCATCAATAAAAGTAACAAAATACTTGTTATCACTTAATGACTCAACCTCAATGGGACCAAATACGTCAGAATAAATTAATTCTAATCTATTTTTTTCTTTGAGAACTTTTACGAAAAGAAACTCTACGATGCATACCAAACAAATAATGATCACATGAATAGAGAGATGTATCTTTGGTCAAAGAAATGAGAGACTACTTTGCCAAAACCTGTAATCTCTTCTCGTTCATGTGTACTAACTTGTTGTGTTACAAGTTTGCTGAAGCATCATCCTTAATGATAACTTTTTGGTTGTCGTTCAATTGCATCCATGTCTTGTACATTGTGCAACATAGTTTTTCTTTTGCAATTACCATAGATACTTTAAAAAGCTTTTAGTATCCATTCTTTTGTCAATTCTTATATCCCTCCCTATCAAGGACATTAATAGCAAACAAGTTCATTCTCATATTCGAAATGTGTCTGACATCCCTCAAAGTCAATATGTAGCTTGTAGTAGTTTGTACAACAATATCATCAATCCTAACAATTTACGACATACTTTTGTTTCCCATCTTGGTGCAACCAAAGTCTCTTGCTTTCTAAGTTATAAACAATTCCCTTTTAGAAACACAATGATATGTCGCTCTTATGTCAACTATCCACTTAATGCTAGGATCACCAGCATAATTACAATCACCATGTGTACAAATCAAAGTAACTGAATTACTATCTAAATTCACCACTACAACATTGCCATTATCTGAACTCTTGTCTTTTTTATCTTTTTGCTCTTGTTTCAAGATTTTGCAGTATCATTTTATATGACCTACTTTATCATAATGGAAACACTTCACTTTATCTCTGAACTTGGATCTATGTTTAGACTTATTATGACTTTTTAAGTTCTGACCTCTATTGATGTTTCTACCTCTATTCTCTATGACCAGAGCTTGATTTCCAAGGTCTGAATCTTTTCACCTTACTTTTTTTATTAAGCATACTATCCTTTACCATCTCCAATGTCACCATGTAATCAGGAGTTGAATTAATAATAGTTACAACTAGAGTATTCTAACTATCTGGCAATGAACCCAAAAGAAACAACACCTTCATTTCATTATCCATCTTAAGCTCTATAGTAATCATTCAATTAAATATATCTTGAAAATCACTCAAGTACTTTGTAATTGATTGTCCATTCCTATACTATAACATTGCAAGTTTTTTAACAAGCATAACTTTATTCATACATATTTTTCTCTCATACAATGCTGCTAATTTTTTTCAAATAGTGTAGGCATTTGTCACCTGTGTACACAATGGAACACTGATATCAACTCATTTTTTGATTGTAACTAGCGTCTTTTTGTTTAACTTTTTCTAATTTTCATCTTTTATATCTGCTGGTTTAGTCAAATCACCTAGTATTGGCTCATACAAATCTTTTTAGTATAAATGATCTTCTATCATAGGCTTCCAAATTGAATAATTTGATGTTGTTAATTTTATCATGAAACCTGTATTACCTTCATGATCTAAAATAAAATTTATTTTTGTCTTGGAATGCTTTTGTATCGATGTCTTAAAATAACCTTCACTCTAATACCACTTGTTGGGCCTGAAGCAATAAACACAACAACACAAAAGCAATATATCGTAATAAACCCACAGTAATAGACAACAATCAATAATCAACAACGCAAGAAAAATAAAGCATACCAAGATTTACATGGAAAACTCTCTAGTGTAGAGGAAAAACTATGAACCACCAGAAAAATCTTCACTATCAACTAATGGACATACAAAGTTATTCTCTAGCTAAAATTAGAGTTAATCAATAACTAAAGAGACAATTGGAGAAATCTCACCAAATACGTGACTCAACATATACACCTTGGATTTGTTCCTAGAGAGCTTCAAACCCAATTTTTATCATTCATAATGTAAAACTCTGAATCATAAACCTATTGAGAAAGTTTCAACTCAATTAGACCATGGATCAACTTTCGTTCAACCAACCTCCCTTTTCCCTTTTCTCTCTATTTTTCATGGCTTTTCTTCTTTCTTTCTTGGTTTATGGAGCCACCTTTTTCTCTCTCTTTTTTATTTAGTAGCTAGGGCTCTATGTACAAAGAAAGACCAAGGCCTATGGCCTTTGATTGGTCAAAAACCAATTCATAAGGCTAGACCCCACTTTTCTAACAATATCATCTCATAAGGCTAGACCCCACTTTTCTAACAATATCATCATTATATATAAAACTCAAATATTCTATAATAAATGTCAAGTCCTTTTTACATAAATTATAAATTTATAAATCTTAATTTTATTACGTAAAACAAATAAACTTTTAATTTTCTAACATTTATTTGGATTATTGACTTTTGATTTTATTGTATTCATTTTCTTTAAAATCATTACTTTTTAAACTTTATTGATCACCCTTTAGTTTTATAACATTTATATTTTTAACGTTTTATTTTCTTATAATGTATGATTTTCAATCTCTTTTAAGGGTGAGAGTTACAGGAGTATCTTTTATGTCTCTATTATATTTTTTTCTTCCAATTATTGTTTGTTATATTACTTGGATTATTGACTTTGATTTTCTTGTATTCATTTATTGACCAAACTTTTGATTTTCTAACAATTATATTTTTTACTTTTAATTTTTTTGTGGCTATGGTTTTCTATCTTTTTTAAGGGTTAGAGTTATATGAGTTTTTTTTCATGTCTCTATTACACTTTTTTCTCAATTCTTATTTGTCATATTATTTGGATTACTGATTATTGATTTTCTTATAATCATTTTCTTGAAAACCATTATCTGTTAAAATTTATTAATCAAATCATTTGCTTTGTAACATTTATATATATATTTTTTATTTTCTTATAAGTTATGGTTTTTCATCTATTTTAAGTGTAAGAGGTTATATGAGTTGTTTCATGCCTCTATTGCACTTTCTTCTCTCAATTATTATTTGTCATACTACTAATCATGAAGTTTTTTTATTTTGTTTTTATTTTGATAATTTTTAATTTTTTAATCATGATCTATGTTTTTTTGCATTTTAAGTTTGTTTATTAGTCAAATGATGTATGTTTTAGTGTTTTTTTATTTTTCTTATAATTTTTTTACTTTGTTATCATGACCTTTTTTTTTTTTGCAATTTAAGCTTGACTATTAACCATTATTAATCATGAGGTTTATTATTATTATTATTATTATTATTATTATTATTATTATATAATTTTTTAAATCATGATTTATGATTTTTTTTAGCATTTCAAAAATTTGTTTATTAGCCAATTGGAGTTTTTTTTTTTTTGTTTGTATTTTTATAATTTTTCTATTGTGATTCTTTTTTTTAACTGTTTAAACTTAGTTATTAACAAATTAGAATATACCATAATTGATGATTATCTCTTAAAAGGATAATTGGATGATCAAAATTTGTGTTTGTCGATTGTGAGATGCTTAAATTTTAAGACTATACAACATATTAGTATAAAAATTATATTGATTGATGAAACGGTATGTATGCTTTTTTCTCTATTTTTATCATGTTATTTTCTTATCTTTAACTTATTTTATTATTTTGTTGTTAAATCCTAGGCATGAATATTGTTTTTTATGTTGTTTATTTATGACTTTTGATTTTTTTATTATAAGAAGAATTATATTGTCTTACATTTATTTTTTTATTTTTTAATTGGATAATCAAATTCAATAATTTTTATTTGATTCTTTTTTTTACAAATAATGATAAATGCTCTTTGCACTATTTATTTTTTTCACTTTAAAACTTTTTACTAGATTTGAAAAAGTTAAGTCTCATACTTTTTATTTAAAAATAAAAATATTTTAACTTAGTTTTTTAACTAATTATTTAGTAGTATGTCTTTTTTAGCATTAGAATTGCAAATTCATCAATATGATTCACAAAGATCAATTTTTATATAAGGGGTAGTGAATTTTTCTTTTGAATAAATTTTAAAATACAACTATATTAAAACTTAAGAACCTGCTATTCTCTTTATGTTTGATTATTTTTGTTTATATGTACAAGACATAATTTGATTAAAAGCTTCACAAATAATATTTAAATTAAATCTTAATAGGGCAAAATCACTTAAATATAACTAATATGAACCTATGTTAAAGAATTTTAGGCCTAACAATATTTTTATAATTAATTCAAATGTAATATGATTGGCATGAGTGAATTTTCTTGGACTTAACTCAAATGTAAGTCTCTTAAAAAATATATATTTTAGTGTAATTATAAATTGAAAGAATTCATAATGCATTTTATTATTATGATTAATAGTATAGTGTGCAAGCACATGAAATTTTCACCAACATTTTCTACACTTAATTTTGCCTTTGTATTTGCCAATATATAATTTGTATCATTTGTAATAATAACAAGATACTCTCATCTCTTTAGATAAATAAACCACATCATTTATCCAAAAATAAAGTTTAAATAGAATAAATATGTGATACTTCATCATCAAATAACTATTTAATACATCTTTACTATTGGGATTTTCATGTTTATATTTAAAATTTAAATACAATATTGAAAATGAAAAATAGATATAATATTGATGATGTAATATAAAATTATATAATTATCAAAATTTTATAAATTTTAATACTACCTAATTGTAAAATTAATTGTGCAAAGCATGGATGTAAAAAACCTAATACATCACGTAATTTTATTTGCTCACATTACTCATTAGTTTGTGTTACTTAACGGGGCTAAATCTCCATTCTTGGTTAAAAATTTTGGTTATTTTTATACGTGTGTGCAACGTATTTAACATTTGCATCTTTCAAAATCTCTTGTTTTGGTGGAATTAATTTGGTTGGTTATGAGTTTTGTAATATATATATCGGTTTGATATTATATAACTTTTGTAACATTTTGGGTATCATCAAATTTGGGTTAAGTTTCAAAATTTTATTTTGGTGGTAGATTTCCATTTTAATTGGATGAGATGTGTTATAATTAGTTTTATTGATTTATTGTTAACCTTGTAAAACTTATAGATTTTTGTATCTTAAAGTTATATATATAATTATTTTCATTATATTGTTAGAAATAAAGGATTTTTATTAATGATGTATAAATATAGAAATTGACTTCAATTATAATAATAGAAATAATTATTTTAATTTTTCAAACATAATTAAGAGAAATAATAGTAAAGAAAAAGGATTGAAAGATAATATAAAGTTATTAAATTTTAATAAATTAGTAGTTTATGTTACATTTATTACTTTTAGAAATTAAAATTATGCTAAATTTAATTTAAGATCATTTTAGATAAGTATTTAGGGTCATTCAAGTTTGTGGACTAAAATCATTTTGGATTCGAATAATTTGGGAATCCAAATTTAAGTTAATTTTGATTCAAATCAATTTTGATCACTACAGGGGTTTTGGTTTTTAGTAGTGTTTTTTTTTTTTAACATTTAGCGGCATTTATAAATGTCACAAAAAGATTTACGGTGCTTGCAAAAAATGCCACGCAAAGTGCTAGCTATACATGCGTTACAGTAAATAGCGGTGTTTTCAAAAAAATGCCTTAATATTAGCAGCATTTATATCTGAAATGCCGTCATTTTAGCGGCATTTTCTATCTTTGAGACATCACTAAATTAGTGATATTTTTATGAGAAAAATGTTGTTACTTTGGTGGCGTTTGTAACTGAAAACGCCACTACTTTAAAGGCGTTTGAATCTAAAAATGCCTCTATATTAGCGGCGTTTATATCTTTTAGTCACCGCTAATTCAATGACATTTTTATGAGAAAAACACCGTTGCTTTAGTGGCGTTTATATAAAAAATGCCACTTAACTAGTGGCATTTGCTTGTAAGAGCGCCGCTACTTATAGTGACATTTTATGCTACAAATGTCACTAAATTATTCATTTAGTAACCCACGACGAATGCAAACACAGCTATTATGTAAAAATGTATTGTTTTCTAAATTCTTTTAATAAATTTTATTTTATTAAAGAGCTTAAATTCAAAAACTGAAATTTATATTAACTTCATTCACGTTTAAATATACATCTAATTAATACAAACTTTAATAATTAGTATAATAACATTCAATTATTTTATATACATTAACAAAATAAAAAATTAAAATGTATGAAATGGATGACTGCATACATTTTGTTGGCTGCCAATTGATGAAGAAAATTTTTTACCTTGGTCACTAGCGTGCTCAAGAACCTACTGAATAATACCATACAATTTTTAACACTTCATTATAAGCTTTTTATATATTTAAAAATTTAAATATTTACTAAATATAATAACTGAATTGGTAGAGCACCAAGATCATTTCCTGGAAATTGTTGTTGCACAAAATTCATAAGATGATTAAATCAATCATGCAACTGCTAAAATTTAGCACGCTCTTACTCTATTCTAGCACGTTTTTCCTCAATTTTGGCATGCTCATGTTCCCTTTCTGCTTCCATTTGCTGAAAACATTGTTGCATAGTTTGCAACTCCCCTCTCAATATTGAAATGTCTCGTAAAGACTAACTTGCTGAGAATGTAAATTACGAAGAGCTATGTCCATAGTAGGCAAATGGTGTTGGACCCAATCTAAGGCCTCGGACCCATCCATGCTTTTCTTTTCCAGCAACTTCTATGAATATCCAATTTTTCATTTCTTGCATATTGAGAGAACCATCAGATGCTACTTCAATCTTAATAGCCATTTTTTCTTTTGTTTTTTCCTGTGAATTTGTCATATACAAATATTAAGTTTAATGATTAATTGATTATATGTTAAAAAGAGTAAATATTTACTTTTTGTTAAAATAGATGATACAAATTACCATAATTTCTTGTGTTTCGACATTCATGTAAGATCTATCTTTTTTTGTGTGTGTTATGCGAAAAAGTTTCACCCGTCCAATTGTACCACCAATCTCATTTTCCTATACAAAAACATATTTTATTTGATATGATACATATCAACCGTAACTTATTCATACATATCAAGCCCGTTAATTAAGTATTAAAATTTTGAATAATTTTAATCTCATGTATTTATATTTTGGCCCAATAACAACACAATAGTCTTAAACATACGCAATCAATAAAATCATTTTAGGCTTTCACACATATCGATAATGGAAACTAAATTCAATTATTTTCTATCAGTTTAATATCAAGGATTGAAGCCATTCAATATGTTAAAAAGCCATCAAAAAGTTTAATTTGTATATTTGCCTTTTATATGCAAAAATAATCCCAAAAAGACATAAACGACAACTTTTTCTCCCATATCAACTATAGAAACCAAGTTCAATCAATCAAACAAGTTTAATATCAAGTATTAAAGCTATCCAAACTATTAAAATACAACAATCACAACAAATCTGTATTAAAGGCGTAAATATATGTAAACAATAACTTTTCATACATATCATCTGTGTCAACTAAGTTCAAAACTTTTGATAAGTTTAATATCACGTACTGAAACTATCAAAATTATTAAAACAGAATAATAACTGTTAATTTGCATATTTACCTTTTAATGGTTGAAAAAGTTCATTCATTGGAATACGTTTATTATCAAAAACTTATGATTTCTTTTTGCTTTCTTGCAAAAATTTTTTATGCACTTGTGTGGCTATATTTTTGTTGCTTTTTGCTACCAATCCCAATCTGTTCTCTTTCCTGTCATAAAAAATAATTGCGTATATGATAAAAATACAAACATTACCAACTTAAACCATAAAACACTTTTATCATTTCATTCTACTATACAAAGTTATAAACTAGTACCTTTCTTTTTCTTGAGAACCAAATATTTTCTAGGCATAAATTGATTGTTTGGGATCAAATTCAATTAATAATATTGACAATGAATTTATTGATTCTTTCGATAAAGGTAAATATAATTATTTTATAATGTTTAAAGGTGTGAACTCTAAATGTGTTAAAAGTTATTGACTTTAATATTCTATTGAATTTTTAAGTTAATAAAATTATCTTTAAATATATATAACTTTTATTAATTTATTTAAATTTAATTTAAATCAATTAAAACTAAAAAAGAGTCAGTGAAATTAATCTACTTAAAATTTTAAAATTTAGTTAAAAAACTATTAAAAGTGATTGGCTAAAATACATTTAGTAAATTTTTTTTATAAATTTTAATGGAAATGAATTTTATTTTTTATTATTAGATTCTTTTTTATAATTAGACTAAAAAATACAGCAAGTGATTTTTTTTTCCATTAACTAAAAGTGATTAAATAAAATACTCTTAATAAAATTTTAATTCAAAAAATGTTAAAAATAGTTAATTAAAATACTATTAGTAACTTTTTTTATTTTAATTTAAATGAATTTTTTTAATTAGACTTATATTTATACATACAATATGATTTTCACATCAGATAAAAATACAAATAAAATGGGATTAAAGCTTACTAGTGTGCATAGCAATAAAACAATTATATAGAGTTTGTTTTTTATTATTTTTAAAAACAATTGCACATATAATTTATGTTGATAAATAAATTTATTAAAAATAATCATAATTAGGTCATTAAAACATTTTTTTTCTATGTTTTGCCTTTCAAATTTTTGTTGTAATTGATTTGTTAACTATATATGTAAGTTAATAATTTTATTATTTGTATATTTTATGCATTGATAATTTGATCAAATTTTTAGTACAAATCATCTGATCATTAATAATATAATTAAATTCTTTTAGCCACTTCAAATAATTTTTTAATATATATTATTCTAATAGTTTTACCAGACCTTTATAATTAATTTATCTTTTATATTTTTTTCCTTTTACAATTTTATAATTGTTATTTCCATGAATAAAAACTACTATTAAATTAATTGTAAATCAATTGCACGCACCTTTCACTAATAATTAGCATTTTGTGATTCCTTAAACATTTCGAAAACTTCAAATGGACCTCTTACCTATAGAATTAGATGATTAAGGATATGGTGGAGTCGCCAATAACTTAGGACCAAATTGCCATAAGAATTGTTTATCTTGACTAATTTTTATATCAAGATGATTTACTCTTTCTTAATTGTATTAAATTGCTCTCTTTTGTTTGTCATTCAAATGGTTAAAAGCTCTAATGTGAATTATTCTAACTAGATAATTATCAAGTGAAGTAAAATTAATAATTTTTATGAATTTTTTCAAGGTGTGACAAAATTCATTAGAACTATTTTTTAAATGTGTTTATGCCAATTTTACATTTTATAACCACCGACAATGTTACATTCATTTATGAAAATTTATTTATTATAAATCATATAGGTGTTACATAATAAGTTTGTTATTTTGAGAATTGGAATTTTCATAAAAAAATGATAATTACGAAGGTTAAGAATTTATTTTGTTTTATTTTAAATTCTAAAATTATAATTTTAATATTTTTATGTAATCAAAATTTTTAAATAAAAGAAAAAGTAAGCTTTCAATTGGTAGAATGTACAATTACATTCAATCAATAAAAGCACTAAAAAAAATTATGCCAAGCAAAAAATAGATGAAAGTTTGATAGGTAACACATAGTTTTATCTTCTTCATATGACATACAAGATTAGTGTTATATGGTGTTTCAATTAAGAAAATACAAATGTATTAATTTCAAATTTTTTAAGATAAATATGAAACTGTTTTATTAGGAGAAACATTGTATACTCCTTCATTTTTTTCATTATATATATTAGTTGAATAATGTTTATTATTGTATCAAAGTTTTTAAGGTTACCATTTTAAGTAATATTTGCTCAAAAGTATTAAAATTCATTAATTAATTATCATTATTACATTTAATATCAAAATATTAGGCTAAAACTACAAAAAAAAACCCTTTAATTTTACCACTTTACTTAGATAAACCCTTATAATTTAATTGTATCCAAATAAACCTTTAACCTTTAATTTGCTAATAGTTAGTGTTCAATAGTTGCCACTTGGTGGTTATGTGTCTTATGATGGTATGGTTGATTCTATCATCAACTAGTCATTGCTTGCTATCTATCTTTGAATCCATAAGTACATCTTTTTTCTTGCTTTCTATGATTGGTTTTTATATTTTCCTTCAAATTTCAAGTGTGGTGGGCTTTTTCATAGTTGCTCATATTTTGGATTCCTATTTTGTATTTTGATCGCTCTTGGCTATTCTCGAAAGATGGTATTGTGTTTTTCTTCAATTTACATTTAGGTGATCTTTGATACCCAAGTGGGTTTGTATTGGTTCTTGGGATTTTGTCTTTGCTAGTCTTAACTAGCTTTGTAACTTTATGATTATTTTAATAAATTTTGGCTTAGCAAAAGAAAAAAAAAGAAATTTAATTTGCCCCTAATTTTTAAATTCTATCCAAAGAAACCCCTAATCTTTAATTTCTACCTAAATCAGCCCCTCCTATAAATCAATCTTTGGTTTAAAATATGGGCTTATTTAAATACATATCAATGGATAAGAGCTTGTTTAGATACAATAAAAAGTATAAAAGCTTATTAAAAAAAGTGAAATAGTTCAATTTTTTTTTTTAATATTTTAGTCAAAATATTACTATAAACTAAAATTTAACTTAAAAGTGATTTAAAAGCATTTATTAGTAAAATTCATTTAATAAATCTTTATTTAATTATGTATTTAGTATTTCAATCATTTTGAATTTTTACTTTTCATAATTATGAGTATTTAGACTTAAGATAAGAAATTAATTAGATTGAGTCAAGTTTTACCATCTAGTTCTATTTATAATATATTTAATTATTCACTTATACATCTAAACAAATTTAACTTAATAATTGGTACATGCTTCTTTTTGCTTAAAAAATTAGATTCAAATCATCTTAAATCCAAATTAAAAAGAAGTATATTAAATTATTTATAATTGAAATTTTACTTTAGAAATGTTCTTAAAAATTAATTAACTAATTCTACCACAAAGTTAATAAAAATGAGACATTCAAGATGAAGGAAAAAAAGCTTAAATAAAAGATTTTTAAATTGTTATGAAAAATACATAAGAAGTATTAGATTCTAATTAAGTTATTATTTCAATTGAAATTTTAGTTATGTTCAATCATTTTGGGTTTTAAATAACTACTAATTTGTTGACTTTTAAAATCAATTGAAATTGAGTTAGATTAGTTCATTTTTATAATTTTGTCTATTATATTAATTTTTAATTAAATTAAAATTTAAAATAAGTAAAAGATTTATGTATACTCAATTTAAGTTTTGAACTATTTGAAGTTTGAGTTGATAAATCATGTTATTTTTAGCTATACTTTTATGACACTGGTGATAAACTTCAAAATAAAATGAGAACATAGCATAGTAAAAATTTAAGTGCAAAAGTTATAAAGATACTAATGATAATTTTAGAAAAAAATCCTTATGTCTTGGTCTTACAAAGATTAAAGAATATATCTTCTTTTAAGGATATTGAAATTTGTTTTACTAAAATATTAATTTAAATTAATGAGTTTATAATCATTCATTTGTTGATCAAATTGTTGCTATATAGATAAAAGGAAACAACTCAAACATTTTATTTAAAAGAGATATCATAGTTTATGCTCATTCAAGAAAATAAAAAACTTAAACATTATCTGAGTTGTTAAAACCCCTTGCAATATTCTTTACTCTTTTCAAATGAAGAAGTTGGTTGGTATCAAAATATCAAGAAAGTCATTTTGAATTATGGTAATAAGAATGAAGCAACAGTTGGAAATATACCATCTTTATATTCAATAGAGGAAATTTTTTAAAGGAAAATATGAAAGTAATTGTTGTGAACTTAATTTTTTTTTAAATGTTATCTATTTATTATTTATAAATTTTTTTAGCAAATTTTTTGTTATTATTTTTGTTATATATATAACAAAATTTTTACCCAAAATTATATATTTAAAAATATAAATATAAGATAATGTTTATTAATTTCATTATTGGTAGAACACTTCAAATTTTTTAATATTTTATATGCAATTATACTTTCGCTAATAGATATGAAAATAGATACACTAAACATTCAATCAAATCATCATAAAACTTATCTTAACATATACAATTTTACCATGAACTAAAAAATTTAAAGAATATCTTAGAATTATTAACTTAATACATATTGTATATATTTACTTAATTTAGTTTTTATACTTGTATTAGCATAATAAGTTATGATTTTAATTTATAATTACGCGTTAAACTAGGATAACAAATTAAAAGCATTTGCTCACTGCTTTTCAAGTCATTTACTATCATAGCATATAGATTCGTAAATCTATAGCTAAACTTAACAAGTGGAGTCACCACCAATCTTTTTTACTAGGTGTGAAATTCCTTTGGGCCTATTTAGAAATTCCTTTTATTTCTTTTTTTTTTGGAAAGAAAATAATACGATAATTATTTTTCTTGAAATTTTATTTAAATTCTTTCACTATTTGGGACAAATTTAAAGAAATTTCTTACCTAGAGATTTATTAGAAAATTTACCATTTGAAATTTCTAAGAATCTCATCATTGGGTAATTTTCATATATTTTCAACCAAAATTTTATTTTTTATTTTTTTTATTTTTTCTTTTTTAATTGAAAATAAATATTAATTATTGTTATTAAAACTTTATCTAAATTATTCTACCATTTGGGATAAATTTAGAGAAAATTTCTCACCTAGGAATTTTATAGAAATTTACCATTTGAAATTTCTATGAATTCCATCATTGGATAATTAATATTTATTTCCAAAATTTATTTTATTAGTTTTTTATTGTTTTATTTTGTCCCTAAATTCAATCATGCATAAATACTAAAGGAAAAAACAAACACAAAAATAAATTAAAAATACCAAAATAAAAAAAAAAAGATGAAATGGCTCAACTAGGAATTCGACGCAACTTCGCTCCAGGCACAGAAAACGGCTCGAAGGCGCGGTTTGGGGTGCGACTCGGCTTGGCTCGGTAGCTAAGTTTGGCTAGGATGTGGGTCAATGGACCGGGTCAGATCACCCACTGGCAAAACGCGTGGATCATGGGGTTTATTAAGCTCTAAAACGACATCGTTTTAGTATGGTACATAAGGCTAAATCTCAATTTTTTTCACCAGATCCCCATTTTCTCCTCTCTCTCTTCCCCTTTTTTTTCTCTTCCTTTCTCTCTAAGATTAAGAACATCGGTTTAACTTTGGTTGAATATCAATCAAATTATGGGGAATGCCGTCAGAATCTGGGTTGGTTCGTCGGACAATCACAAGAAAATTCAATCTTCATCGAAATCTTCACCGAATTTTGGAAAACCTTATTGAAAAATTTAATCGGTGCCGAAAAAGTCACTGAAAAATTCAATCGATGCTAAAAATTTTTTCCAAAATCTCAAAATTTTCTAGAAAATTTTTTTTCTTTGTTACCCAAAAAACTTTGAAATTTTTTTTCTGCTTTTTGCTTGCTATGTTTCTGTGTTTCGTGTGTATTCTTGTTGTGTGTTTAAGGCTACATTTATATGCATTGATCAAAAGAGTTTTCGATCAATGTTGATTTTTTCTTTGATTGGGATTCAAAATTATCAATCATTGAGTTCAATTCCAACTCTACTAACCCCTAGATTCATTGCAAAATTTTTTTTTATGTTTTTTAAAATTATTATCTAACAAATATTAATAAACAAAACAAAACAAAATAAAATTCAGAACAATAAAATGAGTAAGCCCCATTGGACCAGGCCCAATTGATCTGAGCCTAGACTAAATTGGGTGTCTACGTTTACACTTAAATTATTTCTTACTTTTTTTTATCTACTTTACAAATTACATCATCTAGCATACATTATGATTATTTTCTTTCTATATATACACAAGTCAACAATAATATAATATTAGATAATTGAAAACTTATTAATCATTGAAAACTTAAAAGTAATTAATATATAATTTAGTAGTAAATAATTGATATTTAGTAGTTAATTATTGAAATTTTAAAAGTAAATCAATTGAGAATAATTCATTAGTGATAACTTAATAGTAAATTTTGTATAATTTTATAGTAAAACAAAAATAATTTTGTAGTAAATAATTAAAAATTAAGTCAAATCGATAATTACATAGTAATAGATACTTATAATATAATAGTAAATTATTAATAACTTTTTAGTAAATCGATAACTTAATATTAAATCACAAATGAAGTAGTAGTAAAGTAATACTAACTTAGTTGTAAATCAGTATTAATTTAATAGTAAATTACTTACTCAATGATAATTTTATAATAAATAATCTATAAATTAGAAGTAAATCATCTATGACTTTATAATAAATTATTAGCAGTAAATCATCAACAATTCAAAAGTAAATCATTTATAACTTAATGGTAAATCATTTATAAATTATTAGTTAATCATTGATAACCTAATAGTAAATCAATGATAATTTAGTAGCAAATCAGTTTCAACTTAATAGTAATTAATTGATAAGCTTAATAGTAAATCATAAATAACTTAATAATAAATGAATAATAATTTAGTAATTAATCATTGAAAACTTAAAAATAAATCAATATAATGTAGTAGTAAATCATTTATGACTTAATGGTTAATCAATGATAATTGAATGATAAATCATAGATAATTTACTATAAATCAATGATAAACTGATATTGAATTACGAATAATTTAGTATAAATTTTTGATAATTTTGTAGTATATAATAAAAAACCATGTAGTAGATAAATGACAACATAATAGTAAATATATAAAAATATATTAATAAATAATTGATAATTTAGTAATAAATTATTGATAATTAGCATTATTAAATCACTAATAACTTAGTTATAAATAAGTAATAATTTAATAGTAAATTGTGATAATTTAATAGTAAATTAGTTAATCGTTGATAAATTTGAAGTAAATTATCAATAAATTAGTAGTAAAGAAGTTATAATTTTATAATAAATCATCATTAACTTAATCTTAATTCATCAACAATTTAGTAGTAACTCATTCATAAATTAGCAGTAAATTAATGATAATTTATTAGTAAATCATTGATAATTTAGTAATAAATAATTAATAACATAATAGTAAATTAATGATAATTTAATTATCAATCATTGATAACATTTTATATATATTTGAAGTTATTAGAAATTGAATCTTGGTTACCAGCAGAAAAGAAACTAGAACTTTCATCTTGACAGACTAGGGTAAACCTACCATAAATTTATTTAGCAAAAAAAATTGAGTAAAAAAATTTTGAATTTGAATGAGCAATAATACTATTATATTAAAAGAAAATTATTTTATACCATAATGGAACCTCCTCTTTGTTGCGAGAACAATTATTATATACATATATATATATATATGATGGCTTAAATTTTATCAACTATTGCCAAAAGTGTATTTAAATTACCAAAATTACATGAACAATTATTAGAATTATATTAAGAGGTTATCAAAATTTTTTTAAAAATTATTAAATTTGTAACAATGTTTTAAAAAAGTATATCATAAGTTACTAAGCTAATATCAAAGGTATCTAAATTGTATAAAAAATCATTGATAATTTTATCAAAGGTTATGATACTTTTAACAAAAGCTACCAAAATATAGCAAATGTCATTAAAATCAAAATTATATCAACAATTAACAAATTTTACTTATATATTCCAAAATAATAATAATAATAATAATAATATAATAATAATAATAATAATTATTATTATTAAAAAAATATTTATTAAATTAAAATTTTAAAGACCAAAATTACACATGCATCATGTATGTGTCAAAAATTAGCAAAAAAAAATGTATCATACTTAATTTGTTAGATACTAATCCTTAATGAGAAGAATAAGATCAATATTCCAAGCAAAAGCTTATGCCATAAACACAAATTATATGTTCCTTTTTTTTAAAAAAAATTTTGAAATAAGGTTTAGGTAAGTGTATATGTGTGTTTTTTTTTTTTTTCTATACAAGCATTATACACACTATCTTTTAATACTAAATTTTACTGTATTTCGATAAAATAGTTTTTAATAAAAATTTCATAGCAAGCTTTTAGTTTAATAACTATAAACTATGAGGAATATAAGTTGGGTTATACATTTGAACCCAAATTTTTGTGAGCATCTTAGAATTTGACGTGGAAAAAGAAGATTCATTGGGATTTTGACACGTAGTTTAATATAATAGAGATATTTATATAGATATATATATATATATATATATAGTTTGTCCAATTTACAAGTGTGTGTGTGTGTGTATATATATATATATATATATATACACACACACTTGTAAATTGGACAAACTTACCAAAAATGGAACAATTGTCAAGACTGAAGTTGTCATCTCTGTTAGTGAGAAAGGAAGACTAATTGTGAGTTATTATAACTTGAACGAAATCCTGCTGTCCAAATAATAGTTCCTCTATCTTTTTTTAACACTGCAAGGAAGGGAAAGTTTGCTGTTGAACTCATTATTTGAACACTCCATTATGTTCAAATTTCTTCCAAAAGATACAGTTCTTTATTGCAGAGAAGAAAAAAAAAGGAATCATATGTCAAGTAAATCTTTGGGTGAGTAAAATTATGTTTGATCCATACTTTTTTAATATTTACTTGAAATAAATTCTATATATAGTGTAAGAAATATCATAATTTCACTAATTTTCAAAGCAATTGTATAATAATAATAAAAAAAGTAGACTCACAGTTGATCAAACAGCTTGCTTCCATTGGTCGTTGTGGTCATCCCAGAACTTGAGGAAGGGTACAAGGACAGTCTTTGAATGGGGATGGTCCCACTCCACTGATTCCCCCCATTCTTTTGGATACATGCGGATTTCCTTGAGAGAAGGAGCAGACGGTTTTTCCTTATCAAGGCTGTCAAGCAGGGGAAGATACAGAGGAATCCGCTTTAGCTTTGGACAATTCCATATAAGAATGTGTTGGAGAGAATCACAAACCATTAATCCATTTTTACTGCAAATGCTCTTCAATTCTGGTAAATTCTCCAAATGCAATATCCTTAATTTGGGAAGAGAATATTTGATGGTACCCATTCCTTCTTCCTCTGATACTATTATTTCCACCATTTCCTTACAATCCTCAACAATGATCTCTTCCAAGTTGTGCAGAACCCACTTAGCTTACAACAATTTCTTTATTTTTCCACAATTGAATGGATGGATTTTTTTGAGGGAGGAAAGTGTGCCTATTAATGACTCTCCAATTATAGCCTTCAAATTGTGCAAACTACTTAGATATAGTGACTCAAGTGTTTGAAGTTGACCACCTGATGAAAAAATGGACTCCAACTCCTCACATTTGTTAAATGTACATTCCTTCAAATCAGTTGCATCTTTCAATCCACAAATATCGTTTAAACTTCTCATACCTTTGCATTCAACAACTGCTAATTTCTGAATATCATACGGAAGTATAATTCCATCTACAGAATTAATATCACAACCCTTAAATCCAACCATTTTACTATGATCCATTAAACCATGAAAACTCAGGTGACTCACCCAAATGAAGTATTTACGAAGTCCTTTTCTCTGACTAGAATACGTGTTCAAGTCACCCAAGTTACTAAAGCAACCTCCAAAAACTTCCAACTTGTTCAATTCCCTTATCTCTTCCGCTCCTGTTGATGCTGGATGTATTGCCAAACACTGAAGACGACACAATTTCAACAATAATCCACTAGGGATTTCTTCTAAATTATCAGTAAATCCAAGATTGAGATATCGAAGATTTACCAACATTTCCAAACCTTGAGGGATTTCCTTGATTGAAGTTCTTCCAAGGTCCAATTTCTTCAAAGCTTGAAGCTTCGATAAAGATGGCAAATTTTCTAAACTGTCACAACCATACAACAAAAATGTAGTGAGATTCTCCAGATTAGAGATAGAATTTGGCAACTTAGTAAGGGGATATAAGGAAGGTCAACAATCTTATGATTAGGAAAGTGCACAAAGAAAGATTCTGGAATTTTTTGCAATGAATTTCTTGAGAATACTATAGGGGTTTTGGTTTTTAGTGACGTTTTTTTTTTAACGTTTAGCGGCATTTATAAATGCCATAAAAAGATTTGAGGCGTTTGTGAAAAACGCCATGTAGAATGCCGGCTATACACGCATCGCGATAAATAGCGGCATTTTTAAAAAAATATCTCAATATTAGCGGCGTTTATATATAAAATGTCACAATTTTAGTGGCATTTTTATCTTTGAGACATCGCTAAATTAGTGACGTTTTTATAAGAAAAAATGCCGTTGCTTTGGTGGCATTTGTAACCGAAAATGCCACTACTTTAGAGGTGTTTGAATATGAAAATGCCTCTATATTAGCAGCATTTGTATCTTTTAGTCACTGTTAATTCAGTGATGTTTTTATGAGAAAAACGCCATTGCTTTAGTGGTGTTTTGTATAAAAAAAAATCACTCAACTAGCAACGTTTGCTGGTAAGAGCGCCGCTACTTATAGTGGCATTTTATACTACAAACGCCACTAAATTATTCATTTAGCAACATTGTTGAACACAAACGCCACCATTATGTAAAAATGTATTTTTTTAATTTCTTTTAATAAATTTATTTTTATTAAAGAGCTTAAATTCAGAAATTGAAATTTATATTAACTTAATTCACGTTTAAATATACATCTAATTAATACAAAGTTTAATAATTAGTATAATAACATTAAAATATTTTTATAACATTAACAAAATAAAAAATTAAAATGTATGAAATAGATGACTGCATACATTTTGCTGGCTGCCAATGGAAGAAGAAAATTTTCCACCTTGGTCACTAGCGTGCTAAAAAACCTATTGAATAATATCATACAATTTTTAACACTTCATTGTTAGCTTTTTATATATTTAAAAATTTAAATATTTACTAAATATAATACCTGAGTTTGTGGAGCACCAAGATCATTTCCTGGAAGTTATTGTTGCACAAAATTTATAAGATGATTAAATTGATCATGCAACTGCTAAAATTTAGCACACCCTTGCTCCATTTTAGCACGTTCTTCTTCAATTTTGGCATGCTTCTATTCTCTTTCTACTTCCATTTGCTGAAAATGTTGTTGCATAGTTTGTAACTCCCCTCTCAATATTGAAATATCTCATGAAGATTGCCTTGCCGAGAATGTAAATTGTTGAGAGCTATGTCCATAGTAGGCAGACGGTGTTGGACCCAATCCAAGGTAGCGGACCTATCCATGCTTTTTTTTTCCAACAACTTCTATGAATATTCGATTTTCTATTTCTTACATGTTAAGAGAACCATCAGATGCTACTTCAATTTCAACAGCCATTTTCTCTTTTGCTTTCTCTTGTGAATTTGTCATATACAACTATCGAGTATAATGATTAATTGATTATATGTTAAAAAGAGTAAATATTTACTTTTTGTTAAAATAGATGATACAAATTATCGTAATTTCTTGTGTTTTGACATTCATGTAAGATTCATCCTTTTTTGTGTGTTATACAAAAAGGTTTCACACATCCAACTGTACCGCCCATCTCATTCTTCTATACAAAAACATATGTTATTTGATATGATACATATCAACTACAATTTATTCATGTATATCAAGCCTGTCAATCAAGTATTAAAATTTCAAATAATTTTAATCTCATGTATTTATATTTTGGCCTCGTAACAACACAATAGTCTTAAACATATGCAAACAATAAAATCATTTTGGGCTTTCACACATATCAATCATGGAAACCAAATTCAATTATTTTCTCCCAATTTAATATACGTAAACAATAACTTTCATACATATCATTTGTGTCAACTAAGTTCAAAACTTTTGATAGGTTTAATATCATGTATTGAAACTATCAAAACTATTAAAATAAAACAATAACTGTTAATTTGCATATTTATCTTTTAACGGTAGAAAAAGTTCATTCATTGGAATACGTTTATTATCATAAACTTATGATTTCTTTTTGCTTTCTTGCAAAACTTTTTGATCCACTTGTGTGGCTATATTTATGTTGCTTTCTGCTACCAATCCCAATTTATTCTCTTTCCTGTCATAAAAAATAATTGTGCATATGATAGAAATACAAATATTACCAACTTAAACCATAAAACACTTTCATCATTTCATTCTACTATACAAAGTTATAAACTAGTATCTCTCATTTTCTTGAAAACCAAAATCTAACCAGTTGCTCATATTGCCACCTAATCACATTATGAGGTAGATTTTCCATCATCACCTTTACAGTAGTATTTCAATCGAAATACTTATTCTTCAAACTATGCTTATAATCTTTCCATTTCTTTCCCAATAACTTAAGCACAAATGAAGTTGGTATTTCAAGTACAAATCTTGACTGTAATAATACAATAAGAAAAGTTAGAATAAGTAAACAATATGTAAAATAAAATTTTTTTTATATCTAATTAATTATACTAATACCACAATAAAGTTTAACGTATCGACCTTAACTTCTTCTGGAACTTTATGCCATGTTTAATAATGAATAGGCAATTTCATTCCATTACGGGCTACAATGCCTAGAAATTCAACCAATAGTTGAGCCTTTTCACCAATTGGTTACCTATCAGAGTTTGTAGATACTACAATACGCTCGTTATGAGTTAGTGCAAATAATTCCTTCAAAGTTGTCCGACCTTTGGTCCTCCGTTAACCATTATTATCAACTGCAACAAATATAAAATATATTTGTAAATTCACAATACTTTTATCATTATACTCGAATTCTAAAATTGGAGTATATCATACCAGCATTCAAATTTAAAGCATAATCAATTGATGGGGTACTATCTAAAATTAGACCTCCCGTATTGCCAGATCCAATATCAATTGAAGGGTGAAAAGTGACGGAGTTAGATTAAACAATATGTTCATTTCCCTCCAAAGGATTCAGTCCATAGCCAATATCTACAAGTGCCGCAGACGGTTTTGAACTAATATCTCTTATATGTTTTCCTTTCAACCTACTTTTTCGCATTGTAACTTACCTACATCATAAAAGCGAATATAGAAAAAATATTAGTTTAGAACATATATAAAGATATTGACAATTTAAGAAATCAAAACCTACGATAGATAAAAAACATATCGATTTAATTAAATCAGAAGATAATGTATGATTTAGAATACAATAATTATACAATAGCGAATGTCACATTATTTACATATTATCATTTACTACGTTATGTCTTAAACACTTGAATTACAAATTATAGATACACTATTTCATGGTTCGTAAACATCTTTACTAATATCTTGGTGGACCCACTGAGCATAGGTACTGGAGATATTTTCATCCAAGTTTTGTTCAGTAAAAAGATAACATTCTGTTCCATGTTCAACATCATCTTTGGTATCTAACCTCATATCAAATAAGTCTCTAGATGTGTTTCGAAGAACAACAAACCAACCCAATTCTTTGGGATCTTCGGAGTAAAATACTTGTTTGACTTGAGATGAAAATACATAAGATTTATTAATGAGTTGTTGTCCAGTGTGAATTAATCGAGAAAAATTCACAAGTGTTAATCCATACTGATCTTACTTAATACCCCTGCACTATTCACATCAGCCCAATCACACCGAAATAAGACAACTTTCCATTTGCCATAATAATCCAACTCAATGATGTCATTAATCATGCCATAATAGTCAACATTTCCCTTTAAAGGGTTTGTATCCCTAGCACTAGCATAGCTAGTAGTTGATGAAGTCACAACAACTCTTGAATTTTATGTACTTTTAAATCTCTCATGGGATTTAGTGTAAAATCTAAATCCATTGATGATGAAACCTTTGTATTGTTTCACAATGTGGTTCTGACTGTGTGAAAGACACTTCACCTCTTCACTAATAAGCTTTCCACTCTAAACCTATAAAAGTGAAATAAATATATATGTTATTAATGTTATTTATATCGTAAGCATTCTATGTAGATTTCTCATAATGGGAAGTATGGCATTACTTACAGTTGCTCCTAACCATTCATGAAAGTTTTCAGCAAACAACTTATCAAGCTCTCGAGGGTTTGATCATCGATAATGTGCAGGATCTCTCAAATTATTTCTATGCTCACTATAAAGTATCATGATAAAGTATTAACAATAAAAAAAAGACAATAAATTATGCTTAATATAATGAATAATTTCCTTGCTGCAAAACTTACGTATGAAACGATTCAATTGAGTCATGATGAAAAAGAACATATCAATATGCTTGTGCCTAAGATTTATCATCTAACTCCACCAATTCAACTTTGCCTATGGGTTGTCCAAAACTTTGAAAAAGATAGTTGTAGGCAGAGTCTGTATGCTGCATACCAACATTTCTCGATGGTATATTAAATCTCATTTCAATATCTTCCAAATAACGAGAACAAAATATCATACACTCTTCTACTAAATATCCTTTTGCAATAGAACCTTTCGGATAGCGTTTGTTATGACAATAAGACTTTGACCTCCCTAAAAACCTATAGCATAAAACATTAGTCATATGTTATTTTAAGTTGAATGGCTTGATCATCAATAAAAACGTAATCAATCTATTAACAAATAATTCCATTCAATAAGATACATCCATCGATAATAAATCGGCCTATTGACTTTTGCTTCATATGAAAGGTGGATAACCAAATGCATCATAATAGTAAAAAAGTTTGGAAGAAAGATCTTCTCTAAATGGTATAAAGTAATCGTGGCTCGATCTTGAAGTTTATCAAGCTTTTCCACATTCATACATTTTTGACATAGAGATTTAAATATGTTACTTAATTTAATTACCACAGAAGAGACTTGTTTTGACATTGATGAACATAAAGTAATTGGAAGTAAGTTTTGCATCAAAATGTGATAATCATGTGACTTCAATGAAAAAAGTTTTCACTCCTTCAAATTCACACATTTTGATATATTTGACGCATAGCCATCCAAAACTTTGACATTTTTCAAAACCTTGCAAAACACATCTTTTTCAGCTTTAGAAATCCCAAAACAAGTAGCAGGCAATCGATATTTACCATTATGAAGCAACTTTGGATGAAGGTTTGGGCGAATCCCCATATCAACTAGGTCAAGCTGACTCTTTAAGTCATCTTTGGATTTTTATCCACTTTGAGAATTGTCTCGATAAAATTTTCATAAATATTTTTCTCTATGTGCATCAAATCAAGATTATAGCGTAATAAATTATATTCCCAATAAGATAACTCAAAAAATATACTTATTTTATTTCACAAATCAAACTCATTGGGGTATCTGCTTCATCATCCTCTTCATCACTTTGAACATCAAGATCATCAACTTCTGTATGACTATCACAAACTTGCATAATACAAGGCCAGACACCTTCAAAGATGTCCCTCACTCTTTTCTTTGATGGAGTCATTTTTTCATAAGTGAAATTGATATCTTTTAACTTTGACAAAATATTAGACCCACTAATGGGTAAAGGTAATCTCTTCAACTTTTTAGTTCCATTAAAGAGATGTTTTTGGAATCTAAATCAATGATTATCATCTAACCATCGATAATGTCATATATAACAAAACTTCTTATCATTAGGTAACCACGTCGAACATGTCTATGCAACACAACATGGGCAAGCATAATGACATTTTGTACTCCAACTAGATAAATTCACATAAGTAGAAAAATTATTGATAGTCCATAATAAAACAGTACGTATATTGAAGTTCTTTTCTTTTGATGGATTATGGGTCTCAACCTTTTTCATAATTGCTTTAACTCTTTAATAAAAGGTTTTAAGTAGATGTCTATATCATTACCCGGATCTTTTTCTTCAAGAATTATCATAGATAATATAAATGACTGTTGCTTCATAGCAATCCATAGTGGTAAATTGTAAGGAATCAATAGAACTAGCCAAGAACTATAAAAAGTACTCATCATTTTAAACGGGTTGAATCCATCATATGCTAGTCCAAGCATAACATTTCAAGGATCAGACGTATAGTCTAAAAACCTAGAATGAAATGATTTCCATGCCAAAAAATCTGTGGGATGCCTTAATGATCCATCATTCATCCACTTCTCATGATGCCACCTCATTGAATCTATAGTTTTAGAAGACATGAAGAGTCGTTGAAGTCTTGGTATTAATGAAAAATAGCGTAAAACTTTAACAGGCTTATTTTTGACACATACCTCATCACTATCATCGTTTAACCTTTCATCGAGGTTTTTGTCCACCTAATAAGAAATACCACACAAATGACAAGATTCTTGATTTTTTCTATCCCCTCAATATAACATGCAATCATTGGGACAACTATGAATTTTCTCATATCCGAGACCTAAATTCTTAATCAACTTATTTGATTCCTTACAAGATTCAAGGATTTTTGAAAAAGGAAACATTTTTTTCATAAACTGAAATAATAAAGTCAGAGAGTTTCCTGTCCATCCATATAAGCATTTCAAGTGAAAAAGATAAACACAGAAAGACAACCTTGAATGCTTTGATCCCTTAAAAAGTTTTTCATTCATCTCTTTAAGCAACTTATATAACTTTAATGCTTCTCATTTAGGTTATTGGTCACGTACTCCTATCCCAGGGTCACCAAATTCATGCATTTCAATATTGAACTGATTAAATCCTTCATTTTAGGGAGAAAGATTATGAAAATGTTGGTTATGAATGTTAAAAGCATCTCTAACATGCCTTTAATGTCATTTGCTATAAAAGGATCATGTTGCTGTTGGGAAGCCTTTAAAGTTGAAGGAACTCTAGTGGAAAACCTTGACAGTATAGACTATCCATGAAAATACCAATTAACATATCCCGATAAAAATCCAATACAAATTAAATGTTCAAAAACAACTTGATGCATTTGCCACTCGATATTAGCACACTTCACATATGGGCATAATATCATATTATCTTCACTTGTATTCTCAAATACAAAATTAAGAAAATTTTTCACTCTATCTCTATACTATTGACTTAATCTTGACTTTTGTTTCTAACTCTTATCCATTTAGTACTTGCTACATTATTAGACCAAATGTATATTAATAATTTATATGAAAATGAACATGTATAATACTTAAGTTTACTATGTTTTAAATAAAAGATAATAACAAGACCAGTACTTACACAAAATGAGAACACCTTGTTGTGAAGTAATTTATCAGCTACCAGAGCCTTTGAATGTTAAAACTTTGCTGCTAATGTAGACAATACCCAAAAGTATTGGTTGTTGGGGTTGACATAAGGTAAAATAAGGCGGGTTTCGGATAAGATTATTTACACAAAAAAGAAAACCATGAATTGAAAAAGCTAAAGGAATAGTCGAATGAAGTAAAAGCTAAAGTAAATAAGTAATAAATAGTCGAACTAGGGTTCTAAAAGACAATGCTTGAATACTAAAAGCTGAAGGAAAGAGAAAGAAATTGTACTTAGTCTGGAAAGAGAAATAGCATAATAATGAAGATAAAGCTTGAAGTTAGTGATTGGATGCACTAAGTTTGGGAAGATTTTTATTAGACAGGATTATGGAAGGCGTTTACTAAGAAAAACACCTACAATAATTTCCTTATAAATATTTTTTGAATATATTATAAGCACCTTCAACAGCATCATAGTAGAATTGTTTGGGACTATTAAAGGTGTTTAGGCCATAAAAAATACCGTCAATACTTCATATATAAATTTTTTTTGTATTTATGGAAGGTGATTTTTACATAATACACCTTCAATAACTTTTTCATATCAGTGAAGGCAGTTTTGTGCAAAAAATGCTTTCACCGTTTGGGTATATTAAAGGCGTCTTCTGTTGAAAATGCCTACAATATTACATAACTTAAATTTTAAGGGCTTATTAAATGTTAAAATTCCAGAAAAATGTCTTAACTAATTTGTTTCATTCTTTTAAGCAATTTACTGAAGGCATAATCCAGTGCAAAATGCCTTCATTATTTCAAAGCTCAAATTTTATAATGAATAGTGAAGGTATTTATCGTAAAAAAATGCCATTACTAAATGCTTATATTTTATTTTATGCATTGAATAATTTCCAAGTGCCTTTATTTTAAGTCTTCTACTGAAAAATGGTAATTGAAGGCATATATTCAAGAAAAACACCTTTAAACATCCTTTTTAGTAATTATTAACAGCGTTTTCTACAGTAAAATACCTTCAATATACCACGATGGTTATAGAAGGTATTTATTCAAAAATATGCCTTCAATATACCTTTAAACTTAGTAATCCATTACGGAAGGTGTTTGTTAATAATAGACGCCTTCAATATTTTTCTTCTAAAAATTTTGGGCATTATTAAAGGTATCTTTTACTGTAAAATGCTTTCAATATACCACCACACAAATTTTAACACGGTTATTGAAGGCGTATATTCAAGAAAAATGCTTTTAATAATTCCTATTAGATTTTGCAGATAATTAGTGAAGGCGTTTGTAGATAACAATGCCTTTAATAATTTTTTTTAAAAAAATTTTAGGATTATTAAAGGCATTTTTTATTATAAAATGCCTTTAATATACCATAATGGTTATAGAAGGCATTTATTCAAAAAAGCACCTTCAATATATCTTTAAATTTAGTAATCCATTACTGAAGGTGTTTGTTAATAATAGACGCCTTCAATATTTTTCCTTAAAAAATTTTAAGAATTATTAAAGGCGTCTTTTACCGTAAAATGCCTTCAATATAATGCCTCACAAATTTTAACACGGTTATTAAAGGTGCATATTCAAGAAAAATGCCTTTAATAATTCCTATTAGATTTTGTTGATAATTAGTGAAGGCATTTGCAAATAACAACACCTTCAATAATTTTCTTAAAAAAAAATTTGGGATTATTAAAGGTGTCTTTTATTATGAAACGCCGTCAATAATTTGTTATAAACTGTTGAAATCTATCATTATTGAAGGCAATTTTCTACTCAAAATGCCTTTTAGAATTTTTATGAATTATAAAATGCATTTTTTGAGGATAAACACATTTAATAAGTTAGTTGGAAATTTTTTTTCTAAATTAAAGGTGTCTTTTTGTAAAAAATGCCTTCAATAATCTCCAATAAAATTTTTAGGGGATTATTGAAGGCTTTGTTCCATGGAAATGACTTTAATAATTAATTTTATATTCATTTCCTTGCCTTGAACATTGAAATTTGCAAACTGCTGGAACACAAAACGATTAAAAGTTGGTTATTCTATCAAACCCTTAAACATATTTCTATCAGACCATTGGTTTCTTTATCACTATCAGTGCCACTGACGTTCAACAAATCAATGTTGCGCACCTCTGGTTTTATCGGTAAGTTTTTTTTTTAGTTTACTGTATTTTTACAATATATGATAGAGATTTTTTATTTTTTTGTTTCCTTAATATTAACATATGCGTTTATATATTTTCATTAACATCATTATAAGCATAGTCGTCCAAGATTCTATTCATGTTACAAGTATGTTGTTTCTATATAGTGTGCATTAAATATTGTGTTTGCTGAACCTTGTCTGATATTGTAATGTCGAATGGTATTGTATAATATTGGGGGTCTAAATCATATATATGCTGAATGGTTTGCTCAACCTTGTTGTTTGATATTATTTTGCTAAAAGGGCTTGTATCAAATTAAGGGGCTGAATTGATGCTAAATGGTGTTTTTGAGTGATTTGCTGAAGGGTATGTCTAAGCACATTGCTGAATGATGTGTTGAATGATATTTTTGTATGTAGTATGATAGTAGTTGTATTAAATTACGTACAGTGTTCAATTTAGACAATCATATTATGTAATTCGTATAATTATGATAAAGATTACAGGTATTATAGACTCCAAAACAACATTATTCTTCTTCTAATGAACATAAACAAGACAAACGTCTAGGCTAAAACAGAAAAAGAAGGGGCCCAAATAAACAAATAAAAGTGATAATATAAAAATTCACGCTGACTTCAATCAAAGTAGACAGCCTATGTCTGAAGAAGCTACCAAGATGACTACTCATATTGGAACCATTGTTCGTCATAAGATTTCAATTACGTACATCGATTAGGGATGAGTTCTTGATGATCTAAAGGATGATATATGGCAATCGATTGTCGTATGTTTATTCAACTATTTCTTAAAATGTGTTAAATGATCATTTAATTAAAATTCAATGTGTTCATACTAATTGTATTAACTTATTTAGGAATGGTTCGACGTCCCAATTGACTGTAAAAAGATTGTGTTGCAATCTGCTGAGAAAGCATTCAGAGACTTTAAAAGCAGATTGATAACCCAATATATTTTACCGCTGGCTGATGAAAGTGCTGTATTGGCCGTTCCACCTGCGGCATATGCAATGTCATAAGTGTTGAAGATTGGATAAATTTTATTCAATATCGACTTTCAAAAGATTTCTCAGTACACAAACCCATTTTCATTAAAAATTGTTTATAAGTCTTTATGCAATATAACCTTTGATCTTCATATGTGATTGACATAATTTGTTGATTTTGTAGAAAATCAAAGAACAACAATGGGACTTTCGAGCCAAACAACAATATCACCATCGGATAGCAAGAAAGGATATAAAAATGTGAAGTATGAGCTTATATGTATTCACACACTTGTTTTATACTCATTAATGAATATTTATGAATATTCATTTCATACATTCTAATTTTTTTATTGCGATAATTTAATAGAAATCAACGAGTTTTGGCACAGAAGTTTTCAAATGGGATGTTTGAAAACAAGGACATCTACAAAAAGATAGATCCTTCACAGATGAAACAATTGAGAAAATGGTAAAAAAGATTATATGTATAATTGCTTTTTTGATATAATGTATGATTGGCATTGTGATTGATGCATGAGTGTATACTAGCTTGTATAGATTTATTGTTACAGCCTAACTTATTATTGTCTTTCAAGATGATTATGCTGCCAAAGTCAAATATGGTGAACTGGCAACCCAATATGGTGAAGATCCTTTATCTTTAGCATTAGGCACTAAATGAAAGCCTGGTCGGGTTCGTGAGGTTGGTAAATTTATCTTGCCATCAACGTTTTATAGTTAACAACCAAAAACCCCACGACTGAGAAATACACAATATGAAGCAATAATGGAGCAATAACAACAACAAATTAATGACAAAAAATAATGCCTCAATGACCAACGGCAAAGACTTGCTGCTTTGGAGTCCATGTTGGCAGTAATGCAATAGGTTATACCAGTAGGCTAGCCTGATAGCATCGTCCCCGTATGAGAAGCTTCCATTAGAAGTAAAGAAGCGATCCCATCCTCTGCTACCACCCAAGAAGTATGATATTGTTTATAATTTGAAAATTAATTTGTTTATTATATTAATTTATTTGGTTTTAATACTTATATTTCATTAAATATTATAGCAAGATGTTTAGACTCACAGTATGACCCTTGCTCAGGCTTCCACGGATGAGTTATCCAAATATTCACTGGAGCATTTATCCGGAGGAAACTTCATAACCATTGAGTCTGAGGAAGGGTTATTTGATAAACCATCATTTTCTTTCATTGGTGTGGAAAAGGTTAAAGAATTTTGTGAACTAGATGAATTATCAACCGTTGATATCATTGCTTATATGAGGTTAGCTTATAAATACAAATATGCACATTCAATATGTAGTAATCTATACTAGGGTGTAATGCTAACTAGCAATGTTAATTGTTATCATACAACTTCCTATATAGAGAGCTCAAAGGGAGACAGTTGACTAATAGATTTAGATTCATTGACCCTAACTTCATTAGTGAGCAAAGTGACACAGTCGCTTATTGTGATAATCATGTGAGATAGTTGACTAAGATGCATGAAAAGATCGACTGATTATTATTTGCTTCCGTATAATATGCAGTAAGCTATATTCCAACCTTAATTACTCCAACCTTACCTAAATCTGATTAGATGCGTAATCTGAGTATATCATTGTTATAATTTTGCAGTCGTCATTGGGTGTTTATTGTGATTGACACCAAATCCTTAATGCCATACTTACTTAATTCAATTAATCTAATGGTGATGCCTAACCCCGATATTCAAACTTTCATAAAGAGGTATTACACTTTATTATATTATATATCTTCTATTTCTTCATAAGTAATTTTATTTATGTATTAAGTAATTTTTTCTTTTCAATTTAGGGTAATATCTATATTTGATAAGAAGATAAAGAAATTGAAATGGGTTTCATTACTGGTAAATGTGAAAATATTCTTTTTATGCTGAGTTTATGTAGATAAATATTTTCTAAACCCACTCAATTTAATTTTTACGTACCTCGTCAACCCGGTAATATTGAATGTAGATATTATGTCCTTCATTTTTTGTGAAAGATAATGTTACATGATTTTATGACCACACCATTCAAGGTTAATATGAATTTCATAAACTCGTTATATCTTCAAAAAAATAAAAAGGTATTTTATGTTCTCATTTCTTAACATTTACTTCTAATGTTTTTTCTAGTGGGAGGGTAAAAAAAGCTTCATGAAAGAGGAACTGGATGAAGTTTGTAAAGAATGGTGTGATTATGTATTATCATTTATCAATATTGATAAACTTTCAGGTTAGACATTGTTGGTTGAATGTAAATATATATGGAACAAATTGTTATAATGTTTTTAACATGCCATGTTGAATGGAAACTTTAAGTTTGTACATTAGGGTATTGGTTTAATATTATTATTATACTTAATATGAATACACTATATGTACTTAATAAATTATTGAGTATGATTATTTCATAAAAGTATATTAATATGGCAATGTTATCAGTTTTAATTTCAGATGTGTGGTCAATTTATTGAAATACAACAATGTTCATTATGTAAGTTTATCCGCTGTCCAAATATTTTCATTGCTATTTTCTATCATAATAATAATAATAATAATAATAATAATAATAATAATAATAATAATAATAATATTATTATTATTATTATTATTATTATTATTATTATTATTATTATTATTATTATTCATGTATCGAAGTCAGATACTAGCAGTAGAAAGCATTTAAACCTTGGCTTTAGAGTTTAGAAAGATAAAAAAGGCAGGCCTAAACTTGATATTGCTGCTAGCTGTAAAATAGAATAAGAATTTCTTATTGTATCTGTTCATATTAAATTATGTAAAATATAAAAATTATTATATTATAATATATGTTAACAAACTAAATATGAAACATATATATTTTTTGTTAAACCCATTTACAAAATTGTGAAAGGCTTAAAACTTATAATTACCCAAATCTAAAGCCAAACCAGCTTTCCTAGCGAGCTCGCCCAAAGTTCATGCTAATTCTTCTACAATGAGTCTCCTTTTCAGAAACGATGATATTGACTAGGCTAAATACAAGAAAAAATGATGATTCGTAGGCTAATTAGACGAGCAGGTATTGCCGGGCAAGGTTATTAATATCTTATTGGGTAACGTTTCAAGTTTTTTAAAAAATATGGTATATATTGATATCTATTATTTTAATATATTATTTCAGATTTTTTGATTTAATATAAATATATTTATAAACAAATATGAATTTATATATTATAGTAGTATTAATAATTTATAAAATAAATATGCAATGTATTTAAAAATTAAATAACTAAACTTAAAAGTATAAGAAATAATATCATAAATTTTTTACCATATTTTTAAATACTTAATCTGATTATATGATATTTCAATAAGTGTTTTTCATATAAATATTAAGATAAAAATAAAGAGATAAAAAAATTAACTAAAATTTTATAATTATTAAATTTTATAAAAGGAATATAATTGTTTTCTTGAAAAAAAATTTAAACACTTATAAACTTTGATTTGAAAAAATAGAGTATAAAAAAATTAAAATGAAAAATAAAAAAACTCAATTTTAAAGGTTATTTTGTCAATTAATTTTATTTTTATTATATTAAAAATAATTAAATAATAAAAATTAAAAATTAAACAATATGTTTCACATTCACATACCAATTGAAATATTTTATTTCACTAAAATTTATCAAAATAAATCAAACTAATGAAAATAATTAATATTGCTCGATATCAAATTTAATATAAAAAATTATTTATAAATTTATCGTATTTTAATATAATTAAAGCGTGACCGACACTAAAGAAAAATTAATAACTATGTTGCCAGATCTCCTAAATTGAACACTAAACAATGTCTAATGTAAAATGAACAACGTGATCAAAAAGCTTGCCACTGTTACGAGTTCCAGCGCGCTTGCAATAATTCCAAAAGCACTAATTCAGATGTTTGTGATCACGAATAAATAATGCAACAAAACTTGTACATAAATGTTGTTGACTTTAGTAACATTGAAAATACCATTTACAGAAATTGAGTATATCTAGCAGGAATCTGGAAGCATAAATAGAGCTAGTAAAGTTGTAGAACATTTCGAGAAAGGCGTCTTATCATTTAATACAAACGTGAGTGGGAGCACTAGTCTACTGACAGATTGCAATCAAACTTAACATCTCGTGGGCCTATCATGATTTGGAGGCAAGGATGGGCAATTTTCGTTCATGTTGACATATGGCTCTAAGGTGTTACAATGTGGCAATTCCAACCAATACTCACCAAGAATCTGACAGAATGGAGGCCGGTCATTCTCGTTGTTGCACCAACTAGGCAGACGTATTTGGTAGTTCTCAAAACTTTGAAGGATGTAGACATCACGAATCTGTAAATAAAAAGTCATGTCATTCCCTATAAGATCAAGTCAAAACAATATTGAAATTAAAGGAAGACAAAAGTACTGATACTTACAGTGAATTCTGTTGCTTGAATTGAGTTAGAAATAGGACCAAAGACCCCAGCCTCTTTATACATCTCAAGAACAAAGGAAACACATGTTCTTAACTTTCCATCACTGTATACCCATTCATCTTGTTCTGGGATGGAAATTAATTGATCAAAGGCTATGCCACGCCTTCCAGTCTCCTCTAAAATTCCGTACAAATCCAAATCCTACGAAAATAGTTAAGAGTTCAAAATAACAAATTCTTCTTCAGCTCACACAAAGTCTCACCTGATCCAAACAACTCCTCCATAACAGATTACCTAATTAACCTATATCTTCCATGATCCTGAATTGGTGAAAGTCCAAAATCATTTATTAGAGACAAAGAGAGAGAGAGAGAGAGAGAGAGAGAGCGGGAAGAAGGGGGATTCACTGTTTCTCATAAAGTAACAGTTATAGATTTATAAAAGTAACACAGGAATAAGCACAATACCTCAGTCCCTAGCCGCTTATTTAGCGCTTCATTCCACAAATTTGCAGCATATGCTGGCGGCACTCTAGTCCACATAAACATGACAGAAATGACCGGCAATCAAAATGTCAAGTTAGGACTTGAGAAATGACCTTCATTTAGCAAGCTCAGTATCTCAATAATTTGCCAGTAAAACCATCTGCTGATCCTGAACACAACTTCAGTAGAGCATACTCAAGATGCACAGATTGATCAGAGAAGATGCCTACCAAGAGAGCATCAAGAGGTGGGGGATAGTTGTCAGCTACAGTGTCTATCCAACTAAATATCACGTTGTGGTAACCAGAGATTCAAATTGCGGTCGCGGATATATTTTCGATCGCGTTGTGTTTATTGCGATTACGGATATAATGAATATCATCGCGGTCATTACGGTTATCGCGGTCGTGAATTTTTTTTAAATTTGCACAACTTGTTATAAAACATAGTAATTATATTTATAATAATAAAAAAAATTTTCATGATTTTTAAAGTAATTAATGACACCTTATCTTATTTTATTTATATAAAATAATTATTTATAATTTTTTACTATTATAGTAAAATATTCACATTTAAATAGTTAACAACATACCAATATTAAAACAATAAAATCATTAATAAAATCCCAATGAAAATAGAAATCAAAAATCAAATTAATATATTAATCAATTAATATTTTATTTTTTTCATCTAAATTATAATGTAATACCTTTCAAATTTACATTAAATTCTTCTCAAATTTTTTAATCAAAATTAATTTTCAAAATTTTTCAATTTTAACTAATTATTTTTTCCCAAAATTTTACCCTTAAATTTATAAAAAAAAATATTTTTTTTTGTTTGGTCAAGCATTGACCGGTGCCTACCAAAAGTCTCGACAACAACCCAAATATTTCTTTCAAAATTCCCCTGCATCCTTTCCACTCAAACGTCTTTCATTTTTTTCTCTAACTCTTGCAGTCTTCCTTTCTATCATTCTCGCAAATCGTCCACCAATCATGGCAGCCAACTAGCCTCCAAGATTTCACCTTCATTCAACTTTTCACCCAATGATTCATCTGATTTCTTCTTAGATCCAAACCAGCACGGTACGACACCCATAACTACAGAGTGCTCATAGATGGGTTTTCATAGATGGGCTTTTGAAGTTTTAAAGTTTCAAGCAAAATCTTTCAAAGTCTAAGTTTTTCTAAGCCCTATATAACACAAATTTGCAGACGCTTAAACAGGTAAATTTTTTATTATTACTTGATTTCAATAAATTTTCTTGATTTGTGATTGAGCCTATTTTTTTACCAGTCATTATAAATTTAGGAATTTTTTTTTTTTTTTGTGTTTGAGGCTTTACTTGGTTAAAGTTTGAAATTTTAATGCTTGGTGATGAAAACAAAAACTCTTCATAAAAAAAAACGAAAAATAGCGTCAATTCCATCCCGCTATTTCCGCTATTAACCGCTACAGCATTTTTTTACGATCGCAATGAACTGCTAAAGGTTTGAATTTTCTTCACACCCAATATCGATTGAATAATGGCAACGGTGGGTACCGATTCCGCTAATAGCGGCCGTTATACCGTTATTGGGGCGCTATTTGAATCCTAACCATATGGCTTGCCTGACATGCTCCAAGCATACTGCCAAGCTGCGGTGGAGTTGCACTTTGCATGTATATCTGGATGTAAAGGAAGCAAGGCTATCTGCGGATTAAAACTGTCATTCAGTGACAGCTCCCACCATTCATCCCATGAAATAAGCACTGTAATTTCTTTGCCCTGCAAAATTCATGCAAGCAAATGGCATAAGGAAGAAAGCCCTAAATAAAATATCTCAATAACATAGCTACCATAATCTCTATTAAAAATTCCAATTTTTAATTTGTGAATTTCGTATCTTCATAAATTTTCTTTCCTGGGCAAAAGTAGCTACCAAATCATACTAAAATTTCACGACCTCACTCATTCTAATTGAAGACACTCCCCTGCTGCATACCCCTCAACCCAACCGGAGGAAGAGGAAGAGGAGGGAGCACAGCAATAATGTTGAAGTCAACTTGATACAGTGAGATCAACATCTGATAATAGCTAAAGGGTGATGATACATCATACATCAACTAGATAAGGTGTCAAAACCAAAAGTTAGCGAATCCTGGACAGCATTTGAACTCCTTTAAATTTTCCTCTCACTGGAAATCGTAAGACTAATGAAGAGGAAAAGAAGCAAAGAGAAACAAATAAATAAATAAATATACAATCTGCAATCCACGTGTTATTTATAGCACGCTTTTTCATTTCGATGTCCTGATTCAGCAACCCATAGATTACCCACGTCATCCTTCAAGCAAACAGCAGTATGACCAGCAAACGCTCCAGTCACCCATTTTTCTAACGTCTCAAATCCCCCCCCCCCCCCCCCACCAACCATGGATCTTTGACATTGCCAAAAAGTCACCAGAATGCACATCTTCTGGATTTATCATTGCACGCCATGGCTAAGGACGTTTTTCAAATGAAGCACCCATGCGTGTTTTCATAAAAGCAAGGTTGCCATTCTGACCCCAGATACTATTAGAAAACAGAGGCAGTACATCTACTAAAGAAAGCAATGTGCCAATCATTCCAGATGGCATTAGAAATACAGAGATCCCATTCCGCTTTACCTGCTCAAAAATGAATCAGAAATGTCATTTCCATGCAGTAAACATGTTATCAATGATATTCAATGACATAAAATTAATCAAACATACATATTCCAACTCAGCAGTGTCTTCCCAAGAATCAAATTTCAATGTGTGCACTCGAGCAGAAAAGTAGTAATCCAAAGTAACCCTGCCAGGAGTTGCAAAAACATAAAGATCCATACAGGTCCAGCTGTGCGCTTCAGATGTCCGTAAAAGAACATTTTTTATAGTTCAAAACGAAAATCAACACTCCAAATTTAACCATAGTATGTAAAACAAATTGAACAATCACCCTTATCTTGGAGACTCAAGAGAAGAGATACCAACCAAATTTTCTATTTGGGATTTGAAGTCTAATAAGGAAAATAAAAAGATTTCAAGTTTATACAAACTGCTTAAAGCTGCTAAAACTTATTACAACATCAATAACCATAGTCTACTAAACAAATATGAATAACCTTAAATAAATTCCATAACCCATAATTAGCATTGTAATATTAGGAAGAAAAAACAAGTCATTATTTCACACTCTAAACCAACTGAAAGAAAATGTAATTTAACTCAAAAGACATCAACAAAGGGACAATTAATCACATGAAAATAAGTAGTAACTTGTCAACAACTGTAATTGCGGTAAAAAACTTTAGAAGAACACCGTCCAAAATCAACGCTAAAACACAGAAAAATAACGATAAAAGAATCGGGACATGGGAAAAAACTGGGTTGGGATTGAGGTTCGAGAAAGAGAGAAACTTGAAAATTGCACTAAAATTTGGGAGCCATCAAGGTTTTGAGTTGGATATTGAGGGAGAAAGATCCGTTTGGTTTTTGGAGAAATTTTGGATTAGCTTTAAAATTGACTTTCGTTTCGTTGGTGACGAGGATGGAGGAGGACCGGATCCGTTTCGTTTTGCCGACGGATTACGGTAACCTGGCAAAACCAGAGCTTTAAGAATTAAAAAAAAAAAAGTGTACGTTCGTTCGACGAAAATACGAATTACAGTTGAGTTGGAATTAACATTTCTAGGCTGAGAATACGAATTTTGTCATTATCTTAACAGGAAAAATTATTAGTCAAAATGTTTTAATCCCAATACTTTTTTCTCATACGATGAGGGTAATAAGTTATTTATTTCACTTATTATTTTGTCGTTACCATCTCATATTGGCAAACGTGAAAGGAGGAGGATAGATGGCAAGATTTCAGGAAGGATTCAACGAAAATCACGGCAGCTGGAGTGATGGAGGAGTCAACTCTCGAGAATAGAGGGAATTAAAAAATAGGGGGGGCCCAGGAGGAAGGGAATCTAATCAGGAAATAGGCGCAGGGTGATAAGGAGCGGGAAACTCTAAGGAAAGGAAGGAAACAATGCATGGGAACGACGTACCGATATTATAAGATTATGAGGACCATGCGGAAAGATACCCAAATAGAACCGGCCACAAGACTTGAAGAAATAAGTGGGGCTCGAGCAGAAAACACAAAGGTGGTGGACCGCGATCAGGAATGTGTGATACTGGTTGGGACAGAAAGCCTACCAGGAGGGGACCCAGGAAACAATAACGGGATAAGGATAGAAATGCGAAAGAAAAAATGGAAAAAGCTGGCCAGAGAACGAAGAGGAAAAGTAGAGGTAATAAGACTAGAACCAGGGAAGAGAAAGCAGACCTGTAATGAGGGTACTGACAAAGAAATTGATGTGATAGAAAAAAGAAGCAAGACGATGGTCAAGGAAACTTCCAGTATCTGTGTTGAGCAAACAGGTGAGACTGGTGACCAGTCTCGTAGAGAACAGTGAAGTGTACAGCTTGGACTTGCCGTTGGCTTGGGAAGCCACGGGCAGTTCGTGCTCGTCAAGATTTATTGAAGAGAGAAGAGCATGAAGTAGTCTTCTTGTGTGAAACTGTGAAACTATCATAAACACCAGGCGACTAGAGAGAATAAAAATAAAATGTAAAATGCAAGGTATGTTTGGAGTGGATGCGAATGGAAGGAATGGTGATCTAGGGATGTTATGGAAGGAAGAAGTGAGATTAGACTTGCTGAGTTTCTCAAGGTATCATACTGACATGAGAGTGACATATCAAGAAGGGAAGATGTGGAGGTTAATCGAGTTTTATAGAGAACCGGATGCGAGAGAAAGACACCAAGCATGGAGTATGTTATGGAGACTAGCATCAAACAACTCTCTGCCATGGATTTGTCTTAGGGGCTTCAATGAAATCCTGTGGGATAATGAAAAAGAAGGAGGGAATGCAAGACTGGAGGGGCAAATGAGGACTTTTAGAAACACATTAACAGAGTTAGGTCTTTATGATTTAGGATACACGGTTCCAAAATTTACATTGAAGTGTGGGCAAAATGCGGAGAATGCTATCAGGGAAAGACTTGACTGGGCCGTGGCATGCAGCGATTGGGGGAAGATGCTTCCCAACTATTTAGTGCGGCACCTTGCAAGCCTAGTGTCAGACCACTGTCCCAGAATGGTAGATACAATGGGGAAGGTAAAGAATGACCATTAGAAAAAAATGGAGGAACCGATGTTTTGTTGTGGCAGCTTAGTTAAAAGATCCTGAAAGCAGAACACTGATTGAAGAGATGTGGGAAGGAAATAGAGATGTGGAGCTCGTGCAGAAACTGCAAATGGTGGGGATGAAACTATCGACTTGGGCAAGCGTAAGCATCATAGTACCTGCACTGCCATAGCTGAGCTGCAAAATAGCTGGAAGAAATAAACCACTTAGACAACAGCCAAGACGAGTTGGAAAAGGAATTGGATATCAAACGCATGCTGAACAAACTTCTTGAACATGAAGAGGTGACTTGGATGCAGCGTTCGAGGGAGAATTGGCTTAGAAGTGGGGACAAGAACACCAATTTTTTCATGCACAGGCAACCCAGAGAAGGAGAGCTAATAGAATTAATGGCTTGAAGGATGAAAATGGATGTTGGCACGAGGGAGAGAAGAAAGTGGCAATTCAAGCTGTAAAATATTTCACTGAGTTGTTTAAAACCCATGGGCCCACAAACCTGGAGGATATAATAGAAGCAATTCCACCGAAGATAACTTTGGAGATGAACAAACAGCTTCGGCACTATTTACCCCAGAGGAGATTGTCGAGACTATCAGCTAGATTCATCCAAACAAGGCTTCAGGCCCTGATGGTAAGCCAGCTAGCTTCTTTCACACATTCTGGTATATTGCAGGACTAGAGGTAACTAAATTCTGTTTATCTGCGCTAAATGAGGGGAACTATATTAGGGAGGTGAATGACATAAATATTGTCCTTATCTCTAAGACAAAAAAACCCAAAAAAATTGACACAACTCTGGTCGAGAAGTCTGTGCAGCGTTCTGTATAAAATTATGGCCAAAGCTCTAGCCAATAGGTTGAAAAATGTACTACCAGTTTGTATACGCAAAAATCAAAGTGCCTTTGTTCCGGGAAGACAGATTACAGATAATATTCTCATTGCATATTAACCGTTGCATACTCTCAGACTTAAAGATAAAGGAAAGACAGGGTGGGGAGCAATAAAATAGGTTATGAGTAAAGCATATGACAGGGTAGAATGGGGGTTCATCAAAGCTATCATGAGGAGGTTGGATTTATGCGAGAAATGGATATTAGCAATAATGCATTGTGTTGAAATGATATCTTACAGAATTGTTAGGAATGGAGCAGTGACTGATACTATTGTTCCTAAAAGGGGACAGAGACAAGGTGATTCCTTATCTTCCTACCTATTCTTGTTATGCTCGGAAGGATTATCAGCCTTTGTTTCCAAACACCAGAGAGAAGGCTTACTAAAGGGTGTTAGAGCCAGTGCCAATGGCCTGAGGATAACTCACTTGTTCTTTGCAGATGATAATCTGCTATTTATTACTACAACCCTCACTAAATGTGAGAGAGTGAGAGGATTGTTAAAGGTTTATGAGGATGGGTCCGGGCAAAAGATATATTTCGAGAAGTCTGGGCTGTTTTTTTAGTAAAAACACTAGAGACGAAATGCGGGACATAAAACAAAATTTTGATATCCAGATCACCAAAAGTCTATAAAAGTACCTGCGATTACCAATGACCATTGGACAAAGCAAAAGCGTGCCTTCAGGTGGATGCTTGATAGCATGAGCAAACGAATAGAGAATTAGAGCCATGAATGGATCTCGGCTGGGGGGATGGAAGTCTTCACAAAGGCAATATCGCAATCGATGTTTCTATTTCCCTCAGGCTTATATCACGAGATAAACATGCTTATGAGCTTGTACTGATGGAGGAAAAATAGGGATAGAGGTGGAGTCCACTGGGTGGCATGGAACAAGTTTTGCAACACAAAGAAGGAAGGTGGTCTCGGTTTCAGGAATATGGAATGGTTCAACCTGGCCCTTTTGCCAAAACAGGTTTGGAGACTTATGCAAGATACATCGTCATTGCTGCAAAAAGTATTCAAAGCAAAGTATTTCCCGCAATGTATGCACCCTATTTAGTCCGGGTCTCAAATCAATTGAGCTTAGATCCGATTCAAGCTCAATTATTCAATTTTTCACATTTTTTTTATATCTTGTTTGTCTTATTTATTTATTTATCTTTTTTTTTATATTTTAATCTTTTATTTATCTGATTCTAATTTTTTATCATAAATCATAAATCATAAATCATAAATCATGTAGAGCAATTTGAGCATTAATCAAAGATGATATTGACAATTAAGACTTAAACATGATCTCTTCAGATATTAAAGAAAGGTTGAAAAGAAACCAAATCAGGGAATTAAAATTAAATTTAATTTAGAGAAATTTTAAGGGATTTTAAAAATTAAGAAAAATCGAGACAATTTCAAAAATTAATTAAATCGGTTTTAAAGAGAATAAAAAAATCAATTTAGAGCATAATCAAATTTACAATCTTTTTTATTCAATGCGAATCCCTAAAATTCTTAATAGAAAGCCCTATATAAACACCAATCAACCATACACAAAAGAGAAGAGGGGAAGAAAAAAAATAAAATTCTAGGGATCTTAGTTTTCTATTTTTTTTTTTTTTAATTTTGAAGAGAAATCATTCAAGCAAATTCTGAGTTTTTTTTTTCTTTGAGTTCTATAATTTTATTTCGTTCTAAGTTTGATTTAACTTGCTTTTGTGTTTCTTGAATTTGGGTTTTAATTTTTGAGTTTGATTTCATATTTTGTTAAGTTTATAAGATTTTTGCTAGGGTTTTTCTATTGGCTTTTGATTTTGGGATTTGTGTTAGGTTTTCAAGAATTTGAAAACTTTTTTGGGTTTTTCTGGGTTTAAGATGAACTTTTCGGTTAAAATTTGAATTTTTGCATGAACTCATCGACTCATGTGAAAACCCACATTTCAAGCCTGACCCGATTGTAGGTTTTTTTTTTTTTTTTCTTTCATCCTATTTTCTATTTTGATTTGATTTGATTTTACTTTTCCTATTTTATTTTCATTTTATTTTTAGATTTTATTTTTACTTATTATTATTATTTTCATCTTTAATTATTATTTTATTCATGACTTTAAATTGAAAATTTTATTATTTATTTACTTTTTCAAATGCCTTTATGAATTTCATTTTGTTTATTAATTTATTTAAAAAAGAAACAAAAAAAATGTTTCTAAAATGAATTTATGAATTCTACCAAACTATTATAAGATTTTTCATGAATTTAAATTTTTTATGAATTCTACCAAACTATTAAAGAATTCTCATAAATAAATTTTTGTAAAAAATTATTACTAATAAAATATTTTGTTTTGATCCTATTAAACAATTTGAAGATTTATATTTTAAATTAAGTCTTACCAAATTATTGAAAAATATAATATATTTTCTAAAAATAAATTTACGAGGAAATCTCACCAAACTATTGAGAGATTTGTATCAAAGTAAATCTTACCAAACTATTGAAAAATTTTACTAATTATTTTTTTGAATAAAAATATATTAATGAACTTGATGATGAAGCTTCTTTAAAGTAGGACATTAGTCTCCATGAATACTCTTGAAATAAGAAAATTATCTTAAATTATTATGAAACTATTGGACCAAATTTAGGATTATCTAATAATTAAATAATTTGGTAAAATTTTAAGAATATTTTAAGACTTAGATAATTTGAAATCAAACTAGTACCGTCATTTGGATGGGCACCGTGAGAGTACTATAACTTTCTTCATGTATAATCGCATTTTCGAATTTAAAATCTGATTACGTGGACTAAAGTCTACTGTTTAAAGATAACTAAGTTAATCTTGGGACTTTTTTTTAAATGGGACAGATTCTGTTAGATAGCCAATCACACTTTAATAAAAAAAATTAATGGTGACTTTTTTAATCTATGTCTACCAATAGGTCCATAAATTTATACGTTATGATAGTTTGATGACTTCACTGAAAAAGTCGAGAGTCAAGCCAGTAAATGATTTTTTGTTATGCAAGCCTAACCTAATAAATTTGAGTTTTTTTCTCTCTTTCCTTGTTTGTATTTTATTTATTTATTCATTTATTCATTTTATATATGTCATTCATTTATACATGTATACCATGAGCTCTACACTCAAGTTCTATCTCTTAAGAGGGAGTAAAGTACGTACGCCTTCGTGAGATTTTATGTCTCTGCATGGGCTAGCGAAAAACTCTCACTCAAATTGAACCCATTTTCACTTGTAACCTATAATGGGTGAGGATTAAGGTTCCTTATTAGTCTATAATGGATAATTATGAAATGAACAATTTAGAAATCCTTAGATTGTAAAATTTTTGAACCTAGCATGTAAATAAACCCTAAAGGTTCTGAACCTAAGTTAAAGCCATGCCTTCCCTTATGTTAGAAAATCTTAAATATGACATATGATGGGACTTTTTTTCTACTTGTAAATTTATATATTTTCTTCATATTTACATACTAATCCTTTATGTTATTTTTTGTATATATATTGTTTATATATATATATATCATTTTTTTGTACTAGCCTTTTTTTTATTATATAGGCATACATTTACATCATTAAATCTTCCTTGTTGCATTCATGCATTTCTACATTCAATATCATGCATAATTTGATGGTCATATAAATATCACTCAAAAATTGTGCCCTAATTGTGAAAAATTAAAGTTCAAAAATAGCTCGACTAACTCACCATAAGTATAATATACGGACTTAAACTAGAAAAATAGAACAAGATAATGCAAGCCATGTTGAGAAATTAGAAAAGGCCTAAGAGGAGATTAAATGAGAGCTGAGCAAAATCCTTAAGCCATTGGGCAAGTTGAATAAAAGAAAAGGCGATAGAAGAAGATGTTTCATATGACATTACTGATCCTCTTTATTCTCCAGGTTGTCATCCATATCAAGCCCAATCTATTCTAAGTCTTTCATCACAACAATCTGTATTTTTTTATAGGCTATACTTACTTAGAAATGCTACCTACACCGAGCAAAGAAAATGTCCAAAGTTACAACAACCCTGCCCTTACTAAAAAGGTAGTTGAACTTGTCCGAGTTCCTAATTTGGACATCTCAAATGAATATTCATGCAATAAAAACTATTAATAAAAGTAATCAAGAACTAAGCATGAATATTAATCAATCCAATCATTTAACAAAGTTAAGACAAACTCTATCAAGTAGCTTGGTGATTAATTTGTGCAAATTGTTCACAAATTCAAACATAATATCTCATTTTTGTACATATCAAAGCAAACATTTATCAAATCATGCATTAAACATTATAAATCATAGGCACATAGCATAGATTCAATACAATTACTTCCATCCTTATCAGCTATGTTATTGTGCTCATTGTAATTAAGTGAGGCTTTGAATATTCTATTCCACACCATTTGAGTTAGTCTTTGATGTACTTGGGCTTGAATAATGAAGATGACTTGCTTTGCTTGTTTTACTTGAAATTTAAAAAATGTATGCTTATTCATGCTCATTTCACATTTTCCTAGTATAGACTTAGAAAATATTTTTGACAAAGAAATGTTCATTAGTAGCATCAAGAAAATTAATTGATAAAAATTATACCAATTGTTAGAAAATAATTCCATATTCTAAGTCATTATAGGCAAAAGAAATTTTGTTCATTAAGCACAAGTTACCAATAGCAAAAAAAATATATTTATAAACTTAAGCTAAAGGTCATATATCAAGTTAAGCATCAAATATCACAATATTGGCGCTAAAGCTAAAGTTTCTCATGTAATATGCAAAACATGAATTTTTTTAGATCATTTATAAATATTGAACATAAAGAAGACATATTCAATATTCATGTATATTCAATAAATCACCAAAGAATATGTCAAAATAAGTTTTAAGCTATATAAAAAGTAAAAACTTAAGGAAGACATATTTATCATCAAAAACATATTCAAAAAAATTTTAGCACAAAAGCATAAATATGTCTACACAAATTATAAGCCATAATCAACAATGACTTAAACTAAAAATAAGCATCATAAGAAAATCACTCATTTAAGTCATGTTGCAAGCATGTCAAGTAAAGATAAATAACATCTATCACATAAGCATACACTTGACAAAAACAATAGATGAACTAACAACATATTTCATTTACAAATAAGTAGTTCATCATATTCAATATCACAAATCAAGAGATATATCAATTGAGCACAAAGATCCAAAATATTTTACAAAATTAATAAAAATATTTAAGCACAAAAATAAGCATATTTCACAAAATATCTTTCACAATCGAGAGATAAACAATTCAAGCATTTTAAACCACAAACATTAAGGTCAAATTGAATCAATCATCATATGAGCACATATCTTGACCAAAAACATAGATGAACAATGAATCAATATATATATTTTAAGCACAATATGTTCATTAATTCACCAACATCACAAATTAAGAATCAAAACAATTATGTATAACACAATCAAGTTTAAAGAATTCACAAGATCCAAGCATTATAAACAAATTGAGCAATTTTAAATATCATGGTCATATAGGCAAGTTTAATAATCATAAATCAATATGCATAAAATCACAAAAATCATTTCTATCACACCAAAATCATTCAAACAAATATATTTATGCAAAATACAATAGGATAATCCATTCAAAACTTAATATGTCTAGGATTTTGATTTTTGCACTTTAAAACTCATATTTGCTTCAAAAATATCTTAATAAATTTCAAAACTAGTCAAGCTCATCTTTAACCATCTTAAACCTTTTCAACAAGTTTCAAATGACAAAACAAAGTTGTTCAAGTAGTCATTTGATATTAGAAACAAGGAAATAAAAAAGTTAACTCTTAATCCCATATTTCCTTGAAAAAGGTTATTAAGATGGGTAAATATATTTAAATACACATTTAAACTCTTCAAACCATTTAGAAAGTTTTATATCACAATTTGAAATTGTCTAAATGGTTTTTCTGCCCATGTATGTTCAAAAACAAGATTTGATCTTTTAAACTCTAAAATCTTTTAAATTTAGCATATAACACCTATGAAAAATTGAAAATATTGTAAGTTATCAAATTTTCTTTGTTTGAGTAGGTTTAAATTATTGAATTCATGATATTCAAATTCATTTTACAATAAAAAGCTTGCTAAAACAAAATATAAAATTTCAAAATAATTATGCTTTGAGTACTCCCCTTAAATTTGTGCATAAATATAAAAATAATTTAGCACACAATGAATCACATCAAGCACCAATAGCAATTTCACAAATAATATTCAAATATCAAGAGCATTCACATGTAATCCCATAAATTCATTAGAACATTCATGAATTCTCTAAAAAATGTATCTCAAGCAAATAAGTATTAAACACAATATCAACAAGCATGTTAAATATATTAAAATCATACCAAAAAAATACATACTCAATTAACGCTTACATATATCACATAAATTTGGTATATTCAAGATATATCAATAAAGTATATACCAATATCCATTAAGCACTCAATGTTTAACAAGAATAGGCAACCAATTTCATATTCACTTAAAATAAAAGTTTAGAGGTTACCCATCTCTATTGTGTGTCTAAAGTATTTAATCTTTAATCTCACATTGTAACTTCTTACTCTAGCACACCTACAAGAGATAATCTCATTTGATTTTTGGTACCTAAATTGCTTAGGGTCTTTGAGAGTTAGTGATCAAGTCTCTTCTTCCTTTAGGAACCTATAATTGTCTAATTCTAAATGAGACTTTTCTTTTAATAGGACAAGTATGTATAGTATGACCATGAAAATTATAAAAATTGCATTTAATCATTTTAGTACTTAATGAACTCTTTAAAAGCTTTTGTTTTTTATTTATCAATTCATCAAATTTTTTTCCAAAACAATATTTTCTTTTTCTAGAAATTCATTTCTACTTTAAGAGGTTTTAAAATCTATTTTCAATTTTTTCATTTTTTTTTCAAAATATTTTTTGCATTTATCAAAAAATCATTTTCAACATTCAATTTTAAAATCATTTTCTTGTATTTCATTTTTATTAACTTAAATTTCATAACTAACTCATTAAAGGCATCTTGTAATTCATCAAAAGTATATGAATTTGAATTAATTAAGGTAAAGGTTACATTAGGCTCTTCAATAGCTATGAGAAATGATGCATTTGATTAAAAATTTATCTTTCATATAGCTTATCCAACTTTCTCTATATCTCATTTGAAGTGGAGCAATTTGAGACTAAGTTGTAGTTATGAGAGTCAAGAGCTTGATATAGTAAGTACTTTGCCTTGGCATTATTCATCATTTGCTTCATATAATTTACATCATTTGAAGAAATTCCAAGCCCTTTCTCTATCACATTCCAAGCTTTAAATCTTGGGCCATTATGAATATCTTCATATTCTTTCTCCGTTTATAAAATTCAAATTTATCAAACATAAGAGCTTTGAAGACTTTTTCACCATCTTGGAACCTAAATTGAGCCATAAGATTTTTACTCAATGTAGTTAAACCTATAAAAAAAAAACCAAAGCTCTGATACCAATTATTCACTTTTTAGGTGTGATGGTGATCCAAAAGGGGGGTGAATTGGATTTCTTAAAGTTCTTTCCAAACAATAATTTCAAAATAATTGAATGAAAAATTAAGATCAATATCAAAATATGATGCAATTAATAATAAATTGATAATCTTAAGGCAAATATAAACTATAATCAAGATAAAGAGATAGGGATAGAGATATCAAACATAAATATTTATAGAGGTTTGGTCCTTCTCTATAAGGTACCTATGTCTTCTTTTCTTGGTTGTCCATACCAAGATTTCAAACCACCATTCTTAAATTGAGATTACAACTTTATCTTTTTCTTTCTAAGGCTTGAGATAGAAACCTTACACTCTCTACTTTCTAGGCTAAGTAACAATCTCTCAATCCCACAAATTCAAAAGGATACCACACCTCTTGATCACAAAATTAATTAATAGAAATGTAAACTAAAAATACCGCTCAAATGTTAAGTATTTACCTAATGAAGTACAAAAAAATTTGATGAATAAATCAACAATAATGATTTGGATACAACAAATACAAAAATATATACTTTAAAGCTTTAAAACTTTTGATTTCTTGGAGAGAATGAATATATGGTTTGTTTAATCTTGCTCTTTTGATTCATCAAACTTCTTGGAGTGTTAAAGTGCCCAACTTATAAAAGAATTAAAGAGCTAGCCATTGAGAATGCTTGAGAGAAGAAAATAGCCATTGAAAGTATGAGAAACTTGTTGTCGAAGTTGTTCCAAGGCATACCCGATCAATCCCTTCCATGAGAGAATCGATTGGTTCACTTTTGCTACCTATTTCACGCTTGAAAAACAAGACTTGATCAATCCCTTTATGTAAGGGATCGATTGGTTCAAGGGGGTGATTGATCCCCTACATAGGGTGATCAATCCTTTCTTGCCTTTTTAACATAAAAATTGCTTCTATAAGAAAAATCAATCGATCCCTTTCCTAAGGGAATCGATCCTGTCCATCTAGGTGAATGTCTCTTATTTTGCACTATATTCACTAATTTGATCATATCTTGAGTTATACAAATCCAAATCACAAATTGTTTGAAAAGTTATAAACTATACTTAAAAGGGCTTTTTATCCATATAAAATTCATCACCTAATTCTTTTTTTTATGAATTATAGTGAATTTGAAATCTACCTATTGTCTAGTTTTTAAACAACTACAAAAATGTCTAGTAAAAGTTTAAAATCTTTTTTTACAAAATTTTGATTTTGATTTTGTTTAATCATATAGAAAATAGACTCAAAGAGCTTTCCAACCATATAAAATTCAAATATTAAAGCTTTGTGAATTAATACAAAAAAAATAAAAAAAGGTTCAATGTTAGAAAACTTTGTTCCTGTAAAACAACTTTCTTAAGCTAATCTATTTCTCAAAACCAATGTTATTAAAATTGTATTGAGTCCAAAATGAACAAATTCACTTTAAAGACAACAATTATACTTTCATTTAAGCTCAAATAAATAATCTTTAAAGATAGATTTGATTTGAGAATTATGAAAACAAAGAAAGGTTTGTTTACACTATAAAAAATATATTATTTATTTAGTACCAAAATATAAAACTTTAGAACATGTACTAAATAAATCTTTTTCAAAATCTTGATCAAGCTTATTTAGTTAATGTTTTGTCATTTCAAAATAAGGATCAATTCAAGGCTAACAAAAGAAATGGTTCTTAGTTTGCTAACCCTTCAAATACAGTTTAAGCCTATTTTGTTCATTTCTTTCATAACCCCTCACCCTAGCTTACGTTACGTCCTTTAAAATTTTATTTTGATCGAATGTGAATACTCAAATTAGAAAATCATAAATTGAATTAAGGCAGATTTACCATTGGATTACTTTGATTTTTTATCAAAGAATCATTGATGGATCAAAGGGAAAGAGAAATGAGAAAAAAAGATGAGAAAGGGGTTTGCAAAGAAAATGAAAAAATAAAAAAAAGTAAAAAGTAAAAAAAAAAAGAGAAAAAATGAATATTTAAACTAAAAACATGAAAGGGTGGTTTAAGTAAAAATAGAAACTTAGACAAATAGCTTCACTTAAAAATCTCAAGAATGAGGATGATGATTGACTCAAAGATCGAGGATATTGATGGAATGTGTTTTTGAGCAAGGATTCTAAGTTTGAGTTCAAAATTGTCTAAACAATCATTATTCTGGATGTTGATATCCTATTTACATAGTCACAGCATTTTGCTTTCATTTATATTTGAGTTGTTATTGACTATACCTTTTTTCTTTCAATAATAAAGATTCATTTTTCTTATTCTTTACCAAGTTTACATCCCCTCAATGAATTAAGGAAATGTATCATATTTGTCATGAATTAGAATGATGGTAAATAAATGAATGACAATGTTCGTAAAAGATTTTTTTTCATTCTTTTAAAAGAAATCTAAGATGAAAGAAGTGAAAGAAGCTGGAGAAAATGATTTAAAAAGGGTAAACAAGGTGACCCACTGATGAATATAATGATAGATTAGTTGATTTGACTTGTGAGTTATGACTATATGAGAAAAATAACATAGATTAATTGACATAATTTGTTTTGAGTTTGTTAATATTGAGAAGCTAAGAAAGAATGGTAGAGTCTTGAGAACTTTGTTTCCACGACTATAATTTCATGATATTGATTAGTGATGGCAACGAGTTGGGTCGGGGCGGGTTTTTGCTCGCCTCGAACCCAACCCGATTTTAAATATAAAATACCCGAACCTGTACCCGACCCGACATTTCTTTTTATTTTTAATACCCGAATCCGATCCGATCCGACATTGTATAAAATCAAATCCGACCCGACCCAACCCGAAATTAATAAAATATTATTTTAAATATAAATATAAAATTAAATATATATATATATAAAAATATATATAATTAAATATAAAATTAAAAAAATAATTTTTTTATATATATCGGGTCGGGTAGGGTCGGGTTTGCCTAAAACCCGACCCCGACCTGAACCCGAAATTTTTTTTACCCTATCCGACCCTACTCGACTTGATACCCGATTTTCAAAAAAAAATCGACCCTAAGGGGTCGGGTCGGGTTGGGTCAAAACCCGACGGGTTCGAGTGTTTTTGCCTTCCCTAATATTGATTTAGTGACATTTGCATTACATACATTGTGATAATTGCATTTGCATCATTGTTGGGGAACATATTTACATCATTGTTGGAGCATGCATTTGCATCATGTAAAGAACATTTGAATTATAGTAAGACATTGGTATTTGCAACATTTAGTGAGAATTTTGATTGTGGCATTTGCATTATTTAGAAGGCATTTGCATGAAATTTGTTGCGTACAAGAATTTGATTGTGATTGGGGAAATTTTTTTACTTTTGAATCCTCAAATGAGGAATATCTTTCATAATGAGATGTTTTATTGATGAACTTTCCAAACTTTTAAAGTTATAAAGCCTTTGTTTAAATGAGCTTTTCAAATGAGATTTTTTAAATTTTGGATGCAAAATCCTAAAGTTTTTTTAATGTGAATATTTGAAATTTTAAATATGAATCCTAAAATTTTTCAATGAAAATCTTTAACTTTTAGATGTGAATCCCAAAATTTTTCAAATGAGAATTTTTGAAATTTCAAATGTAAATCTTAAAATTTTTTAAATGTGAATCTTTGAAATTTCGAATGTAAATCCCAAAATTTTTGAATGAAAATCTTTAACTTTTGAATATGAGACCCTAAAATTTTTCAAATAAGAATCTTTGAACGTTGAAATTTTTAATGTGAATCCCTAAATTTTTTAAACATAAAGCTTTAGATTTTGGATCTTTTGAATGTGAATCTTTGAATTTCTTTCGAACTTGAACTTTTTTGCAAACCTAAATCTCTTACAAATCTTTAAAGTTCTTGTGAATCTGAATTTCTTGCAACCTTTGAATTTCTTGTGAACCTGAATTTCTTATAAAACTAAAGGTCTTGCAAATCTTTGAATTTGTTGATAATCTTTGAATTTCTTACAAATCTTTGAATTTTTTGTGAACCTTAATTTCCTACGAAACTGAAGCTTTTGTGAGTCTTCGAATTTCTTATCAATCTTTGAATTTCTTGTGAACTTGAAACCTTTGTGAATCTAGAATCTCTGCGAAACTTGAAATCTTGTGAATCTTTCATTCTTGCAAATCTCATAAATCAATTTTTATAAAAAATTATTGCTAATAAAATATTTTGTTTTGATCCTACTAAACTATTAGAAGATTTGCATATTATATTAAGTCTTACCAAATTATTGAAAGATTTAATACATTTTCTAAAAATAAATTTATAAAGAAATCTTATCAAACTATTGAGATATTTGCATTAAAGTAAATCTTATCAAATTATTGAAAAATTTTACTAATTATTTTTTTGAATAAAAATATATTAATGAACTCGACGACAGAGTCTCTTCAGAGTGGGATACTAGTCTCCATGAATACTTTTGAGATGAAAAAATTATCTTAAATTGCTACTAAACTATTGGAACAAATTTAGGGTTAGTTTTCAATAATTAAATAATTTGGCAAAATTTACAAGAATATTTTAAGACTTAGATAATTTGAAATTAAACTGATACTATTCTTTAGATGGGCGTTGTGAAGGTGTTATAATCTTTCCTTACATGTAACTACACTCCTGAACTTAAAATCTGATTTTCGTGGATAAAAATCTACTATTTAAATATACTTAAATTAATATTGAGACTTCTCTTTAAATGGAATAGATTTTGTTAGGTGGCTAATCACACCTTAATAAAAAAGGTTAGTGGTGACTCTTTTAATCCATGTTTAGCAATAGATCAATGGATCTATACGCTATGACACCCACTAACACTTTCTTTGAGGCGGATGTGGGGCCATTCATTCTATACATGGAGAAGTTTATGTAAAGCCAAAGAGGTGTTAAATATGGGGGTAAGGTGGCATGTGGGGAAGGGGGTGCATATCAAGGTGTTTACAAATCCATGGGTACCAATGGAGGGCGCCTTCATTCCAAAACCTCTTAATAACAATATTACTTGAGCAACAAAGGTGTGTGAACTGATTTTACTTCCTATGTTTCTTGCTGTTTCTTGGTTTCTCATCCCAAGCGGCAGGCCATGCATAGACCTTAATCCAAAATGATGCATGTGAAAATACATAGTCTTTAGGCTTCAGCTCCACTTTGTACTCATGAAATAATAGCAGCTGTTTGTCGAAACTCCATGGTGATCCTTCCAAAACCCTCCTCTTATCCGTCACTGAGGAAAATTTAAACAAGAATAAATTGTGTTCTAGATCTGCTATGTCCACATCTCTTGTAATCCTCCATATGTTAGTTTTAGCGTTGTTTTCATTACCTCTTTGTTGAACGGTCGGTATGCGAGCAGCTTGCCAACCATCCATGCCTCCGTTTTATCCGCCTTGTTTCCTGTTTCACCCACCGTTGTTTCGACCCCCTCTCTTTCTTCTTCTGTTAAACACAGGTTCTGCCATAGGTTGTCTAAATTTGCTACTGTACTCATTGTTTTGTGATGACTAAACTGACTTCTACGGGAACTCTAACTACTCCTTAAAGGTCAGCCGACGTACTGTCTTGAGATCTACTCGCTTGCATATACAATACTGGCTTACTTCTACAGAGCATAGCTCTCAGAAGACTAATTGAAGCATATTTCGTACTCTCTTTTTCTCTCAACCACCGAGCTGATTGAATGCTAAAGGTAATATTTTATAATATTCCTTAATTACAGTTAAATGCAATATTAAAAATAAGATATTGTAAATTGTTAATATTCTAAAAAGAATACATAACATCTTTATTTATATATAAAAGATTTTTATTAATTAAAAGTAGAATTTCAAATAATATTGTAATTGTATCATAATTTTTAATATTATTTAATTATAATATAATAATTTTAATATTACGTTCAAATATATAATTTTAAAATATTACAGAATATTACCTTTAAAGATAACATGGACTTCGATAATCTAAGTTTGGGTGAAGGGCTCACATCATGCCCCTCGCGCGTAGTCAAAAGTCTTATAACATCCAAGAAGTCGAAACAGCTCAGCCTCTTATCTTTTTTTGTTTGTGCACAAGCTCAGCCTCTTATCTTTTTTTGTTTGTGCACAAGCTCAGCCTTTCCTTTATAATACCAGGGCTTTGCACTTGATTTATTCACATTTCGACAGAAACAAAAGCAGAACTTAGAGTTGTTGGCAAAACTAGTTCAACAGGGCAAATTAAGCAGATGGAAAGCAGTTTGGAGGCAACCTTTTTTAGGATTCCAGAACAGGTTTTGAGCTCAAGTGGGCAGAGAATGCCGCGTTTGGGCTTTGGCACGGCAGTCTACCCACTCGTACCACCACAAGTTACAAAGCAGGCGATTCTCCAAGCAATTGAGCTTGGTTATAGGCACTTTGATACAGCTTCCATATACGGAACAGAGCAGCAGCTTGGTGAAGCAATCAAAGGAGCAATTTCGCTTGGCTTAATTAAATCTCGAAAAGAGCTCTTCATCACTTCGAAGCTGTGGTGCAGCGATGGTCATGGAGAACTTGTTCTCCCTGCTCTTCACAGGAGCTTACAGTAAGATATATATTGCCCTCTTAGTTGCATGCATTTCCTCCGTCTCGATACATATATATTGACCACTGACATAGTAAATTCTTTGTCTAAACTGTTTTTCATGAAGAAATCTCAAGTTGGAGTACCTCGATCTCTATCTTATTCACTGGCCTATTAGCATAAAGCCAGGGATTTACGAATTACCGATAAGGAAGGAAGACTTACTCCCTATGGATTTCGGTTCCGTGTGGGCAGCGATGGAAGATTGCCAGAGGCTTGGCCTCACAAAGTCCATTGGTGTCTGCAATTTTTCCTGCAAAAAATTAGCTGACATCCTTTCCTTTGCAGAGATCCCTCCGGATGTTAATCAGGTATACCTATCCCTGATACACACTCGCATTCAATCTGGTTTGAACATTGGAGTTGAGATAGGTGAAGTTGTTAACAATTTTTGCTAGGTGGAATTCAATCCGCTGTGGAACCAAAAGAAGCTAAGAGAGTTTTGCAATGCAAATGGGATCCTTTTAGAAGGTTACTCTCCATTGGGAGCCGCAGGGACCCCTTGGGGCACCAATAGAGTTCTGGAGTGTGAAGTGCTGCAGGAAATTGCCAAGGCAAAAGGAAAGACAGTTGCTCAGGTGCTTTTTTCCTTAGCCAAAGTTGTAGTAGTGCTATGGCTAGTGGGATATCCAGAATTTTTTTAGAGTGTCTACTTATACTATAGATAAATTAAAAATTGACGATGGATTTTTTATCTTCGAAAAGGGTGTTCAAAGAAGATTTTTGAAAGTGTCCAGAAAAAATTTGCTTTTAAATTATCTGGTTTTTCAATTTTTTGGGTGCCTTATGAACGCCCTACCTTTGCTACTGGATCCTCCTCTAGCTATGGTTTTATCTCCTTTTCTCTATCTGTTTTGAAATTTTGGATGAATGGAAGACAATGTAAAAGGTTGATTGCTAATCAAAAAACAGATATGTCTGAGATGGGGATATGAACAAGGTGCGAGTATATTAGTAAAGAGCTTCAATGGTGAGAGGATGAAGCAAAACCTTGAGATATTCAATTGGTCATTGAGCGAGGACGAGCTGAAAAGGATCCATGAACTCCCACAAAGCAGGGGATGCGATGGAGAACTTTTTACCTCCCAATATGGACCTTTCAAGACAATCGAGGAGTTTTGGGATGGAGAAATTTGATTTAGATTTTGGAATATTTTTTCATCCGCTGTCCAAATATTTTCATTGCTAATAATAATAATAATAATAATATTATTATTATTATTATTATTATTATTATTATTTCTAATGTATCGAAGTCACGTACTAGTAGTAGAAAATATTTAAACCTTCGGCTTTAGAGTTTAGAAAGATAAAAAAAAGACCGGCCTACAATAAATATTGCTGCTAGCTGTATAAATAGACTAAGAATTTCTTGTTGTATCTTTTCATATTAAACATATGTAAAATATAAAAATTATCATGTTATAATCGATATTAACTAACCAAATATGAGACATTTTTTTATCAAACTCATTTACAAAATTGTCAATGACTTAAAAGCTTAGAATTACCCAAATCTAAAGCCGAACCAGCTTTCCTAGGCAAGCTTGCCCAAAGTTCAAGCCAATCCTTCTACAACGAGTCTCCCTTTTAAAAACAATGATTTGACGATTAAAACGACGATTCCTAGGCTAATTAGACGAGCAGGTATTGCCAGGTTAGATCTCCCAAAACGACCACCAAACAATGTCTAACGTAAAATGAACAACGTGATCAAAAAGCTTGCCGCTGACATGAGTTCCAGCTCGCTTGCAATAATTCCAAAAGCACTGATTCAGATGTTTGTGATCACGAATGCGTAATGTAACAAAACTAGTACATAAATGTCGTTGACTTTCGTAACATTGAAAATATTATTACAGAAATTGAGTATATCTAGCAGGAATCTGGAAGCATAAATAGAGCTAGTACAGTTGTAGACCAATTCCAGAAAGGCGTCTTAGCATTTGATACAAACGTGAGTGGGAGCACTAGTCTACAAGCAGATTGCAATCAAACTTAACATCTCGTGGGCCTATCATAAATTGGAGGTAAGGATGGGCAATTTTCATTCATGTTGACATATGGCTCTATGGTGTTATAATGTGGCAATTCCATCCAATACTCACCAAGAATCTGACAGAATGGAAGCCGGTCATTCTCGTTGTTGCACCAACTAGGCAGGCGAGTTTGGTTGTTCTCGAAAATTTTAAGCATGTAGGCATCACGAATCTGTAAATAAAAAGTCATGTCATACCCTGTAAGATCAAGTCAAAACAATATTGAAATTAAAGGAAGACAAAAGTACTGATACTTACAGTGAATTCTGTTGCTTGGATTGAGTTAGAAATAGGACCAAAGACTCCAGCCACTTTATACATCTCAAGGACAAAGGAAACACATGTTGTTAACTTTCCATTACTGTATACCCATTCATCTTGTTCTGGGATGGTGAGTAATTGATCAAAGGCTATGCCACGCCTTTCAGTCTCCTCTAAAATTCCATACAAATCCAAATCCTACGGAAATAGGTAGAGTTCAAAATAATAAATGCATCAGCTCATGCAAAGTCTCACCTAATCCAAACAACTCCACCATCACAGATTATCTAATTAACCCATATCTTCCCATGATCCTGAATTGGTGAAAGTCCAAAATCATTTATTAGAGAGAGAGAGAGAGAGAGCGGGAAGATGGGGGATTCACTATTTCTCATAAAGTAACAGTTATAGACTTATAAAAGTAACAGAGGACTAAGCACGATACCTCAGTCCCTAACCGCTTATTTAGTGCTTCATTCCAAAAATTTGCAGCATATGTTGCCTGCACTCTAGTCCACATAAACATGACAGAAATGACCTACAATCAAAATTGTCAAGTTAGGAGTTGGGAAACAACCTTCATTTAGCAAGCTCAGTATCTCAATGTTTTGCCAGTAAATCCATCTGCTCATCCTGAGCAAAACTTCAGCAGAGCATACTCAAGATGCAGAGAATGATCAGAGAAGATGCCTACCAAGTGAGCATCAATAGGTGGGGGATAGTTGTCAGCTACAGTGTCTATCCAACTAAATATCACGTTGTGATAGCCATATGGCTTGCCTGACATGCTCCGAGCATACTGCCAAGCTGCGGTGGAGTTGAACTTTGCACGTATATCTGGATGTAAAGGAAGCAAGGCTATGTGTGGATTAAAACTGTCCTTCAGTGACAACTCCCACCATTCATCCCATGGAATAATAACCACTGTAATTTCTTCACCCTGCAAAATTCATGCAAGCAAATGGCATAAGAAAGAAAGCCCTAAATAAAATATCTCAATAACATGGCAACCATAATCTCTATTAAAAATCCCAATTTTTAATTTGTGTATCTCGTATCTTCATATATTTTCTTTCCTAGGCAAAAGTACCTACCAAATCATACCAAATTTTCACAACCTCGCTCATTCTAATTCAAAACACTCTCCTCCTGCATACCTCTCAACCCAACCAAAGGAAGAGGGAGAGGAAGGAGCCCAACAAAAAAGTTGAAGTCAAATTGATACGGTGAGATCAACTTCTGACAATAGTTAAAGGGTGATGATACATCATACATCAACTAGATAAGGTATCAAAACCATAAGTTAGCGAATCCTGGACAGCATTTGAACACCTATAAATTTTCCTCTCACCGGAAATCGTAGGACTAATGAAGAGGAAAGGAAGCAAAGAGAAACAAATAAATAAATAAATATACAATCTGCATTCACGTGTTATTTATAGCATACCTTTTCATTTCCACGTCCTGATTCAGCAACCCATAGATTACCCATGTCATCCTTCAAGCAAACCGCAGTATGACCAGCAAACGCTCCAGTCACCCATTTTTCTAATGTCTCAAATCCCCCCCCCCCCCCCCCCCCAACCATGGATCTTTGACACTGCCAAAAAGTCACCAGAATGCACTTATTCTGGATTTATCATTGCACGCCATGGCTTAGGATGCTTTTCAAATGAAGCACCCATGCGTGTTTTCATAAAAGCAAGGTTCGCATTCTGACCCCAGATAGTATTAGAAAACAGAGGCAACACATCTACTAAAGAAAGCAATATGCCAAGCATTCCAGATGGCATTAGAAATACAGAGATCCCATTCCGCTTTACCTGCTCAAAAATGAATCATAATTGTCATTTCCATGCGTTAAGCATGTTATCAATAATATTTAATGACATAAAATTAATCAAAACATACATATTCCAACTCAGCAGTGTCTTCCCAAGAATCAAATTTCAATGTGTGCTCTCGAGCAGAAAAGTAGTAATCCCAAGTAACCCTGTAAGGTGTTGCAAAAACATAAAGATCCATACAGGTCCAGCTGTGCGCTTTAGATGTCTGTAAAAGAACATTTTTTATAGTTCAAAACGAAAATCAACACTCCAAATTTAACCGTAGTATGTAAAACAAATTAAACAATCACCCTTATCTTGGAGACTCAAGAGAAGAGATACCAACCAAAATTTCAATTTGGGATTTGAAGTCTAATAAGGAAAATAAAAAGATTCCAAGTTTATACAAAGTATTTAAAGCTGCTAAAACTTATTACAACATCAGTAACCATAGTCTACTAAACATACATGAATAACCTTAAATAAATTCCATAACCCATAATTAGCATTGTAATATTAGGAAGAAAAAACAAGTCATTATTTCACACTCTAAACCAACTGAAAGAAAATGTAATTTAACTCAAAAGACATCAACAAAGAGACACATGAAAATCACTAATAACTTTTCAAGAACTTTAATTGCGGTTAAAAACTTCAATTATAACCACAGTCATAGTGATCAATAGGCCAAAGACACGAACCCTGAGATAAATAACACCACCGCCCAATCCCGAATTGATGCGATCGCTCTCCATCAACTCGAGACGAGCCTTGTTTTCGTAAAGCAAGCTCTTTTCCAATCAATTGACCCATTGCTGTCGTAACTGATCCAACATAAGCGGGCAACAAGTCAACGGCGCTGTGAAGATTTTTCAACACCGGCCAAGATATCTGGCGCGGAAGCACCGGGAGAACATCTTTGACACTAACGGGGGCTTTGAATGCTTGACCAAAATCTACGCCAAACCCTAACCCTAAAACACAGAAAAAAAACGATAGAAGAAAACGATGGAAGAATCGACACATGGGAAAGAAAGAACGTATAAACCGGGTTGGGATTGAGGTCCGAGAGAGGGAAAAAATTGAAAATTGCCCTAAAATTTGGGAGCCATCAGAGTTTTGGGTTGGATATTGAGAGAGAATGGTCCGTTTGGTTGTTGAGGAAATTTTGGATTAGCTTTAAAATTGACTTTCGTTCCGTTGACGACGATGGTGGAAGAGGACGGGATCCGTTTCGTTTGGCCGGCCGATTTACGGCAACGTGGCAAAAGGAGAGCTTTAAGAATTAAAAAAAAAAAAAAAAGTCTACGTTCGTTCGACGAAAATACGAATTACAGTTGAGTTGGAAATAACATTTCTAGGCTGAGAATTCGAATTTTGTCATTATCTTAAGAGGAAAAATTATTAGTCAAAATGTTTTAATCCCAATACTTTTTTCTCATACGAAGAGTGTAATCTAATATATATATATATATATATATGAAATAAGATTTGTTGATGTGAATATTTACGTGGATAATTTTTTTTTATATTTTAAAAATTATTAAAATTTTTTTTATAATGATATACAAGATTTTTTTAATTTTAGATTATTTATCAAAAAATAAATTTCAAAATTTATTTAATTATTCAAAATTTTTAAAATTTAAATGAAAAATTAATTTAGATTTAAAATAATTAAAGGGATAAAATTATTATTTTTTATTTTGATAAGATTTTATTTAAATAAATAAAATTAATTCTTATTTTTATTTATGGATTAAATCAATTTATTTAAAAAATTATTGGTTATCTAAATCTTTTTAAGATATATTTATTTGAAAATTTTACATTATCCAAAATTTTTCTTTTTACTAAAAAAATCATTTTTATTTGTCAAATACACCTTTAAATATATCTTTTTATTTTTAAAATTTAACTTTCTAATAATTTTCTAATAATTAGTTATATGTATAAGTTTGGATATGAGATTAGTCCTAAATAATTAAATAGCGAGTGAAAAAACACAATTGTTCTTGATTTGTAATTAATGCTATAATTTGGAATGTTAATATTTTTGTTGTTTTTATAATTAAATTTATAGTATTAATAATTGTAAAGTTTTCTTGCGAAATATAAAAAACTTTAGCTATCATTTTCAATTAGGACAGTAATACATATTTTTAATTTTTTAAAATTAATTATATATATCATAAATTTAAAAATATCAAATATAATTTTATATTAATAGATTTTATGATAATATTTTATTATTTAAAAGGATCATATTTAATATCTTAATAATTTATAAATGATTGTTTAATATCATTTTTTAACATCAATTTGATTTTTTTTTTGCCATTGTTTTTCATTTTTGTATTACCTCATTTTTCTTTTTTTATTTTAAAGTGACAATTATAGAAATACTTATTTATTTTTTTAAAGCACACAGTTTTTAACTTTGACCTTATATATATATATATATATATATATTGTATATGTATATTTATATTTATATATATTATAAGATGTGAAGTTACATAAACATATATATTATTATATTTTGTAAGTGCTATCTATAAACATTTTTTCTTTACTTTTGACTCTTCACTTAATTAGGTAATATTTTTCTTTTAATTGACTTTCTTTTTTCATATATTACAAAGTGTAAAGTTATAAAAAATATGTTTTCTTTTATTTTGTAAGTATTATCTATAAACGTTTTTTCTTTATATTTGACTCTTTATTTAATCAAGTAGTATTTTTTTCCCTTAATTTAGCTTTTTTACAATATACAAAAACATTTTCATTAATAGTCCATTTGATTACATTGATTTGAACTTACTATGTATATCAAAATATTGTTATAAATAATAATAACTAATTGACTTTTGAAATCATATTTTATGTATGTAATATAGTTAATGTATCAATTAGGATTTTTATATAAAAATTTGTAATCTGTTATACTTTTTCTCCTTCAAAGTCATAATACTCTTTTTATTTATAAAAAAATTAGGATAAATTGAAATCCAATTTGATTTCATTTTTTTTATTTTTCAAATCAAATCTCATTTAATAACTACTTGATATTTTTTTAAACATAATTTTTCAAAAAATATGAATTTAAAAAATTAAGAAGTGTCAATAAATTTAGTGGCATCTAGTTGTAAACATTTCTAAATTTTAGATTTTATTTCAAGTCTGACTCAAATCACCTATTCAATTTATATTTATTATTAAAATGTTAAAATTTTATAATATTAAATATATTTTAAATTTAAAATTAAATAATTTTTTAATATAATAATATTTTGAATCCATACTTAAAAAAGTTATGCATAAAATCATAAATCTGATCCATAATCTAATTAACGAATATGTTTATTTCTTAATAAAGTTAAAAAATTATATTCAATTATAGTCCATTTGTGTTTATTTTTTCTTTGCTTGAATTTTGAAAAATATTTATTAATCAAACATGAATATAAATTTAAAAATACGAATTTTCTTAATTTATTTTAATTAGTTTAATTAAATTAATTTAATTTAACTAACTTTTTAATATCTAATTGACATAAAATTATATATTTTTGATATGATAAATAATATTATCATACTTAGAGTGTATAAAATTATTTGGTAAAAAAAAACAATTGAAATTAAAAAATAATTTGTGATTTTTAAAAAAAATCTTATAATTAACCCTAATTTATAGGATTTTTTCATTATATTTTAACTATAAATTAATTTTAAGCATAAATAATTAGATATATTTGATTTTGTCTTTCTTTTAAATTTTAAAAATTTGAATAATTAATAATTTTTTAATATATTTATTTGATAAATAAAATAAAATTAAAAATTATCTTATGTGTTATTATGAAAATAAATTTTTGGCACACATAAATTATTTATGATTATTTTATTAAATAAATAACAAATAATTAAATTAAATGATAAATAGTTTTTAATTTGCTACCCCACAAATTAAATCTTTTTAAAAATAAAAAAATTTAATTATAATTAAAAAATAATTGATTGAATAATTATTAAAAATAAAATAATTCATACATTGCACGAATAACAATCTAATAAGATATTTATTTCACTTATTTGTCGTTACCATCTCATATTGGCAACCGTGAATGGAGAAGAATAGATGGCAAGATTTCAGGAAGGATTCAACGAAAATCACGGCGGCTGGAGTGAGGGAAGAGTCAACTATCGAGAATAGAGGGAATTCAAAAAGAGGGGGGCCCAGGAGGATGGGAATCAATTCTGGAAATAGGCGCAGGGTGATAAAGAAGTGGGAAACTTTAAGGAAAGGAAGGAAACAATGCATGGGAACGACGCACCCATAAAGGGCATTTATGATAAGATAATGAGGACCGTGCAGAAAGATACCCAAAGAGAACAGGCCACGAGACCTGAAGAAATAAGTGGGGCTCGAGCAGAAAACACAAAGGTGGTGGACCATGATCTGATAGAGGAATATGTGATACTAGTAGGGACAAAAAGCCTACCAGGAGAGGACCCACGAAACAATAACAAAATTTTTAAAATGTAATTCATAGTATCATATATATATATATATAAATTAAATATTTTTTGAGCATAAATATATAATTGATAGTAAATATTTTTTTAAACATAAATTTATAACTGATTTCATATATACAATATCAAATATATTTTTTTATGAGATTAATGAAAGTATTTTTAGCAAGAAAATACCTTCAATCATCCTTAACAGAAAATATTAAAAGGTATTTTTTTAACAAAATTACCTTCAATAATTTCAAAAAAATTATTATGTGGAATACCAAAGGTATTTTGGGCAAAAAACACCTTCAATAATACCAACTAAAAATTAATCGAATGGATTATAAAGGGCATTTTCCTATATGTAACGTCTTGAATAATCCCTAACAAAATGTTTTTGAAGGCATTTTTTGGATATAGCCGACTTCAATAATCCGATCATTAAAATTTATCGTTGGGAATATTAAAGGCATTTTGAACCAAAAATACCTTCAAGCATCCCTTTCAACTTTTGTCTAAGATTTATTGAAGGTGTTTTTGACAAATATCGCCTTTAATAATTACAACAAAAACTTACTTATTAGATTATAAAAGGCGAGTTCGACTAAAAATGCCTTCAAGAATTGACTTCATACTTTTCCTATAGATTATTAAGGGCATCTCTCTGCGAAAAACGCCTTCAATATTCTCTGAAAATTTTTTAAAGCAATTGGTGAAGGCATTTTTGCCAAGAAAACACCTAAATAATCAATTACAAATATCTGTGCAAAAACCCAAAAAAAGGCTAAAGGGAGGGATCAAACCAATAATCTTATGGTAAACATATGTAAGATCCAAACATTTTGATAAGCTTAATACTGAAGGCATTTTTGAACAAAAACACTTCAATAAGCTTATGAAATTTTTTGGTGCAATTATTATAAGCGTTTTTTGTAGAAAATACTTTCAATAATCTCATACAATTTTTTATGACGTGATTATTGAAAGCGTCATCTACCAAAAATATGCCTTTACTATTCACTAAAATTTTTAATAAAATTTATTCAAGACGTTTTTATCCAAAAACGCGACTGATATCAAGTCTTAGGTGGCATTTATAAGTAATAATGCCGTTATTTGAATATTTAGTGGCATTTTGATAATAAACGCCTGAAGTTTTATAAAAACATAAAAGCTAGCGGCATTTGTAAGTGAAAGGCCACTACAAAACTACTGCTAATATGCCGTTTTCTTATAGTGGAATAACAAGGTTATTAGATTTTGACATATTAGAGACTTCATATTTGGAGGGATTGTTAATATGCAATTGTTCAATAAAGAAACCTTCTCCAAATCTTCAATCCATTCTTCCTCATTTGATAGCTCTTTTAATTCCTTACCAGCTTTTACCAAAAACCCTTTTTTGGTGGTATCCAATGCCATATTTTGAACAATGACATGCATCTTTATACGTGTACCTTCTTCAACCCTTTCTAGCAAACAATTCTCTGTGAGCTTCTACAAAATAGAATGACCACAACCTTTCATTGCTTTTCTAGTTTCCATTTCATCAATAAGTCCTTTTTCCATCCAATATTCAATGGTTTCTTTTTTTTTCAATTTCATAATCCTTAGGATATAATGCCAAAATAGAAAACAATGTTGGTCATTTTGTCTTAGATGATTATAGCTAAATTTTAAACAGCTAAACACTTTTTCTTGCACATCCTGGATGCTTCTGATGTAACCTCTCAACTCATTCAAAGCATTTTCCCATAGAAGAGGATCAGATATTCCCCTCATACAACCAGTTACTGTGACAATTGTAAAAGAAAGTCCACCACATTCTCCCATAATATCTTTCATAATTAGTTCTACAATTGGATTAGATAACATGCCTTGTCCAACTTTGCTTAAAAATAACTGCCACGCCTCATTTATAGAAAGACACGGCACATGGACTTTCTTACAACCCATTGATTAAGCAACATTTTTCTGAACGTGTAGCACATACCTCCCTTATTTCCTTAACATATCTGATAACTTTGCTGCACAAATGGTTATGTCTTCGCAATCTAACAACTCCTACTTTATTTGACATGCAATTTTCTTTTCTAACCTTTAAATATCAAAGTCATGGGATACAATTGTCTAAATTATTTTACTAAATTTGGTTTCTTCCACCAATTTATTATGGACATGCTTAATTGTTGTTGTTTTGCCTATTTCTCCCATCCTACACACTCCAATCTTTCCAACTTCATCCCTCATCAAGTATTGATAAATTTCTTCTACTTTAGTAGTGCCCACTAATTGTTGTATTGACAAGTTGACCTTTGTAGTTGAAGGATCATTAACCACTAAGCCATTAGAGAATTTACCTTTAGCATATTCTTTTTTCAATGCTTGAGTCACTTCATTAACAAGCTTCCCAAAGCAAGAACTAAAGAGATATTTCCCTTTATTGATTTATCATCAACACGTTGAGCATGACCAACTTTATCCTCTACTTTTTTGAACCAACTTTCAACTTCGTGCTTTGGCTTTTTCCTAAAATGAAGCTTATCTTGCAATTGTTGTTGAATATCTACCTCCCTAGCTTGCAAATCTACTTGAGCTTTGTTTGAAATCATCCACCTATTTCTTAAATTTTTTATAGTAATTAAGATATCTTTTAGCTTGACAGCTGATGTGTTAAGAAAGTGGGATCTAGCTCTATGTAATTGGTTTTGGTCCAATCAAAAGCCATGGGACTTGGTCTTTCTTTTTTACATAGAACCTTAGCTACTTAATAAAAAAAGGTGACACCACAAACCTAAAAAAAAAAAGGGGAAAAAAAGCAAAAAAAATAAAGAGGAAAGAAAAAAAGAGAGTTGGTTGAATGGAGATTGATCTATGGTCTGATTGAGCTAAAATTTTGTCAACAGGTTTATGATTCAGAGTTCTACATTTTGAATGGTGAAGATCAGGTTTAAAGCTCTCTAAGAACAAATATAAGGTGTATTTGTTGAGTCACCTATTTGGTGAGATTTCTCTAATTGTCTCTCTAGTTGTTGATTAGCTTTAGTTTTAGCTAGAAAAAACTTTATATATCTATTATTTGATAGTGGATATTTTTCTAGTGGTCTATGATTTTTTTTCTCTACACTGAAAGGTTTTTCATGTAAATCTGGGTGTGCTTTATTTTTTTACATTTTTTATTATTAATTATTATTTATTGCTGTGAGTTTATTGTAATATATTACCCTGCATTATTGTGTTTATTGCTTCAGGCCTAATAAATGGCATCAATTCGAGGGTTATTTTGAGACTTTGATATAAAAGTAGCCCAAGATAGAAGTAAATTCTATTTAAGATCATGAAAAGTGATATAGGTTCCATAATAAAACTGATAGTATCAAATTATTCAATTTGAAAGGTTATGATGGGAGATCATTTATATTACAAAGATTTGTATGAGTTAGTATTGAGTAATTCAGCTAAATCAATAGATATGAAAGATGAAAGCTGAAAGAAGTTAGGCAAAAAGACGTTAGCTACAATCAAAAATATGTTGATATCAGCGTGTTTCATCATGTAGCATAGAAAACAAATACCTATACTATTTAGAAAAAATTGGTAGCATTGTATGAGAGAAAAATAGGTATGAATAAAGTTATGCTTGTTAAAAAGCTTACAACTTTATAGTATAGAGATGGACGATCAATTACAAAACACTTAAGTGATTTTCAAAATATATTTAATCAGATGACTACTATGGAGCTTAAGATGGATAATGAAATAAAGGCATTGTTTCTTTTGGGTTCATTGCTAGATAGTTGGAATACTCTAGTTATGACTATTTGTAATTTAGCTCCTGAATATAAGGTGACATTGGAGATGGTAAAGGATAGTATGCTTAATGAAGAAACAAGGTAAAAAGATTCAGACCTTGAGAATCAAGCTTTGGTCATAGAGAACAGGGGTAGAAACATTGACAGAAGTTAGTACTCAAAAGGTCGTAGTAAGTCTAAACATAGATACAAGTCCAGAGATAAAGTAAAGTGTTTCCATTATGGTAAAGCAGATCATATAAAATGATACTATAAAATCTTAAAGCAAAAACAGAAAGATAAAAAAAGTAAGAGTTTGGATGATGGCAATGTTGAAATAGTGAATTCAGATTACTTTGATTTGTACACATAGTGATTGCAATCATGTTGGTGATTTTGACATTGAGTGGGTAGTTGACACAGGAGTGGTATATCATTATGTTCTTAAAAAGGAGTTATCTACTACTTACAAAGCAAGAGACTTTGGTTTCACCAAGATGGGAAACAAAAATGTGTCACAGATTTTTAGAATTGGTGATATTATTGTACAAATTAGTACAGGCTGCATGTTGACTCTGAGGGATGTTAGACACATTTCAAATATTAGAATGAACTTGCTTGCTATTAATGTCCTTGATAAGAAATGATATGAAGTTAACAAAAAAATGGGCAGTGGAAGCTTCTTAAAGAATCTATGGTAGTTGTAAGGAAAAAACTATGATGCACAATGTATAAGACATGGATGCAATTAAACAGCAACCAGATAAATACCATTAAAGATGATGCTTCAACAAACTTGTGACATAAAAGGCTAGCATACATGAGTGAGAAAGGGTTATAGGTTTTGGTAAGGTAGTCTTTCATTCTTTTAACCAAAGATATGTCTCTCGATTCATGTGATCATTGTTTGTTTGGTAACTATTATAGAGTTTCTTTTTATAAGAGTTTTTAGAGAAAAAAATAGATTGAAATTGATTTATTCTGACATATATGATCCATTGAAGTTAAGTCAATAGGTGGTAGCAAGTATTTTGTTACTTTTATTGATAATGCTTCACGTAAGACTTGAATGTATATGTTGAAAAATAAAAGCCAAGTATTACAGTATTTTTAGAAATTTCATCATAATGTGGAAAGGATGATGAGGTTGCCCTTGAAGTGTATTCGAACTGATAATAGTAGAGAATACATATCCAAAAACTTTGAAGAGTACTATTCAAAGCACGAGATCAAGCATAAGATAATAGAATCTAAAATACTGTAGCATAATAGTGTAGCTAAAAGGATGAACTGCACCATTATGGAAAAGTCAGATGTATGTTGAGGATGACAAACTTATCAAAACCATTCTAAGGTGAAGCAGTCAACACAGCTTATTATTTGTTTAACAAATCACCATCAATTTCCTTAGGCTTTGACATTTCAAAAAAAGTGTGAACATTGAAAGATGCTTTATACTTTCACTTAAAAGTTTTTGGGTATAAAACATTCATGCATATGCTAAAAGAGCAAATGTTAAAGCTTGATAGTAAAGCACACAATATGTGTTTGTAGGATATGGTGACGAGAAATTTGACTATAAGGTATAGGATCTAGTGAAGAGAAAGTCAGAAACAGAGATGTGATCTTTTATGAAAAAAAAATCATAGCATATCTCAAAAAAATGAGAAGATTACACGAGTTACTATTGAGTGTGATATTTTAACACCGACAGGTGTTTCACAAGAAAGAGCCACATTAGAGATATGAATGAGCCAGTCGTAGTTAGTGATAAGCTAGATGCAATCAATTTTGAGCAAAATGAGTAGTCCCCTCCACTAGAGAGTGTTAAGGAAAGGAGCTGCCTTCGGCATCAGGTGGTATAGACTTTCAGCCTAGAAGATTTACTAGAAAGCATAGGCTATCTACCAGATATCTAAGTTCAATTTTATTTTAGTTACCAGTGAAAGGGAGTCAGAGAGTTTCTAAGATATGCAAGTTACTTCGGATAGAGAGCACTAGTTAAAAGTAATGAAAGAAGATATTGAGTCATTAAAGAAAAATGGTACTTATGATCTTGTTAAACATCTAAAAAGGAAGAGGCCATTGAAAAATAAATGGGTATTCAAGTTAAAAAATAATGGTGACAAGCTAGTGGGGTAAAGCTCGATTGGTGGTGAAAGTTTTTTTTAGAAACTAAGCATCATTTTGATGAGATCTTCTCTTCAATTGTAAGATGAGTTTCATTTGAGTGGTACTAGGATTAGCAGCTAGTTTGCATCTTGAGCTTGATCAACTTGATGTCAAGCCTACATTCTTGCATGGTGACTTGCAAGAAGATATTTATATGAATCAACCTAAGAGTTTTGAAGTGAAAAAAAAAGAGCAGTTAGTTTACAAACTAAAAAAAAGTTTGTATGGTTTGGAACAACTCTGCGACAGTGGTATAAAAAGTTTGATTCTTTTATAGTAAACCATAGCTATAAAAAAACGATAGTGGACCTTGTGTGTATATCAAAAAATTTCCTGATGGTAACTTCATTATTCTCTTATTATATATTGATGATATGTTGATTGTGGGACAAAATGCTGGTATGATTTGCAGGTTGAAAGAATAATTGTTTAAGTCCTTTGACATGAAAAATTTAGGTCTAACAAAGCAAATTCTTGATATGAACATTATTTGGGATAAAAGAGTTGGAAAGCTATGGTTGTCATAGGAAAAGTATGTTGAATAGGTGCTTAGTAGATTTAACATATAATATGCTAAATTGGTTAGTAGTCCACTTGCCAACCATTTTTATTTAAGTAAGAAATCTTGTTTAGTGACTAAGAAAGAGTAACTAGCTATGTCTAGTATTCCTTAGTATTTTACAGTTGATTCTTTTATGTATCTTATGATTTGTACATAGCCTGAAATTGCTCATACATATTTACGATATCTTATAGTGAGTAGAGTTTTTTCTAATATGGGGAAGGTTCACTGGGAAATAGTAAAATAGATTTTTAAATATTTGAGAGTCATTTAAAAAATGTGCTTGAGTTAACATGGCATCTAAAAAATTTGAGTTTCACAACCAATTCTAAAAGGGTTTACTGATGCTAACATGGCAAGTGATCTTGATGGTAAAAAATCTATTTCAGGATATTTGTTCACTTTTGTAGGAGAAACTGTGTCTTAATAGTCTAAGTTGTAGAAATGCATTGCTTTGTCAACTATAGAAGCTAAATATATTGCAGCAACCAAAATTGGTAAAAAAATACTTTGGATGAAATTTTTCTTCTTGAATTCGGTTTGAATCAGAAAAAGTATGTGGTATTTTGTGATAGCCAAAGTACTTTAGATTTGAGTAAGAATGCCATTTATACTAGAATGAAACACTTTGATGTTAGATATCACTGGTTACGTTCAGTGATTAAGGAACAATAGATGCTGTTGAAAAAGTTCATACTAATGAGAATATTGCAAATATGTTGACTAAGACACTTACCAAAGAGAAGCTTGAACTCTACAGTAACTTGGCCGAAATGGTTCCTTGGCCAAAGTAAATTTTAAATGAAACTGCTATAGTGATGAATCTTCTCCTAATGGGACTAAAGGGAGAGATTGTTAGAAAAATGGGGTTTAGCCCCATATAATTGGTTTTGGACCAATCAAAGGCCATTGGCCTTGGTCTTTCTTTTTTACATAAAACCCTAGCTACTTAACAAAAGAAGGTGACGCCGTAAACCTAGAAAAAAAAAAGAAAAACAAGAAGCTAGAAAAATGCAGAGAAAAGGGAGAAGGGAGAGTTGGTTGAACGAAGGTGATTGATTGTCTGATTGAGCTGAAATTTTATCAATAGGTTAATGATTTAGAGTTCTACATTTTGAACGGTGAAGATTGGGTTTAAAGCTCTTTAGGAACAAATCCAAGTGTATTTGTTGAGTCACCTATTTGGTGAGATTTCTCCAATTGTTTCTCTAGTTATTGATTAGCTCTAGTTTTAGTTAGAGAATAACTTTGTATATTCATTATTTAATAATGGAGATTTTTTTCTGGTGGTCCGTGATTTTTTCACGTAAATTTTGGTATGCTTTATTTTTTTTATATTTTTTATTATTAATTGTTTATTGCTGTGGATTTATTGAGATATATTGCTTCTACATTATTGTGTTTATTGCTTCAGGCCCAACATGATGAACTTTATAACTTCAAAGATTGGCCCAACAAGGTCAAACATTGTATTAGCTTTAATGTCCCTGCATCAAAATTGCCATATTGATGATTAATTCAAGAGTAGATTGATCAACGTATCAAGTTTATAAACTAATGTTCTAACATAAATGCATGAATTAGGAACTATGTCCCATGATTAAAAGGACATAAAATTCAGTTCCACAAACTTAAACTTTTCCAAATAAAATTGACTAAAACTGCAGCATAATTAATGAAGATAACCTCATCACTTGAAGTAAATCAAGATGTGAGGATGTGGAGCTGCTGGATTGCTGGGACTCCCTTCTACACCAATTCGATCGATACAAATAATTAATAAGAGAAATATTGAAATCAACGTGGCACTTTCAATTATCAAAAACTCCAAGTGCTTACGGAGAATCCCACTTTTGTGATCAACTTTTTTTGCTTCTCTTTCTTTCTGTCGATCTGTAAATTTAAAAAGAAATACAATTTAAAGGCACACTAAGACATATGCTCAGTTGTGAAGAGTGTAAAAAGACTTTGATTTATATAATTTACACATATCCATTTAATAATGATATAAACTAATATGTTGGCATGTAATGTTGAAATAACTGAAAAAGACTAGGAGAAAAAGGCTTTAGTATATAAAAAAAAAAAACTTCTAAACTCAAATTAAAATCAATTGAGTCATTATTGGATAAAAATTGGTTAACAGCTATTACCAATTTCTGTCCAATCAAATGTTCAATTGAGTGAAAATAATTATTTAAAGACTCTATTTAATTAAAATAAATGTTTACGAGCTTAATTAATTGCAATAAAATTTTAAAAGCTTGAATGATTATTTAATTTTAGTTTAGGGTCTCGTTTATATTTAAGCCCAAAAAAGTAGTAACTAAATACTGGCAAAATTTATTTGTATAGTGGAACATTGGAAGTTTGTTCTTCCTTTGTTTTTATAGAACATAAATAAATGCAGTAAAGAAAAGGTGCAATTCACTGAAGCAGTTAATATTGTTGAAGCATATAATTACCTGAATTGGCAGTCTTGTAAAGTTTGTGGATTCAGTGTTGCAATTGCAAGGGCTCTCTCCACTACTCTGTTTCTCCCACTTCGAGAGAGTTACAGCCAAAGCAAGTTCTATGGTTAATAAAATAAAGAGCTATGGTTTTTTTGAGGTAAAAATACATAGGAAAATGGAAATTAAATTAAGAAAAGGAAACTGAAGAGCAGTTTTTTTTAGTTTAAACTAGTAAATGAAAATTGAATAGCATGGCTTTTTTTTTAGTTAATTTTTTTAAGAAAAAAGAAGAAACTAGAAATTATGAAAAGAAAATCGACTGGCAGCTTCTTCTTTATATATACATATATATATATATATATTAAATTGAAAATCAAGACTGAAATTTAAGAAAAAAATGTTCTTTTTTTTTTTGCTAAAATTAAAATGAAAAAAAATAAAATTAATAAGCAAAAATTTTTTTTTCCTTTTGGAGTTATAAAAGATAATTAGAAAAGGGGAGCAGAAGTTGTTTGTACTAGAAACTGTAAATGCAAATTAGAAATTGAAGTAAAAAAACACTTGAATAATGAAACACTTTAAAAAATCACAGTTTAATTATGCATTATTTATTAAACTAATCTTATACCATAATGAACCCTATATGTCCCTTGTGACACCTGTTACTTCACTTGGAAGAGTTTAGAACTTAGATAATGATGCATTATAAATCAATCATAACATCTAGATGTTGAAAATATACAGATTCCATTAGGTCTGAGTTAGATCATTTTGAGTAAATACAAATAATGTTATTTCGAATTTATATCAATTGAGATTTGAGTCTGTTTGAGTTAGAATCATTTCAGACTAATTTGGGTTTAATTTTCATTTGATCTTGGGTTATTTCAGTTTTGGGTTATTCGATTTGGTCTTTGAGTCATTCAGATTTAACATTCATATTATTTAGGTCCAATTTGCTAATTTCTAAAACTAAATAGATTGTATTTGAGTGAATTATTTAAATTAAGTTCAAATTTATCAATCTTAATTGAATTATTTAAGGTTATATTTTTGTAAATTTATTGCATGACATACTGATATCAGTGATACCTTTAATTTATATTTTCATTATCATAAAAATATTTTTTAAAATAAATATAATTAAATTATATAAAAATTAAAATGTTAAAGTTAAATGAATTAAAAATCATTTACAAATATGACATTATATTACGTTAAATATATAATTAGCTTTATTCATGATAAAAATTATTTATATTTTTTACTTATATTTAATATTTATTTTTAATTTTTATAAACAATTCATATTAATATATCATACAATCATATACACCCACATTAATCATTAGTTTGTGTTGCTTAATGGAGCTAAATCTTCATCCTTGGTAAAATATTTTGGTTATTTTTATATGCACTCGAAACAATTTGATATATTGATCCTTTAAAATCTCTTGGTTTGGTGGTATTAATTTCTTTTTGTTTAGGGTTATTTGCTTATAAGTTAAGTTATATATATCGGTTTGATTCTATATGACTTTTGTAACATCTTGAGTATTATCAAATTTGAGTATTATAGACATCTAATGATAACTTTTCCACTTTAATTGGATGATTTCGTTTGTTATAATTAATTTTATTGACTTATTGTTAACTTTTTAATTTTATGAATTTTTTTTGTTTTTTAAAGTTATTGTTTATTTATCTTCCTTATTATATTGTTGGGGTAAAAAAATAAAAAAAGACTTTTATTTGGAGATGTTCGGGAGTCGAATTACTCATCCAAGCTCAAAAACCTGTTTGTAATGTGAAGGGGTTTGGACATGAATTCTAGGCTTGTTAAATGGTTTGGACTTTGTTTTTAGACTCATTTAAAAAAATGAAACCCAGCCCAACTCGAATAATTATTATATAAGTAATTATATTATATAAAAATAAATTAATAATTAAATAATATATGTGTATACAATAATACCCTTTTTTATATATACTAATCTCATTCAAACCTCAAATAAAATTAACAAACAATTTTTTAAGCTTAATTTTATTGATTATTTATTTTGTCATGATTAATATTTATTATAAGAATTATTTTTTTATTTGAAACAAATAAAATTTGGATGAGTTTGCGCAACTTATTTAAAAACAAGTTGGGCTTGAGCAACAAAATTAGACCCATATTTCAGATAGAATCGGATTTAGACAAACTTAAAACTTATTAATATCCTATCTAGATTCGATCTAAATCTGACCCAACCAATGGACTTAACTACTTTTATTTATGATTTATAATCATATAAATTGATTTCAATTATAATAATAAAAATAATTTTTTAAATATAATTAAGAAAAAATAATAATAAAGAAAGGATATGAAAGATAATTTAAAGCTATCAAATTTTGATAAATTATTAATCTATTTTACATTTTTAATTATATTAATATATTTAGAAAGTAATACTCAATTTATTTTTGGAGCATTTGGGATAAGTATTTAGGATATTTTAGTTTGGGTTAATTTGGGTTTGGATTATTTTAGATTCAAATTAATTTAGTTTTGAATTGTTTATAGATAAGGTCAATTTGAATTCAATTCAATTTTAATTCAGATTGAGTAGGTTCATGTTATTGATTTTTTTTTTTGTTAAATCAAATCTATCAAGCACGGATGAGTTAGAAGGATATTTCAAACTCCGATCAGTTTTGTGAATTATAATAACAACGTATTTGAAAATAGTTTTAACAATAAGAAATTGAACAGCATGAAAGATTTTTTTTTTTTGGTGGAACAATCGAAGTGCTCCACAGCATGAAAAGTTTTACGAATAATTTAAAAAGTCAAACTTAAAATGAGCATATCAACCCTTCTCAGATCAATTATCATGACGATAAATAATGATTTTCCAAGTTGCCAATTAAATGACAAAGAAATGAACTCTCCAACTAAAAATTCAAAGTTAAGAAATCCGTAAGTGCATTTCTCAGCAGGTCTAATATGTAAGGGAAAAGCAAGCATGTGACAAGAGGATGTAAAACATGTACTTGACTGAATTTAAATTTCCAAAGAATATATATGATAGAAGAAAAACATAACTGGCTTGAACTTCTTGTGTTTTTTGAATGATTAAGAAGCTTGGAAAAAAGAAACAATGATTTTAGCTCTTTCCACCAAAGAAAATGAATTTACCAAGTCTGTATGACTTGTTAATGTTTTGCAAGGATGAGTTTTTATGTTTAGAGATTTTTTGAAAATTCAGAGAATTAGAGTTCTGAAAATCAATCAAAATATGTGAATTCAACATAGAAAGAGACATGTAAAGATATATGATGTAGCAAGCTTGTTGGAGATTTGATTCTCAACGAAAAAGGAAAAGTTTGATTCAAGTAAAGGTAAATGCTAAATGCTAGTTCTACGTGAGGAGAAATGTATCAGACTTTGTTAGATACTAATCCTCTATGAGAAGAAAAGAACAATATCCCATGCAAAAGCTTATGCCATAAACACAGCTTATGTTCTTTTCTTTTTCACAAGGCAAATCATAGCCTGAAAATAATTAAAGGAATGGATCGCAATATTAGGATTTAAATGTCAGACTTATTAAATACCACATCTTAAGGCAACTCATAAATCAATTAGGCCAAGTCTTGAGTTCATGTTCCTTTACCTTGTTTTGATAATCGATTACAAATAATGATTTATATTCGGTTTAAGGTTGATTCAAATTTTTTATGAGCATGTCCAATTAAGCTTACCTTTTTTTTTTTTTTTGCTATGCTCCAATTAAGCTTACCTTTTCACAATTATTAATGCGCCACGAACCAAATGACCCCTATATATTAAATCTTTGTATTCCATAATATCAAATCTTGTTTAGCTCTCAATATTTTAAAATTAGGGCATTCTTTTCTAATTTTTGCATGGCAAATTCCACTTTAAATTTCAAAACTGATAATAATAAAATGCAAATAGTTATAACAATTTACTAAAGACTAAAGTCTTTTTAACTCAATTTGAATTTTGACTAAAAAATCAATTCCTCAATGTCAATTTTATTCCAAATCATTCAAACCAAGATCGTAATATTAATATAAAAAAATTATGATTCAAATCTATTTACTAGCAACACAAATGTGCATACTCAAATGATATCCAAACTTATTTCACTAATTGAATTAATTACAAATCAATAATCTAAACTTTGGATACGACCCCATCCATTTATCATATAAAATTTTGTAAATATTGGTGATAAATTGTTATAATGTCAAATTGACAATGAGACATTAATAATGAAATATTAATAAATTTCACAAGTCTTTATGATCAACTTGTAAAATTTTTAAAGTTGGTTAATCAAAATAAAAACTTGCGAAATGTTAAAGTATCCAAAAGTGTAATTTATCTTTTTTTAATTTTTAAAATTTTATTTATTATAAAAAAATTAACGTCACATGGATAATATTATAAAATATTATCATGAGCCGAGACTCAAACTTTAGGCTTATGCAACTCCAAAACACAGAAATAAGACTCTTTCGTGTCCCGGATCAGCTTGCTACAAGAAATGGTACACAAACACTTTAGATTATGAGGCTTTCCTTTTTATTAATACCAAAAAAAAAAAAAAAAAACTCATTTTTTCACTTAATATTTACATGTGATGTTTATATCCTTCCCTCAGTCTAAAAAATATATCAATCACGAAGTGTTATTCATTATCAAAATAGCCTAAAAAAGCTCTTTAAATTTCCCAATATAAGGATTGGTAAATTAATATTAATCTTAAGCATAACAACAATATCCAAACCCACACTTAATTCCTGGTGAGCATTGCTTCTCACACTTTCCACAGTGATTAGCATTATGAACAGCATCGGTACAAACTCCACGACAGCAACGCTGCCCAAATTTGCATCTATTGCCACATTGTCCGCAATTATTCAAATCACGAAGAACATTGAGACAGTGTTTCTTACACCAATGCAGTAGGCTAGCACCATTGTTCGCAGAAATCCCATTGCATATATTATAATAAGAGTTGGGATCGTATTATGTACTTTTCTTAATTTTATCTTTATTTATTGCATTTGACAAAAATCGACTCTTTCATCGAAGGTTAAGAATAATAAGTAAGTTTGAAGTTCAAATTTCAATACCTACAACGCCTATTTTATTCTCAAATTATGATTTCCTTTATAAAATAAAAGAAAAAAAAAAGACAGGCCAAGTTCTTGATTTAATGAGTTATTAATCAAGTGCATGTAAATAATTGGCGATCTAGATTCTTGGTAGGACCATTGAATGTCTGACCTACAAAATAAAAAAATGGCCTTAATACATATACTTTGAATTGGTAGAAACATTGATCTGTATCTAACCAGTCCCAATTTTTAAATAGCTTAACTGCACAAAATTTCTTTTATCATAAATTATTATGTATACTATATTTTTCTAAAAATCACAAAAGTAAAGATCCTTTCATAAGAGGCTTTTTAAAATTTTACAAACACCTCAAAAAAAGAAAAAGAAAAAGAAAAAAATCATTTTAATTGTTTATGTTTTGTCTAATATCAATCCTTATTCACCCAAAAAAAAAAAAAAGTAAACATATATGTTTCCAAGTTTTGAATTTCTAAACTTGTGTGTTAGTAATTCATACTTGCGTCCAAAAATACATTTGAAATTGGGTTTCTTGTATCAAAAAGGAAAAAGAAAAAAGAAATAAAAACATCTATGCCTGCCAAAAAATAAGCTGAAAAAATTCTATATATACGCTGGACTCTCTATCATATTTTTATCACACTTGTTTTCTCTTACCATGTAATATGTGTTAACTTAATTATATTAATAATAAGCATATCTTTTATACAACAAAAGTACAAAAATAATCGAAGGATGAATGAAGTTAAAGTGTTGACATTACATGATACCCGCATCAAGTTGGGAATGAAAAAATGGTGAAATTTGAAAATGTTTACTATCAAAATTAATTTGGAAATTTATGATTGGAAAATTTGTGGTGAACTAGTTAGGGACTCTAATCATTGAAATGGAGAAAAGGGCTTTAGCTAATGTTGAAATCTAGCAAAACAGACAGGCAATGATTTGATGGAAAAAGTGGTGAAGAGTCACTCAACCTTACAGCAGGCAAGATTTGGTGGAGACATGAAAGTTGTTATAACACATGCAGCTGATCCTCTTTGCCATCATGAAATGCGTCCTCAACCTTTCACCAGCTATCAAATTATGGCTTTCTTTCTGTGAATGTCAAAGACTTGACACATTTCCCCCACGAAAAAATCTCCAAAGAGATGACCCAATTTAGTTATATTTTCAAATTTTGCTTCGACTTAGTCGTTTTCTCATACAATTTTAAGAATAAACTTCATTATATCGATTTAATACATTCAAATGTTTTACTCTCGAAGTGTTTTCATTATTAAAGTTTAAAAGTTAATTTAAAAAATCTTGAATTCGAAATTTGAAATTATAAAAATATCTTTTATGATAGTGGGAGTTGTTTTATATATATATATATAAGAAATTACAGTTTGAGAATAGGAGAAGGAATTGCATGTGATAGAATTCAAATTCTAAACATATTAAACATCATTTTTAAAAATAATCGCATAAATCAATTAAGCTAAGTTTTGGATTTAGAAATATCTTTTATTTTTTAGCCTAATGTCATTTGTATAAAAAAATCAGAAGCTAAAATATTAAAAATGCCCTTGAATGTTTTTATTTTACTTAAATAAACTTTTATACTTTTATTATATTTAAATAAATATTTATTATTTGATTTATATCCAAATAAACCCTTATTTTAAATAAAATATTAATTTATGTTAAAAGTTTATTTTGGTGTAAATTAAAAGTTAAAGTTTTATTTGAATACAAATTAAAAGTTAAAGTTTTATTTGAGTGTAAATTAAAAGCTAAAAGTTTACATAAAGACAATAAAAATATGATGATTTATCTAAATAAAAATAAAAAAGTTTAAGGGTTTTTTTTTCTTTTTGTTATTTTAGCCAAAATCGATACGTTGTCCAAAAATAAATCACAACCACACAAAATTTGAGGTTAAAAAATTGGTTGACTCTCCCTTTTAACTAGTTCTATTTTTGGTTTACAGATCATCTTCATATGTTGCCTTGGTTATCTGTCGCATGCTTGGTTTCTAAAATTAATTTTTAAACCAAAAACAAAAAAAAAAAAAAGGATTTTGCTATACGCGTCGTTTACATTTTGCTGTTCACATTGACCATGCCATAAATTCATGGATTCTGTTGTTACTTGTTTCATCAAGATTGTTGATTTTTTAAATTAATTTAGAATTAATTTTTTTATCAAATAAAATCGAAATAAATAAATCTCTCAATCAATCTTTAAATTAGGCCAAGATTTATTATGCATTCAAGTTAACGTCAATAATGATTTCTTGTCTAATCCGAGATCTATCGCTAGACATTGATTTGCCACATCTTTTATATCTAGGTTTATGGTCACTAAAGAATCTGTCCTTTCATTGGAAAACCAATTTAAGGGCTAAAAGAATGGTTTCATCTACTAACCATACATTGAGAGTTCTTACGTTTGAGGAAGTTATAGCACCCTCACATCATCAAAAGATGGAGCTTAAATTGATGTTATCCAAAAGCCTTAAAATTTTACAAAGTAATTAATTGTTGAATAATTTTCTCAATCGACTCTAAATAGTTTTAGGTAGCAAAACTTGAGAAAATTCCCTCCACCTTCAAGAGTATGCAAGAAAAACTACTGTTTCACTTACAGAGACTCCGTCGTCGGATTATTTAAAAGAAAAAAACAAAATCAAAATTAAGATAGAAAGGAAGGAAAGAATGATTTTTTTTTTGTACGAAAAATTGATACTTTCAACTTTTCCCCAAAAATATTTTTTGGAAATTTCGATTTTCAAGGAAAATTGATACTTTAAACTTTTCCCTAAAAATATTTTTTTTTGAAATTTATTTCTGAGAAAAATTGATACTTTCAACTTTTCCCCAAAAATATTTTTTGAAAATTTATTTCTAAGGAAAATTGATACTTTAAACTTTTCCTGAAAAATATTTTTTTTTGAAATTTATTTCTGAGGAAAATTGATACTTTCAACTTTTCCCCAAAAATATTTTTTGAAAATTTATTTCTAAGGAAAATTGATACTTTCAACTTTTCCCTAGAAATATTTTTTTTTGAAAATTTATTTCAAAGGAAAATTGATACTTTCAACTTTTCCCCAAAAATATTTTTTGAAAATTTATTTCTAAGGAAAATTGATACTTTCAACTTTTCCCTAGAAATATTTTTTTTTGAAAATTTATTTCAAAGGAAAATTGATACTTTCAACTTTTCCCTAAAAATTTTTTTTTTTTTGAAATTTTTTATTTTTATTTAAAGAAAATAAAATAATAAAAAATTAATAAAAATAAATAAAAAGAATATTACATAAACCTAATCTAATAAATAAAAAATAAAATAAACAAATAAACAAAGAAAAAAAAATTCAAAGAAAGAAAAAGAAAAAAAAAAAAAAACTGGAGCGGCTCGGATCGCGGCTCGGCTCGGCTCAAGACAGAGAAAACGGTTCGGGGGGAGCGGCTTGGCGGCTTGGCGCGGCTCGGCTCGGCTCGGAGGGGGCAGGCACGCGCGGGTCAGAATCGGGTCGACGATCGGGTCGGGTCAGGTTTCGGCAAAACGCGCGGATCCTCTGATTAACTTAAAGCCAAAATGACGTCGTTTTGGGAGGGTATAAAAGGTAATCCCCTTCGTTTTTTCGGCAGAACGCTTCTCCTTCTCTCTCTCTTCTTCCCTTTTCCTCTCCCTTCTCTCTAAAAACTGAAGAACACCGGTGCCGGATTTTGGAAAATCTCATCGGAATCTGGAAATTTCACCGGAAGTTGGCCGGAATATCACCGGTTTCTGGGATTCTTCGCCGGAAACTGGGCTTGTCGTCGGAAACTTCAAGGTTGGCCGAAATTTTCGCCGTAAAATTCAAACTTCGCCGGAATTTTCGCCGGAATCTGGAAATTTCCCAAAAATTTCCAGAAAAATTTTCGCCAAAAATTTCTAAAAAATTTCTCACTCCCAGAACACTCCTAAACTTTTCTTAGCTTCCTATACGCCTCTTTTTCTCTCAAATCAGTAGCTTTGCTTACTGTTTTCTCTGTGTTTTCATTATGTTCCAGGGGGTGCTTTATATAAGGATTGATCAGGAGTTTCTGATCAATCTCAATTCCCCTTTGGACGAGAATTCAATCTTTGAATCCAGTCTGGACTCTTTTGATTGAATTCCCACTCCCAGTGGGATTCTTCAACTTTCAATCCTAGCCCTCCAAAATAAAAATCAAAATAAAAAAAAAACTAGATAATTAAAGAAGATAAATCAACAGATATTATAGGATAAATAAAATAATAATAAAAAAAATATATAAGATATATAATTAGATAAGTAAAAATATAAAAATGAATAAAATAAAAAAGATAAAAATATATATATATATACATAAATAATAAAATACACATAAATATTAACAAAAAATAAATAAATATATACATATATTAATACATAATAATAATAATAAATAATACAATACATAAAATACAAAAGAAGAAGAAAGGAAAAAAAAATACAAGATAAAATTGAATTGGACTTACCCATTTGGGCCAGGCCCAATTGATCTGGGCCGGACCCAATTTGGTGTCTACAATGATTGCTAACAATAAGATTGATCTAACTATGATTTTATAATTCTTCAATATTATTGGATCAATATGAAACTTTTCATGAATTTTGTTATAAGAAATTAAATTTTAAAAGTAAAACGATGCTAAAATCAAAATATTTTTCTTAATCCATGTCTATAAGTCAACATTGAATACTCAATTTGAAAGGAAAAAACAAAAAATAAATTATTATATGAAAAAATTTCTAAAAAATTAAAAATAAAATAGTCCATTATTAATGTTTGCACCGGCCCAAACTTTAATAAGCCATTCTAGCCCAACAAGAACCCAAGCCCATCCACATCCCCTCACAATCCACCAGCGGCTATAATCCCTACAAATTTTAAATTCAAATTCCGGAGCGCCTAGCTTCTTCTTTCCCTATTACTCCTCTCTTTTTCTCTCTTCAATGGCGATGGCGACCCCAACCCCAGCAAAAACCCCAGTGGACAAATCCAAAAGGTCCCATTCTCTCCACCATTCGCATTACACTTCCTCCTATTACTCTCTGTCCCGTTTCGAGGCCTACAACCCCCTCCAAGCGGCTGCCGTGGCGTTTGGAGAGACACTTCCGATCCCAGAGATCGTAGCCCTCGGTAGTCAATCCGATGGAAAAAGCTCTCTCCTTGCAGCTTTACTTGGATTTCGTTTTAATGTGCGTGAAGTTAAGATGGGTACTCGTCCACCTCTGATTTTGCAAATGGTTCAGGAGCCTTCTACCCTCGTTGTCGCTTCCAGGTGGTTTTTTTTTTTTTTAATGATTTTTTTTCTATTTTTTGTGAGTTTGGGTTGGTTTTGCCTTAGTGGTTTAAAGGTTTTTGGGAGGTTTTCAATTTTCTATTTCATTTTAAAGGTTTATGATGATGTTGTTATTTGCTGAATCAGGCTTTCCTATGTGTTTATTCAATTTATGGGAAGAAAAGCAAGTGCAAATTGGATAATAAAAAAAAAATACTAGGAATTTTGAAGAATTTATAATTGAAGATGTCTCTTACTCTTTTTAGCATCTGGTGTTCTTCATTGAATAATTGCTCCATTTCTACATTCTGCAATGCTTACCTTGTTTCTTCTTTCTGTATATAACTGATACTTATAATTGACAATGCAAAATAGGAAGATACTTTTAATCGACAACGCAAAACAGGAAGAAGATTCTGAAGAATATGGAAGTCCAGTTGTTTAAGCATCAGCAATTGCAGATATCATAAAATCAAGAACTGAGGCACTTTTGAAAAAGACTAAAACTTCAGTTTCTCCTAAGCCAATTGTAATGAGAGCTGAATTTGCACATTGTCCTAATCTCACCATCATTGATACACCAGGATTTGTTCTTAAGGTAAGTTGTTAATTCATTTGAAAAAGAAAACAATAAGACATAGATCGTTTGAAATCTTGTAATATAATAATTTTATTCATGAATCAAAATGTATGGTTGGAAATTTCTTGGCAGGCAAAGAAGGGAGAACCAGAGAACACACCTAAGGAAATTCTTTCCATGGTTAAATCACTTGCTAGTCCTCCCATCGTCTTCTGTTGTTCCTTAAGCAGAGCAGTGTGGGATGGTGCTCATCTTTGTGGTTGGATTCAATTCGTGAAATTGATCCAACCTTTAGAAGGACAGTAATTGTGGTTTCCAATTTTGATAACAGACTCAAGGAACAGATTTCTTGCTTTCTTTTTTGGCTTTGTGATCTATGAAATGTAACACTGAGCTGACACGCACGCACACACATAGACACTGCATTGACATATATAACTTACTGGATTGACTGATTAGATATGCAGTATAATTTGGAAATTAGAAATGCCTGAGAAAACAATTTCCAGTAATCATATATTGAGGATTGAAAAGATAAGCCTTTGCTTGTTGCTTGATATGTGTGTAACCTGGTTGTGTACCTGAAATTGTGACAATTCAATCAATGCAGTAGTTTAGTGACAGATGGGAAGTGGATCATTATTTGAGTGCAAGTGGATATGTAGGAGAAAAAAGTCGGCCATTTTTTGTAGCATTGCCAAAGGCCAGGAACACCATCTCAAATGATGAATTCCCAAGGCAACTATCCCAGGTAGAGGCTGAAGTTTTACATTATCTTCACGATGGAATCAAGGAAGGTTATGATGAAGAAAAGTTCAGGCCCTGTATTGGTTATTGTTCTTTGAGGGAGTATTTAGAATCAGAACTTCATCATAACCTTATATTGTTTAACATTGTGATAATTATTATTAGTTTAACATTCTGATAATTATTGTTTTGTTTTACAAGATTGGAGAGATCAACACTACAAGAAAGGGAAAGTTAGCTGTTGAGCTCATTATTTGAATACTGCATTAACTCATCTAGTTGGTGTTCAAATTTCTTACAAGGGAAACTCTTCTTCAATGCAAAGGAAAAAAAAAAAAACATTTGGATTAAATCTTTGGGTGAGTAAAATTGTGTGATCCATACTTTTTTAATATTTACCTGAAATAAATTCTATATTTAGCGTAAGAAATATCATAATTTCACTAACTTTCAAAGCAATCCTTTTATTTTGTGATTAGGAACAAATACTAATAAGAAACCATTGAAATTTTATACGAAGGCAAATATAAACATACAAATTATCATACACATTAATCCTTAGACACACATATGGAATGAAAGAGTCAAGAAAAGGAAATATAAAAAGAAAAAACAACTAAATCAAGGTTTATGAATACATTATGAAGAAAAGAACATGAGATCAGAAAGCTATAGACGTTTGGATTGTGATTCAACTTCAGCAATAGGGCCTGCAACCTTCTTCCCCGTGGTATGTATCTACCAAAATAGATAAATTACATAAGTTAGACCTTTATTTTTGTTGGAAATATAACTACTCTATTTTATTGAACTTAACAAAAAAAGAACATCTTTTCAAAAAAATTTCATTCTTCTTTTTCATTATATATTTTTTAATAATAACACAAATCTTTATATTTTTATTAAGGAAAAATAAAAATTCTTTTTATCGTTTTAAAAATGAAAAGAAAATTTTTGTTTCGAAAGGAACAAACCCATGAAAGGTAAATAAGGAAAATATATGCATTTTTAAAAGATCAAACAAAATGTTTTTTAAAAAAATGAAATGAAAATATAAAAGGAAAATAAATTTTTCCTTTTTTGTTTTTGGAAAAGACACTAAAGAAGAGCTTATCCTTTTTATTTTTTAAGCAAAAAGAATGAGATGAAGGAAAATAGCTTTTTTTTTTAAAGACAAAAGGTCATCTCTTTTTTATTTATTTTTGGAAATATAAATTAGAAAAATATTTTTATTTTCCATTCCAAAAATTCAAAATTTTTATTTTGTAAAAAACTTTTGCTTAACAAAATTCAATATCTAAAAAAGCATAAAAATACATAAAAAAAATATAAAAGCAACTTGATTTGAATTTTATCCAAAAAATCATAAAAAGTAATTTTCTATGAAATAAAAGATAACAAAATCTCTTTTTCTTGAAGAAAATCGATTGAAGAAATTTTATTTTTTTAAAGAAAAATGGATTAGAGAAAGTATTATAAGAAATGATCTCTTATGTGTCCTAATTCAAAGTGCATTCTATGAAAAGAGTTAGCATGGCTCTACTTATAAGCTGGTTTCGTAAGGCTTACATATGTTAGGTTAGGATTCATATACATCTAGAGGTTTTCAAATTACTTCTCACTGTCATCCACGCTAGACAAATATGGCACACAAGTCCTTACATATTATAGGCTACAAATGAAAAAAGGGTTTAATTAGAGTAGAAGTATTATGAAGGTTTTCACCTCACGAAAGCATATGTATTTTATTCTTTCCTAAAAAGGATGAAGCTTGAGTATAGAGCTCATGCATGCAAATTAATATGTAATAGGCTATAGAGCTCATGCATCCAACCCCTATCCTAAATGCCCCAAAATTTATTAAGAACAATTTATGCAAAACATAAATAAAAAATAACATAAAATAAATGGCATAATTAAAATGTGAATGCAATGCAAAACCATTTTCTAAGAAAATCAAAATTAAAGAAATTAAAGTAAAATATTAATTAAGATCAATAAATCATAATTTAGGATAATAGGCGATTACTTTTTGGCTTGATTCTCAAAAGCCTCTAGTAGAGTTGTCAAGTTATTACAACATGCGAGTTTGGGTATCTAATTGTTTAAACAAATTTTAAAATAAAAACCAAGAAGTCACTTCCAATTTTTTTAGGTAAGTGTGATTGGCTATCTAAAAGTATATCTTTCCAATAAAACCTTAGTTTAAGGTTTATTGAAAAGATACATTTTTTTGTCTTCAAAAATAGAGTTGGATTCAATAGTATGGTTACACATAGGAAAAAAATTTGCACCCCACAGTGTCCATTTTAAAAAAAGTACCAATTAATCGCATGTTAAGCTTTAACCTTGATAAAAATGGTCCTAACTTTAATATTTAAAATAATTCTTTAAATTTCATTTGTCACCACAGAGTTCTTTTTTCATTTTTCTTTAAAATGCAAATCATTTTATTCTTGGATTAAAATGAAAACCTTCGGTTTCAGAAATTTTTAAAACACTATATTTAGGTGGATTTTAAAATATTGTCTCCACTTTAGGATTTATAATAATCTTTTAACAGTAATATTCTTCAAAAAATAATTATTGAGAATCTTTAAATATCTAAGTTTAATAATTACTTTTCCTAAGATATAATATTTTACTTTCTAAAAACATTTTTTTGTTTTAAAAGGTATGCATAATAAATGAAAAGTACTTGAATGTAACAAATTAAAATAATAACTCATTAAAAATACACATGAATAAATATAATAATAACGTAAATGATTAATTAAAATGCATTAAAAATATAAAACAAATTATGTAAATGCAAATTAAAATGTAGATGATGTAGTATGGGTTAGGGTTTGGGATTATGGTTGGTTTTCAAGGTTTGGATAAATATTTGAATTTAGGGTTTGGGAAAAGATTCAAATTTAAGGTTTAGTAGGTTTAGGGTTTTAAGGTTTTATGGTAGGTTTAATGTCTTAGGTAGGTTTAGGGTTGTAGGGTTTAGGGTTTCGAGTAAGTTTACAGTTTTAGGGTAGGTTTAGGGAGAAGAATAACTAATGATCATTTAGATCTTCTTCTGAAACCCCGATATCTAGGTAGACTTTAAAAGCAAGCCTAATAACCATACTTCTCAATTCTTCATAAGGGATCAATGTTTATGTAAAATGCAATTAATGTGCACGTAAATAAATATGACATTTAATAATGCTACACCTAAATGCAAATGAAGAAAGTGATTCAACCTAAACATAAAGCAATAAAATGGTCAAATAACACACAAAGAACACAATGCCAAACACTAAACCTATTAGTAAAACATTAAAGATAAATCAAACACATAACTAAGGAAGATAAAGAGGTCATTAAACAAAACAAAAAAGACACCATGGAAGGGAGGAGGTTTCAACCTAGCCATGGTAGTGGCTTAAGCCAAAACCTTCCAAGGCCTTTTAATTGATAGTTTGTGGGTCATTTACAACGTAATTACATTCAATAAACAATAGACATAAACGAACAATAAGTTTTAATTTGATTAATATAACTTACCATAACCAAATCCCATATATGGCCTTTTAAATCTGCTGGAACATTCTTCTAACTATTGTAGTTAATGGATATTGTCTATCAAACAAGAGATCCAATATGGCTAATTATTTTTGATGTACCACTTAAGACAGGTTAGCCATCAGCATTAAATTCAATATGCATTTTTTTTTTTGTTACTTGAAACAACTTAGAACATCCCCTAGCTTTTCTTTTTTTCAAACATGATGTGTCAAAATGTTTTTCTTCATGTTCGATTGAGGTAAACATGTATTCTTCAAAAGCCATTATATCAACTATCTCTACAAGTAAAAGATCGCATTTATGAAAAAAGGATTCTTATGTCATAATGAAATAATTAAGAATGATCTCATTAAAATATATATATATATATATATTTGAGATGACCCCATGAAAAATGTCTACTTAAATGTTGAAGACAGAAGTAATTTGACCATTTATGAATAATAAAACTTACAAAATTAACACTTTACATATAACATTTTGAAAGTGATATCAATTCATAAAATCTTCAAACCTATAATCATCACCTTATATTAACACTCATAGCATGAAAAATAAAAAGGCAAAAAGTTTTTTCACAACGATTGTTTCCAAATAGTTATTGTGTTATTGTTTCTAAATAATTACTATATCCAGTTCATCAAGGAAAGAACTAAAAGCAACAAATCCTAGTTTTGTTATGCAACCCACCAAAACAAAGAGTAGACCGAACAATGATATACAACTTACTAAGGATAACAATGTCATAATTGTCGTAACAGTTTTGGGACCACCAGACGTAATGGGTTTTAAAATCGAGATAAATAAAAGGAGAGTCACCACTAATCTTTGTTAAGGTGATTGGCCACCCAAAAGTTTATCTTTTTAATAAAACTATAAAAATGGGTTTAAAGTTTATCAAAAAGATGAATTTTGATCTACAAAAAATCAGGTTGGGTCTAGGAGTCGGTTACGTGTGGGGAAGGATTAGAACCCCCACAACACCCATAAATTGGTACCATTTAATTATGCTCTATTTTCGATGTTGGATAAAAATGGTTTTGACTTGAAATTTAATACTAATTCCCTTCATTTAAAAAAAAAAATTTTTGCTAAAATTTTATTTAGAAATATTGAGAAAATCTTTAAGTTAAAGAATTATCTTAAAATTCTCCAACATTTAGGCAGAATTTAAAATAATTCTTTTCGCTTAAGATTTAACGCAACAATCCTTAAAATAAAATAACAATCTTTATAGAAGATAATTGTTAGTGACTCTCCAACATCTACGCAGAGTACTAAGAATTATTTCCTTCGAAATGTTATTTTTTATTTTATTTAAAAATTACACATTTTATACGAAAAAGTAAATGATGGTGTTATTAGGTAACAAGTAGAAATTAAAGATAGAGAAATGCAAATAAGTGCAAACAATAACAAATAAATGCATGTAAGCTAATAGGTGCTATGTATAATGATGGAATGGAAACTCGAAATTAAATTCTTAAATATAATGAGACCACCTTGACTCTCCAACATCTGGGCAGAACTTAGGTGCGACTATTTATATTTGAGATCTCATTTTATTATTATACTTTTTATTTATTAATGTTATTATTAATGTGAATTAAAAAATCATGTGAAAAGACTTAACGAAGTAAAATTTCCTAAATACCTCATCATCTAGGCGGCATTCGGGAACAAATTGCTTCAAATGAAATTTTCACACGTGTCCTTAAGATTTTTAGGATGTTTTAGGTAAGGGCCTGAGTAGAGATTTTGAAGGTTTGGTTTTAAGGTTTATAGGGTTTTAAGGCTTGAATTTTAGGATATGGAAGGGTTAGGGTTTTGATTTTAAAGTTTGGAGATTTTAGGGTTTGGGTTTTGAGGTTTGGGGTCTTGATTTAAGGGTTTGGATTTAAGGGATTTTGATTTTTAAAAAAATGGTTTCATTTTTAAGAAAGTGTGAACATCTCTAAAAATTCCAATATCTAGGCGGATTTTCAGAGCAAGTTCGATTTTAGTGATTTTTGAAAATTAATCAATAATTTTTTTATATATTTTTTTATGAAAATTTATTAATAATAATTCTCCAACATCTAGGTGAAATTATTTATTTAAAAAATATTTTTTTTATTCCCTCCAACATCTAGGGAGGGAAAATAATAATGATAATAATTATTATTACTATTATTTAAGCATTTTAAAAATATATTTTTAATTATTATCTTACTTATTTTTATTTTTATTATTATTAAAACAATTAAAAATTTATCCTAACAAATTTAAGAACTTATCATGCATAAATGTAAAAAATATACTTAAAATAACAAAAATAATAATATATAAAAAAATTTAAAAATTCAAAAAAATTTTTTTTTACTTGAATAGGAGCAATCAACGGTCCGGTCAACGACGGTTCGGGTCGACGGTTCGGTCCGACGATTCGGGTACGGTTCAACTCGGTCTGGGCACGATCTAGTATCGGTTCGATTTCGGTTCAGTCAGACCGGTTAAAGGCTAATGGAGAAGTGGGTTGTGGGTTGGGTGCGCAAACCCCAGGTCGGGTCGCTGGTTGATGCGCAGATCCTGGGTGCTTAAAACGACATCGTTTTGGGCGTTTATTGAAACAACATCGTTTTGGCTATTGACAACTTATATAAAAGTAAAAAAAATATATTTTTATTCATTTCCTTCCTTCCTCAGAAAAAAATGCTTTTTTTTCTTTCCCTTTTTTTTTTCTAGCCAACCTTGGCCAGTGGCCGTCCGTCGCGACGGTCATCGTAGTCCTACTAGTGGCGAGCTTCGGCCGCCGTCGTTGGTGGTCAAAAAATTCCCAAAAAACACCAAATTGTTCCCCTTGGTTCCTTAAACACAGATCCGACCTTCTTTTCGAGAGAACAAGCCTCGATTGACGTAGATCGGGGTTTAAACTTTTCTAAGTTTTCTGTTTCCTCTTTTTTTTTTTTATAAAATGAAGGTCGAACTGATTTTTTTATTCTTACAGAGAGCTTCGACGCTGAAGTTCCTCCCTACGGGAGGACTGTGTTTTTTTGTTTTTTTTTTTGGCAATATTTTTTTTCATAGCGTCACCCTACTCCTCTGTCCTCATTTTTTGGTTTGGCTAGGAGCTCTATTTATAGAGCTTCGCTCGTGCGTGTGCTCGAGGGAAGGGCACAGGGCTTGACATGGGTGTAAGCACGAGCCCTATGCCCTATTATTGTTTCTTGTTTGGTTTGACAGTGAGGGTAGTAAATAGGGTATGGGTAATAGGGTAAACGAGCAATGGTGCCGAGGAATTAAGGGGTGGGGTAAGGTGGTAGGGTATGGTGGCAGTGGTGCCGGGGAAGGCACCATTGCCATTCCCTCTTTTTTTATTTTTTTGTTGTTCTGTTCTATTTTTCTGTCTATTTTTTTAAATTAATTGATTTTTAATTTTAATTAAACTAATTTTATCATTATTATTAAAATCATTATTGTTATACATATATAAAAATATACTGGATAAAATCGGTGTCTATAGCTGCCCCTCTTTGCACATTACTGAGAATCAGGAATATGGTAAAGACAAAGGCAACGATTTTGTCCAGAAGCAAATCATGGATTTCTCAAAAAAAAAATTTTGTTTTTTTGTTTTTATGAATTTTTAACCATAGTTCGAATGATAAAGAAAATGACCAAGATGACATCGCGAGTTGAAAAATAAGGAATCAATTAAGGCAACATCACAAGTCGGATAATAAAGAAAATGATCGGGGCAACACCGTGGGTAAAGGAATAACAAGATTAGGATTGAACTTAGATTAAATCACAAGTTAAAATATAAAGAGACCGGGACTAAACCATGAGTCAGAAAAAAATAACAATCGAGATTAAATTACGATTTTAAATTAAAAAATCAAGATTAAATCGCGAGTCAGAATAACATCAACTTAGATTGAATCACAAGTCAAAAAATAAAAAGACTAGGATTAAATCACCAGTCAAAATATAACAACAATTGAGATTAAACTGCGATTTTAGATTAAAGAAATCGGGATTGAATCGTGAGTTAGAATAACGTCAATTTGAATTGAATCATAATAAAGAGATCGGGATTGAACCATGAGTAAAAAAAAACAACAATCGAGATTAACTAGGATTAAACCACGAGTCAGAAAATAAAGACAACAATCGAGATTAAACTACGATTTTGGATTAAAGAAATCGAGATTAAATCGCGAGTCAGAATAACATCAACTTGGATTGAATCAGAAGTCAAAAAATAAAGAGACCGGGATTGAACCATGAGTCAACAATCAAGATTACCGAGATTAAACCACGAGTCAAAGATTAACAATGACTTGGACTGAACCGCAAGTCAAAAAAATAAAAGCGACTAGGATTAAACTGTAAGTCGATAAGCTATAAGAATGATTGAGATTAAACCACGAGTCAAAGATTAACGATGACCGGGATTAAACCGCAAGTCAAAGAAATAAAAGCGACTAGGATTAAACCGTAAGTCGAGAAGCTATAAGAATGACTGAGATTAAACCATGAGTCAAAGATTAAAGATAACTGGGACTGAACCGCAAGTCAAAGAAATAAAAGCGACTAGGATTAAATCATAAGTCGAGAAGCTATAAGAATTATCAGGATTAAACAATGAGTCAAAGATTAACGATGATCGGGACTGAACCGCAAGTCAAAGAAATAAAAGTGACTAGGATTAAACCATAAGTCGAGAAGCTATAAGAATGATCAAGATTAAATCACGAGTCAAAGATTAAAGATAACTTGGACTAAACCGTAAGTCAGGGAAATAAAAATAACCATAACTGAGCTATGATTTGAGAAATAAGGGATTGAGTACTCCATAAACCGACAGTTTGGTTTTAAGAATTATCTTGGAGGTAACATATTACCTTCAAGTCCATCATATTTGTTTTGAAAAAGAGGACTTCTTCCTGATGTTTCATAAAGAAACCTTTTATGCAACTTAACAAGAGGTATGTGATGCATGTAATAATTATGATGATTGAAAGGATAAAGATGCAGCCAATGAATTATATCATTTGTTTTCATCCAAGTTAATTCAACTTTTGGTTTAATTCTTTCAATCTTTAAAAGCCGCTTCCAATAGTCTTGCCCTTCTAAGTCTTTCGATTCTCCTCCAAAAATCTATATCTTCTAGTGGACCCATTTGGCTTTTAATTATTCTAAAAATCTTCTTTGAATTCTTTCTTTATCTCCTCTCTTTCTTTGTTTTCAGTGATCAATCAATCTCATTTCATTCTTTTTGACCCCATATTATTATTTTTGTCATCCTTATATTGCATTCTCTTTTCAAGCGATGCATTTGTCTATTATGAACTTTATCAATCAATATCTTAATTTTAAATGACAAATGCAATGATTTTAGGTTTAAAGTTGGGTGTGCAATATGACCAGTAATAGGGTATTTCGGGTTTAGAAAGATAAGCCTTTCAAGACATAAAAAACAGTTAAATCAAAAGTATTTCAAGAATCAAATATCAATTCTCTAAATAATAAACATTTGGATGACCTCGACCTATTTAGACCAGGTCTTTTTCAAAAACTCGTTACATTTGCGATCTTGTCACCTGTGATTTTAAATGACCAATCTTTGCCCTACATCTGTGACTAAAGAGAACTTGCCCCTTAAAAGTCCTCTCTTTCAATTCTGGTGACAATTTGCCCATTCGGTGCCACTCCTTCATTCTCTGAAAAACTTTCTCCAAGCTTCACCTTCATTTAAGTCACCTTTATAGGTTTTTAGCTTAAATGATCCCCTTTGACTTAAATCTCTCTTTTCGGGTTTTCAATCTGAATCATTTTTTTTCTTTTTTTTTGTTTTCTTTTGTATATATATATTTTTAAGCAAAATATTTCTTGACAATGTCTGAATTTATAGGATTTGATAATTCATCTCCATCCATTTCTGTAAGGATTAGAGCTCCACCAGAAAAAACCTTTTTTACCACATATGGACCTTCCTAATTGGGCATCCATTTTCCTTTATTATCATGCTGATATGGTAAAATCCTTTTCAAAACCAATTTGCCCTCATGAAAGCATCGGGGTCGTATCCTTTTGTCATGTGCTCGCATGATTCTCCTTTGATACATTTGTCCATAATTGAGTGCTAAGAGCCTTTTCTATTCAATAAGATTCAGTTGCTCGAAACGATCCTAAACTTATTTGCCTCATCCAATTTCATCTCCATCAACACCCTCAGAGAAGGAATTTCCACTTCAATCGACAGTACAGCTTCCATCCCATACACTAGTGAAAATGGGGTAGCCTCTATGGAGGTTCGGATTGATGTTCTATAGGCAAGCAAAGTAAAAGGTAACTTTTCATGCCAATCCTTATACGTGTCAGTCATTTTTCTCAATATTCTCTTGATGTTCTTATTCGCAGCTACTGCATGATTCATTTTTGGACGATATGGTGTTGAATGATGATGCTTGATCTTGAATTGTGCACACAATTCTTTCATCATTTTATTGTTTAAATTGCTAGCATTATCTGAGATAATCCTTTTTGAGAGACCATACTGGCATATTATCTCTCTTTTTATAAATCTATATACCACTGATTGTGTAATACTAGCATATGAAGCTGCTTCCACTCATTTTATAAAATAATCAATTACCACAAAGATAAATCGATGCCCATTTGAAGCTTTTGGGGTAATGGGTTTGATCACATCCATTTCCCACATGGAGAAAGGCTATGGTGGTGCTAAGATGTGCAACGAGACTGGAAAAGAATAAATTTTATTTGCATAAATTTGACATTTGTGACACTTCCTAGCATAACTGATGTAATCATTTTCCATTGTAGACTAGTAGTAACCAGCTCTCATAATCTGTTTGGCCATCATATGCCTGTTAGCATGTGTTCCATAAATTCTTTCATGTACTTTTTTAAGTATCATTCTTGCTTCCACAGTATCGACGCACCTTAGGAAAATCTAATCTCGATTCTTTTTATACAAGATTTTCCATCAATTACAAAACTTACTACTAATCTTCGAATGATCCTCTTATCATTTTTTGAAGCCTGCTCTGGGTAGTTTTGACACTTGATATATTGTACAATGTCATAGTACCATGGTTGTCGATCTACCTCTTCTTCCATATTTGAATGGTGGGCTAGTAAAATTTTCATTTGTTCTCTAATGGGTTGAATTCTTGTACTATTATTTAACTTGAACATTGCTGCCAATGTAGCCAATGTGTCAGCAATCTGGTTTTCTTCTCCGTGAATATGCTAAAATTGGATCTCTTTAAAATGTTTCATCAAGCCAGTTATGTACTTTTGATATAACACTAGTTTTGAGTCCCTGGTCTCCCATTCACCTTTTAGTTGATAAATTACCAAGGCTGAATCTTCATATACTTCTAGTGTTTCAATTTTCTTTTCAATGGCCATCTGTAACCCCATGACACATGCCTCATATTCGGCAACATTATTTGTGCAATTGAAATCTAACCTTACGGTACAGGGGTAGTAATTCTCTTCTGGAGATATTAGCACTGCTCCAATGCCATGCCCCATTATATTGGATGCCCCATCAAAAAACATTTTTCATATTTCTCTTACAGGCTCTTTATTTTCATCCTATAAGATTGCCATCAAATCTTCATCTGGAAACTCAAACTTCATAGGTTCATAATCTTCTGTAGTTTGATCAATAAGAAAATCAGCAATTGCACTCTCTTTTATGGATTTTTGTGTCACATACACAATATCATATTCTGAGAGCATGACTTGCTATCTTGTTAACCTGCCTGATAAAGATGGTTTTTCAAAAATGTACTTGAGGGGATCCAATTCAATATTAACCACGTTGTATGGTAGAGCATGTATTTCCTAAGTCTATGAGTAGTCCAAACTATGGCAGAACACATTTTTTCTATTTGGGGGTACTTGGCTTCATACTTTGTAAACTTTTTACTCAAATAGTATATAGCATGCTCTTTTTTGCCAGTTTCATCTCTTTGCCCCAATACACATCCCATCGATTTTTCTTGAACCATTAGATAAAATCAACGGTCTTCTTACAACTGGTGGAACCAACATCGATAGGTTTATCAAATACTCTTTAATCTTTTCAAATGCATTTTGGCATTCTTCATCCCATTCACCAAGATTATTTTTGTTAAGTAACCTGAAGATTGGATCACATTTCGAGGTAAGTTGGGATACGAAGCGAGAAATATAATTCAATTACCCCAAAAAACCTTTCACTTTCCTTTGCGTGCGTGGTGCTGACAATTCTTAAATGGCTCAAATTTTATCAAGATCTACTTCTATACCTCTTTCACTGACTATAAACCCTAACAATTTTTTAGATTTAACACCAAAGGTGCATTTGGCTGGATTCAGCTTAAGCTGGTATCTCCGTAATCTTTCAAAAAGCTTTATGAGATTAACAACATAATCTTCCCTTTCTTGAGACTTAGCTATCATATCATCAACATATACCTCTATCTCTTTATGCATCATATCATGAAAGAGAGTGACCATCGCCCTTTGATATGTGGCACCAGCATTCTTTAGCCTAAAAAGCATAACTTTATAGAAAAACATGCCCTACATTGTCACAAATGTAGTTTTCTTCATATCTTCATGAGCCATTTTGATTTGATTATAGCCAGAGAACCCGTCCATGAATGAAAAAGTGGAGTGCTTAGTAGTGTTATCCATAAGGGTATCAATATATGACAATGGAAAATTATCCTTTGGGCTAGCCTTATTTAAATCTCGATAGTCCACACACATTCTAACTTTCCCATCTTTCTTAGGAACTGTGACTATATTGGCTACCCATTCGGGTACTTGGCTACTTCTAAGAAACTATCATCGAATTGCTTTTTTACTTTTTTTTTTTATCTTCAGTAACATTTATGGCTTCATGCGTCTCAATTTCTGCTGTACTAGTTGGCATTCTAGTTTTAAAGGTAACCTATGCTCAGCCAACTCTGTGCTAAGTCCTGGCATATCCTAGTAAGATCATGTAAATATATCCATGTACTCTTATAGCAGATTCATCAACTTTTTCTTCTCAATTAGTGATAGTGAAGTATCGATCTTAACTTCTTTATGATTGTCACCATCTTTCAAATTTAATGGGTTAATTGATTCCTGGTGGGGTTCTATAATTTTTTTCTCTTTTTCTATCCATTTCAATAGATCATGAGGTAAATCATAGTCTTCTGAATCGATATCATTATCAAGCTCACTAATATAAGTCAAAATTTCAAAATCAAACCCAGTGTTATTGCCTTGGTCCTCCATAATGTTCATTATTAAAAAACTTGAAAATGAGTATAATCACAAAAAATATATATATTGATCTTGGCAAGGGCAAAGAGAATGGTAATGAAAAAAGAAAGAAAAATGAAAAATAGAGAACATGGTATAAGTGAAATGCATTGTATTCATCATTTTATTAAGATAATGAAAATAAGCCCATACACTTAACCTTTACATGCTCTTGGGCAGAAGCAATTAGAATTTTTGAGTTAAAAGGTTCAAGGACAACAAAAATGATATACCATTCTTCAAGTCTCTTAAAAAGAAAAAAAGATCTCTGTATCTTGCATGACTCTTTCATCTGCTTCCACTTAAAATCGTTAGAAAGCTTCCTTTAATCCCATTACCAGTCCTTCTTGTTCAACTCCTATCAACCCAGGATAGATATGCCCAGCTGAATGAAAAGTTTCATACAAATAAAGGAACATCATTTTGCCATCAATCAAATTTTACCCCTTTAGACGTGCCATTCTCTTTTCTTTTTTCTCTAGCATTACATTTTTCCCTTCTTTATTTTCAACCGAGCATGGTGCTTTTACGATTCCTTGTAGAGCTTTCTCTAAGCATTGTTCAGCTTGCCAACCCTTACCAGTAGTCTGCTTGATCACCACATTCATAGCTTTTGACAATTGAAGGATTAGTATATTTAACCCTTCTCTTACGTAAGTAGCATTTACCACTTCAAAAGCTCTGAAAGAACATTTAATCGCTTCTTCTACTACCTTAACTAGGGAGTTGTTAAGGTCTTTGTTACCAATAAATCCTTCTTACAATCCACATAGACTTGTTTTCCTTCCATGATGAATTTTACCTTCTGATATAAAGATGAAGGTACAACTCCAGTCGTATAAATTTGAGGTCTTCCAAGTAGACAACTATACGTAGAAGTTATGTCCATTACTTGAAATATGACATTAAAGGTATAAGGATCGATTTGTAATGGGATTTTTATATCACTAATTACCTCTATTTGCGCCTCATCAAACGCTCTTACAATCATATAGTTATTTTGCATGTGAAAGGGATTCACTGAAAGCTTTGACAATATCGTCAGAGGCATAACTTTAATAGATTATCCATTATCAATCAACATTTTGGCCATAGTGTGGGACTTGCACTTGACAGTAACATGTAAAGCCTTAATACTACCACGTCCTTCCAGAGGTATTTCATCATCGTTGAAGGTGATAAAATTTGAAGCTATAATATTTCCAACCATGTGATCTATTTTATCAACAAAAATGTTATGCTCGACACAAGCTTGGTTGAGCACTTTCAGTAAAGCATTCCTATATGGCTGAGAATTTAGTAGTAGTGACAGTAAAGAAATACGAGCTGAAAGTTTATTTAGCTGGTCAACCACACTGTACTCACTGTGTTTGATGATCTTTAAAAACTTACAAGCTTCTTTTTCTGTCACCGATTTGTTAACTTGCACTTTTGAGCTTACCACTGGTTGAAAATCTCGACCTTTCTTTGTGTCTTCTTCTCTTATCTTGTCTTCCTTTTCCTGGCCCTCTTTGACATTTCAAGAGTGTAAATTCGATCGCTTTGGGTCATTCCTTTTATTCCTGCTATGTTAGCAGTATTCTCTATACTTAGATTATTTGCGGTCATATCAGGCCCTCGCATCACTACATCATAATCGTATCTCTATAGGACTGCTTTGTCGGTCTGATAAGGGAATGGACTAGGGATATAAATGGTCATTGGTGTCTTGGAAGAGGAGATGGTTTTCTCAGTTAGGGCCTCTGGTTTCTCATCATAGTAGACAGTGAGAGGTTTGAGGATAAAAGGCTTGTCAGGACGCTCATCGCCCATTGTATTCACACTATTTCCATCACATTCATCATAGAACTCAATGATGGCCTCATCCATCAAGCTCTGTAATGTTTGCTTAAAGACCTCACAACTTTGGATCGAATGTCCAATTGTTTTCCCATGCTATTTACAAAAATGGTCAAGCTCTTCATGACTTCCATTGTTATCCAAAAATAATGGTTGAATCATGTCCGTCTCATACAAACAGTCATACACCCATTCAAAAGGGGTCTTTACTTCATCCGTGCATCTTTGATCTTTACATATTTTTTCTTACCCATCATATTGATTTTCCCTTCGGTGAGATCCGACAAAGGGTTTCCACTGACACTTGGCTTGAATTTGGTATCAAAAGATAAAAGCCCATCAATTATCAAACCTTACACCTTGTGTTTAAGTGCTGTGCAATTTTTAGTAGAGTATCCTGTAACTTCGTAATGATAATCACACTTAGCGTTAGGGTCATACCAACTTGGGTAAGGTGGCTTTAATGGTTTTACCTAAGAAAGAGTGATAAGATGACCTTTCACCAACTGAGAGTACAAATCGATATAAGACATAAAAATTGGATCAAAATGAGGTCTTTCCCAATTATTATTATTTTGTAAGGTTCTTTGATTATTGTTTGGATGGATTGGTTGGGCAAATGGTTAAACTGAAGGTACAGAGATGTAATTGGATGGTTGAGGGCTAAAACTTGGTCTGGGTAGCGGTTGTTGGGGTGCTCGGTAATGGTATGGTTATTGAGAGATTTGATTGGTGGCAGGGTAGTAAGGGTGATATGGATTATATAGGATAAAAGAATGGTGTGAGGGATTTTTGTGAGTGACAGCATGTGTCTTCTACTCTTTTTTCTTTAAAGTTGCTATCTTCTTTTCGAATCCATCAATTTTACCACTTTTGATAGCATTTTCTATCATCTCTCCTGATATTACCATGTCAGAGAAGTTTTTCGTGGTATTCCCTACCAATCTGTAATAATACGGAGCCTTCAGTGTATTAACAAATAGCACAGTTATCTCTTTTTTAGTCAATGGTAGTTGGACCTGGGTCGCTATATCTTTCCACCGATGTGCATATTCCTTAAAGATTTACGTTAATTTCTTCTTCGTATTTTGTAATGATAGCCTATCAAGGGCTATATTCAAGATATGCTTATACTGAGCAAGAAATATTTTGGCCATGTCTTTCCACAAACGAATCTTGCTCTGATCTAACTGTAAGTACCATTTTACCATTGAACCAGTCAAACTATCTTGGAAACAGTGTATCAAGAGTTTATCATTATGGGTATGACCCGTCATCTTTCTATAAAATATGGTAATATGAATACAAGGACACTTTGTTCCATCATATTTCTTAAAATTTTGGGTCTTGAATTTTGGTGAGATAACCAAGTCAGGCACTAGGCTGAGCTCATTGGCGTCAATAACCCCATAAATGTCACTACTTTCAATCGCTTTGTGTCTCTCTTCAAGTTGGTCATACGTGTTCTGAATTTTTGAATTTATAATAGGTTCTGAGATTTCGTGAGACTTCTCTTGTTCAATAGGGTCATCAAGATTCGATACCATGATGAGATCGACTGGGATGGGTCTTGAATTAGTATTCAAGTGGGTCGGTTGTTGACTTGCAGAATGATTGACATAAGGGTATGGTTGTGCACTTGGTGGTTGTATGTGTATACCTCAAGGAACTTGTACCTGAGCCTGAGGTGGAGTGAATCGTGGATGGTATAATGGTTCTTCCATATTAACCTCATCTCTTTTCCTTGACATGCCAATGACTCATTTTCCTTTCATTGAACCATGCAATAGTTATCTTAATTCAGCCATTTGTGCTTCGATGTTTTGTTGTATTTCCATCACTTTTTCTCGTATTTCCTCATGTGCCATTTCAACCTTTTCAAATCTAACTGTATTCTCTTCTTCCATGGCTCGAGTTTGAGAATAAGTATTATATCTATGCGAAATTGACGAATTTTGATTCCTCGATTTTGCTATCCTTGAACTTTAGTTTATTAACCATGAATTAAATCGCATGATATAATTTCGTTGATATTATTGTTAGCATTTACAAAAATGAAAATGCATGCATGAAATGAATGAAATGCAAATTAGGGTACTGTTCTGGATTGATCGAAACAAAAAGAAACTTTTATTAACCATAAGAGTCTTTATACATCATCCGATCATTCTTGCATTAAAGCCATAAAAACATTTAATTTGAGCATATGGCTCCCTAGCTTCATATAAAAAGTGCAATAATCTTTGACTGTGGCCTTGGATTGGTACAATTTCTCGTTCCAGTGCTTCCACCTTTTCAACCATGTTGCTTGCTTTTCGAACAGCCTTGTAGATTTGAGCAGTCAGATGTTCGATGTATTGCTGCCTTCCTAAACTTTTCGCTCTCCACATCTCTCAAGCATCCACCTCCATATTGCAAGTGCGAGCCCAATAATCCTTTCTCTCTTGCCATTCAGTCAAAATCTTATTTATGTGACTCTGATTGCTTGTCAATTGAAACTCTAAGCTCATTAATTCATGCTCTAAGGCTTTTTTCTCACTTTGCAAATCAGAGTTCTTGTTTTGTTCCCTCTTTAGTTTAGCTTTTAGCTTCTCACTTTCTCTCTGGTTCTTTGCTACCATTTTAGAAGCTCCTGAAAGTTTTTCGTTCCATTCATGCTGTTCTTTGATGAGTGTAGAGATCATTTCTTTGTTCTTTTGAGCTCTATTCTTTCAATATTCCACCATATATCATAGTTCTTTCACATCCTTCTTGGATCCCTTCAAAGATCTACTATCCAACCTTAATTTCTTATTTTCTTGATGCAGATTTTACAGATCCTCTTTCAATACTTTTTGTTCTTTAGTCAACTTTTATACTACATCATCTCTCATCATCAAATCATATCTCAGTTAGTTAACCTGATCTATCATAGCCATCTTTTCTTTTTTTAACCTTTTCTTTTCAATCTCAAACTCTAGTTGAGCGATCTTGAAAGTTGACAATACCAGTATTGAAATAGGAGCTGGCAACTTCTCTGAAACATCGGTTGATAAAGGTCTAATTTCATTGACCCTTTTCATCCTCCATGTAAGGTAACCTTCCACAACATTATTTGTAAATCTAGCTGGACTCATTCGATTGACTTGCTTCCATGCTTTGATGATTTCACGAACCTTTTTCACATAACCAAGTGTCCCAGAATTGAACTCGAGTGAACTGAGTCCATGAGTCATAAGGATAAACTGTCGTGAGTTATATTATCTTTGAACCATAAGAGGTGCATAACTCACTGGCCCCCATATTCCTAACAAAGGTACTTATGACTCATCTCCACAACTATACAAGATGGCCATCGAAAGCATCCATGGTGCCCTCCATGTTACATCATCGCTAGTGAGCTTCAGAAAGAATGTCAACTACTGACCTTTTGTCCAATCTTTTCTCCATTCTTTAGCCACAAACTCCTTGATAGGACTGAAATGAATGGAGAATGGCTGAAATGATGTCTTTTTTTTCCCCAAAATTGGCTTTTGAGCCAGACAAAAAGTAATTGAGCACACCCTATAAATCATCTTTCACCTTTTTTTCGATAAAAATTAAATGATCTAATGTCTCTACGAAAATAGTTGGTGAGGGATTCATTCCTTTATCTAATTGCTCAAAAAAGTCAATCATTGATGCTTTATATGTCCTAACACCTTAGGAAATATCATCAATCCATATACAGCCAAAGCAAACACATTCAATCCCTGATCAGTTTCAATATACTTCTTTATATACTCGAGTAAAAAAGCTAATGGAATGGTCTCAACCCTGTTCTTTTCCTTCTTGTGCTTGTTTATCTCTTCAACGTCTACTTGCATGATCTTGGCTAACTTTTTTCTATATCTAGTAGTCTTATGTTCTTTTCAATAGATCTTATCTTGATTGGTAGACTCTATCCAGAGTAAAGAAAAATATTCTTCGATCGTGAGGGCCAAGTCTTCTTGGTTGAATACAAAGCATCGATAAAATGGATCTCAAAATTGTATTACGGCTCTCATCAGCTATTCATTAACCTTTACTGATATAAGCAGTGCCACATCCCCATATTTCTTGAAAAAAGATTTCTTTTTCTTTGTTCTCCACTATTTTCAAATAGCTTCCAATTCTGATATATTATTTTGACTGAGATCCATATGCACTGATTGTGGTAGTACTGATATGTGACTATCTACTAGGCAATCTTCGTCTTTCTCTTGAGTACTTTCTGAATGGCTCTTGACTTTTAAGTAGCTCTTACACATGGATGATATCCTTTAGGTTTTCTGAAAGTTTTTCTTACTAAAGATTGGTCCAAAATAATACCCTCTAGAAATATGGTACCTATATAATGCATGCAACAAAATTGAAGACAACAAAAGAATTAAACAAATCAATAATGTAAATAAAACAAATAAATAAAAATGAGTAAATGAATGAACAAGTATAACATGCATCATAATAGAATATACATAGTGTCCTAATTTAGGTAATTTTCTCGTAAAAGGGACAACATAGCTCTATCCTAAAGTTGGACCTTAAGGCTCACTATATGCCGGGTTAAGATTTACGTGTCTAAAGGTTCCTAGACTATTCCTCACATCATCGTCCATTATAGATTAGTAAGGCATCCCGATCCTCACCCATTACAGGCTACTAACAGAATGGGTTTAATCTAAGTGGAATTGTTTCGCTAGCAAATGCGAAGGTTATCACCTCACGAGAGCGTAGCTACTTCACTTCCTCCTAAAAGGGGTAGAGCCCGGATCTAGAGCTCATGCATGAATATGCAAAGTGTGTGCAAAATAATGTATTAATCAAAATACCATAAACACAAAATTAAAATAAAATAACAACTAACATACAATTTATCTTATTCATTAATGCATATTTTTTGAAAAATCAAAATAAAGGAGATTAAATGAAATGTCAAATAAAACCAATTAACTCCAACAATTCTTAATAACGTGTAATTAAAAGTTTGGCTTGACTCTCAAATTAAAGTCCCCAGTGAAGTCTTCAAGCTGTCGTAATGGTTTTGGGACCGTCAGATGTAATGGGTTTTAAAATCGAGATAAATAAAAAGGGAGTTACCACCAATCATTGTTAAGGTGTGATTGGCCACCCAAAAGTTTATCTTTTTAATAAAACTATAAAAATGGGTTTAAAGTTTATCAAAAAGATGAATTTTGGTCTACGAAAAATAAGGCTGGGTCCGGGAGTCGATTACGTGTAGGGAAGGATTAGCACCCCCACAATGCCCATAAATTGGTACCATTTAATTATGCGCTATTTTCGACGTTAGATAAAAATGGTTTTGACTTGAAATTTAATACTAATTCCCTTCATTTTAAAAAATAATATTTGTGCTAAAATTTTATTTAGAAATATTGAGAAAATCTTTAAGTTAAAGAATTATCTTAAAATTCTTCAACATCTAGGTAGAATTTAAAATAATTCTTTTCACTTAAGATTTAACACAACAATTCTTAAAATAAAATAACAATCTTTACAGAAGATAATTGTTAGTGACTCTCCAACATCTAGGCAGAGTACTAAGAATTATTTCCTTCGAAATGTTATTTTTTATTTTATTTAAAAATTACACATTTTATACGAAAGAGTAAATGATGGTGTTATCAAGTAACAAATAGAAATTAAAGACAGAGAAATGCAAACAAGTGCAAACAATAACAAATAAATGCATGTAAGCTAATAGGTGCTATGTATAGTGATGGAATGCAAACTTGAAATTGGATTCTTAAATATAATGAGACCACATTGACTCTCCAACATCTAGGCAGAGCTTAGGTGCGACTATTTATATTTAAGATCCCATTTTATTATTATACTTTTTATTTATTAATCTTATTATTAATGCGAATTAAAAAATCATGTGAAAAGACTTAACGAAGTAAAATTTCCTAAATACCTCATCATCTAGGCGGCATTCGGGAACAAATTGCTTCAAATGAAATTTTCATACGTGTCCTTAAGATTTTTAAGATATTTTGAGTAAGGGCTTGAGTAAAGGTTTTGAAGGTTTGGTTTTAAGGTTTAGAGGGTTTTAAGGCTTGAATTTTAGGATATGGAAGGTTTAGGGTTTTGATTTTAGAGTTTGGAGATTTTAGGGTTTGGGTTTTGAGGTTTGGGTTTTGATTTAAGGGTTTGGATTTAAGGGATTTTGGTTTTTAAAAAAAGGGTTTCATTTTTAAGAAAGTGTGAACATCTTTAAAAATCCCTAACATCTAGGCGGATTTTCGGAGCAAGTTCGATTTTAGTGATTTTTGAAAATTAATCAATAATTTTTTTATATATTTCCTTTTTATGAAAATTTATTAATAATAATTCTCCAACATCTACGCGAAATTATTTCTTTAGAAAAATATTTTTTTTATTCCGTCCAACATCTAGGCAGGTAAAATAATAATAATAATAATAATTATTATTATTATTATTTAAGCATTTTAAAAATATATTTTTAATTATTATCTTACTTGTTTTCATTTTTATTATTATTAAAACAATTAAAAATTTATCCTAACAAATTTAAGAACTTATTATGCATAAATGTAAAAAATATACTTAAAATAACAAAAATAATAATATATAAAAAAATTAAAAAAAAATGTTTTTTACCTGAACCGGATGATCAACGGTCCCGTCAACGACGGTTTGATCCGACAGTTCGGGTGCGGTTCGACTCGGTCTGGGTGCGAATTGGTATCGGTTCGGTTCCAATTCAGTTAGACTGGTCAGAGGCTGATGGAGAAGCGGGTCGCGTCGTGGGTTGACGCGCGGATCCTGGGTGCTTAAAACGATGTCGTTTTGGGCGTTTATTGAAACGACATCGTTTTGGCTTTTGACAGTTTATATATAAGTAAAAAAAATTTTTTTTCATTCATTTCCTTCATTCCTAAAAAAAAAAGGTTTTTTTCTCTCCCTTTTTTTTCCCAGCCGACCGGCCGGTGGTCGTTCGTCGTGACGACCGCCGCAGTCCTACCGACAGCGAGCTTCGACCGTCGTCATCGAAGGTCAAAAAATTCCCAGAAAACACCAAAATGTTCCCCTCAATTCCTTGAACACAGATTTGACCTTCTTTTCGAGAGAACAAGCCTCGATCGGCGTAGATTAGGGTTTAAACTTTTTTGAGTTTTTTGTTTCCTCTTCTTTTTTTTTTTGCAAAACGAAGGCTGATTTGATTTTTTTGTTCTTGCAGGGAGCTTCGGTGCTGAGGTTCCTCCTTACAGGAGGACCGTGTTTTTTTTTTTTTTTTTTGGCAATATTTTTTTTTCGCAGCGTTATCCCGCTCCTCTGTCCCCGTTTTTTAGTTTGGCTAGGAGCTCTATTTATAGAGCTCTGACCGTGCATGTGCTTGAAGGAAGGGCACAAGGCTCGGCATGGGTGTAAGCACGAGCCCCATGCCCTATTATTATTTCTTGTTTGGTTTGACAGTGAGGGTAGTAAATAGGGTATGGGTAGTAGGATAAATGGGCAGTGGTGCCGAGGAATTGAGGGGTGGGGTAAGGTGGTAGGGTATGGTGGCAATGGTGCCGGGGAAGGCACCACTGCCATCCTCTCTTTTTTTTTTTTTATTGTTCTGTTCTATTTTTCTATCTATTTTTTTAATTAATTGATTTTTAATTTTAATTAAACTGATTTTATCATTATTATTAAAATCATTATTGTTATACTTATATAAAAATATACCGGACAAAACTGGTGTCTACAATAATAAAGCTACAAATGCCATGTATTCATCAACACAATGAAGCTTACTAAAGACAATATTATCATAATAAATATGAAAATTGGACTGTAAATTTAAGAAAAAAAAATATGTTGTCAACACTTTAATGATAAAAAAAAACCCGTAACTCCATTTGAAGTATAAATCTATGACAAAAAAGTAACAGCCTCATTACATTATATGCTTTGCCTTTCCGATTTACATCCAACTCGAGTCTGCCTAAATTATGCATTCTAAACATTTAACCCCTAACCTCTTTCAGTGAGATTGTCACATTTTTAAAGATATAGGTAAAGCATGTGATCATGCTACAAACATAGCACATGCAGTCAATGTACATTTCAAAATGTTTCAATACTAACAGGTGATTATAGTAGTTAACTCATTTAATCCAATTGAAGTTGCAAAAATTCACATTTTATCTAATTCCAATATTATTAAATGCGTTAGTTACCTCAAACGATGATGAAGCAAATGATGGTAGTAATGACAACACCAACAATGGCTACAAACATGACAAGAATTGATGGTGTAAGGTTTTAGGGTTTAGTTTATATCCTTTGTTATTTTTAAACTTGATTTTAGCTTTCTGAATGGTTTTCTATAAAGTTAATAAAGAAAGCAATAAAGACTACATTTCTATTCTCATAAATGTAGTCTTTGTTAATTTTTTTCATGTCAAAGACAATGTTTTTCAAGGAAAAAATACCATCTTTTATATTAAAGGCTACATTTATACATTTGTAAACATAGTCTTTGATTAAAATCAAAGACTATGTTTTTTCTTTCAAAAACGTCATCTTTAACTAAACAACGTCGCTTAGATAAATGGAACTACTTGATTTACATGTATTAAGCATTGCATTTATATACACATAAACATAGTGTTTGATATAAACACTATGTTTATATAAGAAAATTGTTGTCTTTGACTATATTTTCCATTTTTATTTTTTTAATAACAAAAATGTAATTTGATTTCATATTTTGTTGGTAAAAACGTTGTCTTTGACATGTAATGAAGAACATTATAGTAAAATGATTTTATTCAGTAATTTGAGTTTCACCTTAACTAAACACAAGAATCTAACATTTTCATGCCAGTAAGAATCACCCCTGTCAGGAATCCATATTTTCCTGAGGTTCACTTTCTCTTTCAAAATTTAAAATTCTGTGAACCAAATGCCTTTCTTAGAATTCTTCTATTATAGGTATTTTTTCCATCAAATAATATATAGTCAATTTAAAAAAAATCTCAAACAAATCTTTTATGGCATTTAAGTCACTATCCTCAAGAATTTTCACCTTAAGTCAAAGTTCATTATATCATCATTCTTTATACTAAACATGTTTGGCTCCATCTATAAAAATGTTTCATAACAATCTTCTTTTGTGTGTCTTCAAGCTTAAAATAAATTGATCTTTCAAAACATGTACTCGAACTCTTTTATTAAAATGAGCTCCTTCAAGTTTGAATCTTTCCATATCTTGAACCTCACTCTAATACCAGTTTTTAGGATCACGACAACTCTAATTCCAATTGTTAGGTAAAACCCTTCAATCAATTAAACATTTAAACAATTGAAAGCAAAATCAAACCATAAAACATCCACACAAGAAACATCAATTCAATGTGGTTCAATCCAACTCAAAATGGCCTACATCCATGGATGAAAGGAAAGATCCATTAGTTGTAGAAATGTACAAACACATCAACAACAATCAACCAATCACTCATAAACCAATCCTAAATAAATCGATCAATCAGCCTAGAGAGATTTAATCTCAATCCAATCATACACCCATAGACTCTCTTATTCTTTTGTAGTTTTATGAAGTGTGATTAATCCAAACAAACATATACCATTGTGGCTTACCATGCACAAATAACCCTTTCATTCTCTTTTAATCCTCTCAAACATACATATACACACTCATAATGACTGTCTTAATCTCCTTAAGGCCTATGATGTATCTACTCAATAAAATCCTGTAACTTTCTCATATATTTTTTTCATGACTAACTTTATAGAGACTTTCGTTATTAATAAATATACTAACTTGTCTATCAAGAATTTTTTTCCTCTTAAAATTCATCTCTTGCAAATTTTCTTCTCCATAAAAAAATATCTGTTATAATTTATTGGTCCAAAAACTAGATCGATAGACGTAAAATTTTAAAATCATGAAAATACGAAGAGTCACCATCAATTCCTTTTAGGATGTAATTGGCCATAAAAATTTTTTTATCTTTTTAATAAAGCAATAAAATGGGTTTAAAGTTTATTAAAAAAAATTTTTGGTTTATGAAAATAGAATTAGTTCAAAAGTTGGTTATGCGTAAGGAAAGATTAGTGCCCTTACTACGCCTATAAAAATGGTACCAATTAATCATTCACTATCATTAGTTTTGGATAAAAACGGTTTCATTTTGAAATTTAATAATAATTCCTTTAAATTTTTTTAGAAAAAAATCAATTAAAAATCTATATTTAGGAATATTGTGAAAATCTTTAGATTAAAGAAATACCTTATAATTCTTTAACACATAGACAAAATTCAAAGATAATCCTTTCTGTCTATGATTTACCGCAACATTCCTTTAAAAATAAAATAAAATTCTTTACAGATGATAATTATTGGTAACTTTTCAATATCTAGACAGAGTACCAATAATTATTTCTTTCATAATGTTATTTTAATTTTATTTTAAATCCATTTTTAAAAAAAATATTTATGCAATAAAAATTGAAAATGATATAATTAACAATAAACATCAATAAGAACAAGTAAATAAACATATATATGCATGATGAGTGCAAATAATGATTTAAAAATGGAATAATGCAAATGTATGTCATAAATGATGATGAGATATGAATTTAAGATCAAGTCTTTAAATATAAAAAGACCACCTAGACTCTCTAACCTTTAGGCAAAGTTTCGGATGTAACTTTTTATATTTAAAATCTTATTTTTTATCTTTTATTCTTTATTTAATCATATTATTTTAGATTATGGAATTATATGAAAATTTTAAATGAAATAAAAGTTTCTAAATATCCCATCATTTAAGCAGTATTTAGGAATAAATTATTTCATAAAAAGTTTTCATATAAATCCTTGAATTTGGGATGGTTTTAGGAATTTAGGTAAATTTAGAGTTTCACCTTGGGTTTTAGGTTTTACTTGGGCTTTAGGGTTATACCTAGGACTTTCAGGTTTCACATGTGGTTTAGGATTTCATCTAGGATTTTAGTTTAGGGTTTTGTTTTAACGTTTCACTTTAAGGTTTCATTTTAGGGTTTTTTTTTTGGGTTTTATTTTATTTGTTTTTTTAGGGTTTCACTTTAGAGTTTCGCTAATTTACAAACTTCTCTAAAAGTTTTCAATATCTAGGCAAACTTTTAAAGTAAACTCATTATTATTATTATAATTTCTTTAAAAAAAATAAATTTTTATACTTTTATATAGTTTTATTTTTTATTAAAATTTTATTATTATTATTATTATTATTATTATTTATTAATTTTTTCTTACTTTTATTTTTAATATTTAATAATTTCCCAAATCTAGGCGAAATTATTATTTTTTTAATACCTAATTATGAAGTCCCTCCAACTTTTAGGTAGAGATTTAAAAATATTTTTTTATTATTTTTATTATTATATTTTAAGAAATTTTAAAAAATGCAAATAACAACTAAATGCATGAATATTAATAAAAAAAACATAAAACATGTTAATTAAAAGGTTAATACATGTGCAAAATTATTAAACAATTATTATCAAACATAAACTAAAATAATCATGTATCAGAAACAACAATAATAATAAATAACAATAATAATGATAATGCAAAGAGCTACATACGAATTAAGCTTTTTATTAATATTTCTATGTTTATTATTTATTTTATTTATTTATTTATTTTTAAAACAACCTTTTTAACCCTCTAACTTTCATCCTAATTCTATGACATAAATGGGATATAAAAAGCAAAGCAAAACAAACAGCCCCTTGAGATAACCCAAATAATAATCAGAGGGCAAAAAAAAAAAATGTACTAGACCATACCCCATTACCGTCCCCATCATCTTTTTCACAATGCTTGTTTACTTTTGCTTATGATATCTTCTCTTTTCATTTTTAAACCAGAAAAACTTGAAACAGCAAACTTTCAACAACAAACCCACATAGGAGAAAGGAAAGCCAATGAACATGAATAAAACAAGATGAAGCCTTAGGCTTCTACAAACCAACCTCATGCTGTAGGCCTTCCCCACACCTCATGGGACCAAAACTGGTTTGCTAAAGAAAACTTCTTTTAACCTTGAACCCAAGAAACATAAAGACAGAGGATGAACCTAGTTTTCATCTTGGTTTTAAACCCCACTGAGCTTTCCCTTTCTTCATTTTAGAAATGCTATTTTACTTTCTTTTTTTTTTAAAAAATACCCTTCATTTCATATGTTAACCTGGGGAACATGAATTAGATAAACATGAAAACATTAACCAAAAGATGGATTTTAAATTTTCATGAGCAATCAATCGAGACACCAAGAACAATTTTAAATTTTAAATTTTCATGTCCACCCATCATTCAGGATATCACTGCTACTGATTATAATTGCACTTAAGTAATGGAAAGAATTTTATCTAAAAAAATAAAAAAAAAATCTCCAAATGCTTTTCAAAATAACGTTAATGCATGATTTTCACTTAAATTCCAATTTACGCAAAATTCAATGTTCCAAGAATGATTTCAAGCCTTAAAATTTATTTGGAAGCCTATATAATTATTAGGCTACAAAATTTGGTGCTTACAATAATATAAAATTTGTTTGATGGGAACTTGTAAGTTTTATATTATTTTCAAATTTAATTATTGCTTTCTTTTAATGTATATAATTTAAAATAAAAATTTGAAGCTTGGTCGTAATTAAGTGGAAAGGATTGCTATAACACTAGTAAATTAATAAAGTTGATTAACCTAGTCTAACATGATGGTTTATATGGAAGTATAATCAATTTGATAAAGTTTAGTAGACATTATTATAGGATAAAATGTTTATAATAATAAAAAAATATAAATTATTTAAAATGGAAATTTACAAATATAATAAAAAAAATTCTTATTTTTGTCGATTCAAAAGTTTTTTCACGTCCGTATTTTTCTATGTATTGTAGATATAATCTTAACATAATTTTATAAGAATAAAAATTGATAAATTAAAAATAAAAATAGAGGTTCAAATATATTGCAACTCTTTTTTTGGCTGTATACTTGTTAAGATGAGTTAAAATACTATTTTAAAAAATATTTTTCATTTAGTGTATTAAAATTTAAAAGAAAAAGATAATATATTAATTATATTTTTTGGTAAATATCATAGTAATTGGTGTCTAAGTAACATTTTCTGTCAAAATCGTTTCCTTAATATTATATATTTTTTACAAATATTATTTTTAAGGAAAAACTTCATGGACATGATATAAAAAATTAAGAATAAAATATAAATTTACCACTTTACTCAAATGAGTGATTGAAATTTATCACTAATCTTTCATTTGATGTAATTTTATCATCGTAGTTTTGATATTTGAACAAAATTGATCAAATTCTAACAATTGAAAAATATTTCAATAAAAATCGTTTCAAAATTAAAAAAAAATAATTTTGAATATCATCATGTTTTAATTTTAGATAAAAAAAAAGTCATGATTTGACATTATATTTCATAAAAATTGTCATGACAAAAAAAAAGGATTTTAGTTTTCTTATTGTTTTTTTTTTGGTCATGTCATTTTTAAATTTTTTTCTTAATTACAAAAAATTTTAACAAGATTTTTACAAAATATGTTTCAAATATTACATCTTAACAAAACTTACTTGAAATTAAAAATTTAATGATAAATTTATTTAAAAAATATAGTAATAAATTTAATAATAAATTTAAAACATAGACGTAAATAAAACTACAATTTATTTCAAAAATCTAATTTAAATTTTGTGGGTGAGACATATATCTTATCCATCCAGCCAAAATCTTATAGAATTTGAATTTATTTTCTTTTCAGATTTTTTGGTTGTCCTCTTCTTAATTACAGTAAATGTTAGAATTCATAAAAGAAGATAATGCCAGAAGATGGATGTACCATCTCTGAATAAAACAGTCAATCAAATTTAAATTTTATGGGTGAGACATATCTTATCCATCGGGCCAAAATCTTATAGGATGTGAATTTATTTTCTTTTCAGATTTTGTGGTTGTCGTCTCTTCTTAATTACAATAAATGCTATAATTCATCAAAAAAGATAATACCAGAAGATGCATGTGCCATGTCTGAATAAAATAGTCACGTTGTTAAGAGCTAAAACCAACAAGAGTTTTCGATGTGATGGGCTGCTTGCTACCTGTGCTTCAAAATGTGAATGGATAACTTTGAAAGCATCAATACTTTCATTTGGACTGTTTTGTCTTCTGCCTTCCATACGGAAATACTGTAGAGGTGTTACGATGAATATTCGCATATCCGAGCTACCGCAAACAATGTTTTTTTAAGTTGTTTCATCGAAAATATTTGTTTATGTTCATCTCTATCATACCATTAAAGTTAATATTCGATTAGCATGGCAAGGAAATTAATAAATGAAAATATAATTAATCTTCTAGTTTTAACATTTTGATTATATTGTATATATAATATATATTTATATATATCAATAAATAAAATAGTTACGTCACTCCCTAAAAAATAGTCAGACGAAATCATTTAGAAAAATCATACTTTTGATCAATTATTTGTGTTTTAATTACGACGTAGAGTCAATAAAATGGTATTGATGAGCTGAATTCTTGATAGGCAGCCTACCCTCTTAAAGTAAATTTATTTGTGCTTTAATGAATTTTTTTAGAGTGAATTTTTTAGTATTTTGAAGTTAAAGATATATTGACTTTTTTAGGATAATTACCATTATTTATTTATACAAAAATACATTGAAAACCCTTCTACAAAATGAAAAGGAATTACAAATCAAACAGTAAAAATCAACCATAGGAAACAAACTACAAAAACAAATCAAATATATAACTGTTATATTCCAATTAAAAATAATTATAACCATAAGGATTAGTCGATTTAATAAGAAAAATAACTCTCTCTTTGTCGTAACGATTTTACGTTCGCCCGACGAATTTAGAAATAAAATAAAAAACTAATGGAGTCACCACCAATCTTTTTTGGTTAGGTGCGATTGGCCACATACTAAAACATATCCTTTTAATAAAGTTTTAAAATTAATTAAAATTAATTAAAAAGATAATTTTACGGTCTGCGAAACAGTCTTAATTAGGGAGTTGGTTACGCGTGGGGAAGGATTAGCACCCCCACGCGCCTGTTAAAAACGGTACCAATTAACAACATGTTATCCTTTGATTTTGATGAAAATAGTCTAATTTTTTATGTTCGAAAAATAATTTCCTTGATTTTTATTTATTAGAGAAAAAAATTATTTTCGAGAAAAATAAATTAAAACCTTTTTATTGAAATAATTCTTAAAATGTTCTAATACGTCGGTAACATTAGAAGAACTTTTTCTCACCTAGAGATTTCTTAGGCATCGCTTCTCGGAATACCTTAGAATCTCATCCTCGGAGGCTCGAATTTATTTTTTGAAAAATGCCATGCATGCAATGTAAAATGTTATCATGTTTATGCACACATTTTACTCTCCTTTGTTAGAAATTTTATTAATATTTTATTAATATTCCTATTGAAATTTTGAAAAAAAAGGAATTTAATTATATTGAAGATTTTCTATAAATATTCCAATACGCGGATAATATTTTATAAAAAATCTTCTCACCTAGAGATTTCTTAAAGCATCTTTACTCAGAATACTTTTAGAATCCTATCATTGGATTAAATTTCTTTTCTTCTCATTTTTATTACTTATTTTTAATATATTAATCAATTTTTATTTATTATTTTAAAAAAAGAAATTTTTATTTAAAAAATTGAAGAAAAATGAAATTTTTATTATATTGAAGATTTTCTATAAATATTTCAATACACTGGTAATATTTTACAAAAAATATTCTCACCTAGAGATTTTGTAGACATCACTACTCGGAATACCTTTGAATCTCATCGTCAGATAAAAATTTCCTTTTCCTACATTTTTTATTAGTTTAGTATTATTATTAAATTTATTTTTATATTATTCTTTTTAAAGTTTATTTTAAAAATTAACATAATTGTATATAAAAAAATTTAACCACAATTTCATTATTTGATCTAACAAAAATAAATATTTTAATATGCATAAATATTAATAAAATAATATATAAAAAATTAAAAAAATTTAAAAAAAATTATTTTTACCTGAACCGGTCTGGTTAATGCGCGGTTCGGTTCGACTGTTCGGTCCGACGGTTCGGCTCGGTTTGGGCACAGTCTGGGTGATTCGGTTCGGTCTGGGCGGTTCGGTTCCGGTTCAGATGGATCGGTCAGGGGCTGATGGAGAAACGGGTCATCGGGTCAGGTGTGCAGACCCCGGGTCGGGTCGCTAGTTGACGCGCTGATCCTGGGCTTAAAAAGACGTTGTTTTGGGCGTTTAATTGAAACGACGCCGTTTTAGCTATTAACAGCTTATATAAAAGTCCAAAAAAAAATTTTTCACTTATTTCCTCTGTTTCTTAGACAAAAAATCCTTTCTTTTCTCCCTTTTTTTTTTCTCTCGGCCAAATACAGATGACCGGCTGCCGTTCCTCCGCCATCGTTGTTGCCTTTCGCCTGTCACCGGCTGCCGTCGTCGGTGGTCGAAAAAATCCCTAAAACTCCAAAATATTTCTTTCGGCCTCTTGAGTTCAGATTTGAGGTCCTTTTCACCAAAAGGAGTCTCAAAATCCCCAGATCTGCTGGTGAAGTTTTGGTGAGACTATTTTTTTATTTATTTTTTTATATCCTGACCCCTTTTTTTTTTAAACTAACCTCTTTTTTTCTCTTCTTCGTGCAGGAAGCTCGACGTTGGGTTCCTCCCTACGAGAGGACTGTGTATTTTTTTATGTTTTCTTTCATTTTTTTGCAGCGTCTCCTTTTTTTTTTCCTCTTTCTTTTTTTGGCTTCGCTAGGAGCTCTATTTATAGAGCTCCAACCATGTGTGTTTGGGGGGAAGGGCATGGGGCTCGACAAGGGTGTAAGCATGAGCCCCATGCCTCTTTTATTAGTTTTGGCCATATCCGATAGATTTGTCAACGGAAGGAGTAATTAGAGGGGTAGAGGGTATGGTATAGTGATCAGAAGAGTAGGGTGTAGGGTCTGGTGGGTCTGGTGGTACGGTTGGTGACAATGGTGCCGGGGATGGCACCTCTGCCATCTTTGATTTTTTTATTCTGTTATATTTTTTTTGTATTTTTTTATATTATTTCATATATTTTTATTGTATTTCGTATTTTATACTTATACTTTGTATTTTATATTTCTGGACAAATTGATGTCCACAGTTGCCCCTCTTTGCATATTGCTGGTAATCAGTAATAGGGCAAAGACAAAGACAACAATTTTGTCTAGCATCCAAATGATTTTTTTTCTTTCGAAAATGCTCCTCTCATTTGAGGCTTGACAACTTTAAAAATTTTATCTTGAAAAGGGCTCCTTTCAACAGAGGCTCTACAACTTTAAAATCTCATTTGAAAAAGCTCATCTCAGCAGAGGCTCAATAACTTTAAAATTTCAATTGAAAATGCTCCTCTCAGCAGAGGCTCAATAACTTTAAAATCTCACTTGAAAAAGCTCCTCCCAGCAGAGGCTCAACAACTTTAAAAATCTCATCTTGGAAAGGGCTCCTCTCAATAGAGGCTCAATAACTTTAAAATTTCATCTTGAAAAAGGCTCCCCTCAACAGAGGCTCAACAACTTTAAAATTTCATTTGAAAAAGGTTCCTCTCAGCAGAGGCTCAACAACTTTAAAATCTCATTTGAAAAAGCTCCTCTCAGCTGAAGCTCAAAAATTATAAAAATCTCATTTAGAAAAAGGCTCCTCTCAGCAGAGGCTCAACAACTTTAAAATCTCATTTGAAAAAGGGCTCCTCTCACTAGAGGCTCAATAACTTTAAAATTTCATTTGAAAAAAGGCTCCTCTCAGCAGAGGCTCAACAACTTTAAAATCGCATTTGAAAAAGGGCTCTTCTCAGCATAGGCTCAAAAATTTTAAAATTTCATCTTGGAAAAGGCTCCTCTCAGCAGAGGCTCAACAACTTTAAAAAATCTCATCTTTTCTCAAAACTGAGTTCTTTTCTTTTAACAAGTAAATTTTTCTCTTTTGAAATCTTTTGTTTGATCAAGAAATGGAAAGTCTCCGTCCTTATTAAAACTGTTCATGGATGCATGTACTGAATGCTCTAAATGCAATGCATGTAATGCAATCAAAATTATTCATTGTAGTAAAAAAGTTCTCAAAATCTCTCACTTTTGGCTTTTTTTATCAGAATTTTTATACGACCAATCTGTTCTTAACATCTGACCATAATATTTTTTTTCTTCAAAAGTCTGCAACATCAATGTCTTGTCATGCTTTTCTCATCCTTTTTCATCTGACCATAATATTTTTTTCTTCAAAAGTCTGCAACATCAATGTCTTGTCATGCTTTTCTCATCCTTTTTCATTTTCCTTTGTTGACTTTTAAAAAGTAATGCTAAGATCTTTCATGTTTGTTTTTCTTTTCATCATTTCAAACCCAAGACCAATAAAATGCAATCACACATTTCTTCTATTCATATGGCGAACAAAAATGAGAATAAAGGAATGGATAGGTGTTATTTCTAAAAGAATGATAGCATATTTTATTAAACTGGTAACAAGTGCATGGCAAAGTATTTGAGTTGAAACAAAAGTGCCCAAATGATGATCATAAGATAATCATGAACAAAATATTCCTAGATTCTTTTTCTAAAACTAAATTAGATGACTTCCTTAATCCTTCAGAGTTCATCAAACTACACTTGCCCTTGTATTATGGAATGATGCTTCTTCTTCGCATCCAAGCCTCCTTTTTTCAAGTTTTCAATTTTAGATGAGTCATTATTTTTTTATTTTTTTCTTTTTTTCTTTTTTTTTTCAGCAAAATATTTTTTCACAGCATCTGAGTTTATCTAAGCAAGTAAATCACTTCCGTCCATCTCTGCCAAAATCAATTCCCCATCAGAAAAAGTCTTTTTCACCACATATGGGCCTTCCCAATTTGGTGTCCATTTTTTTCGATTATCATGTTGATTTGAAAAGATCTTTTTCAACACTAAATCTTCTTCTCTAAAGCAACAAGGATGGATTTTCTTGTCATGTACTCTCATCATTCTCTTTTGATATAATTGACCGTGATAAAATACTGTAAGTCTTTTCTCTTCAATGAGGTTCAACTGCTCGTAATGATTTCGAACCCATTCTGCTTCCTTTAATTCTACCTCCATCAGGACTCTCAGTGAGAGAATTTTCACTTCGATCGATAGCACAACTTCCATTCCATATACCAAAGAAAATGGAGTGACCCCGGTAGATATTCGGATTGATGTTCTATAAGCATACAAAGCAAAAGGCAACTTCTCATGCCAATATTTATAAGTATCAATCATTTTTTTTAGGATTCTTTTGATATTCTTATTTGCAGCTTCTACTACCCCATTCATCTTTGGATGATATGGTGCCGAATTACGGTGATGAATCTTAAACTGAGTGCAAACTTCATTCATCATCTTGTTATTCAAAATTTTGGCATTATCAAAAATAATTATCTCTGAAAGCTCTTATCTACATATTATCTCCCTTTTTATGAATTTACATACCACAGATCGGGTCACACTAGCGTATGATATGGCTTCTACCCATTTTGTAAAGTAATCAATCATCACAAAGATGAATCTATGTCCATTTGAAGCTTTTGGAGTGATGGGACCAATGACATCCATACCTCACATAGAGAATGGCCATGGAGGAGCCAAAACATGCAATGCTATTGGAAGAGTGTGGATCTTGTCAGCATAGATCTGACATTTAGGGCATTTTCTGGCATAATCAATATAGTCACTCTCCATTGTCAACCAATAGTATCCAGCCCTCATAATTTGTCTAGCCATCATATGACCATTTGCATGTGCCCCACAAACTCCATCATGCATTTCTTCAATAATTTTTTTCGCTTTAGCTGTGTTCACACACCTTAAGAGTACTTGATCTCGACCCATTTTATAGAGGACGTCTCTATCAAGAAAGAAACTCATAGCCAAGCTTCTGATAGTTCTCTTATCATTTTTTGTTATATGTTCTGGGTATTGCTGGCTTTTAATGTATTGCATGATGTCATGATACCATGGTTTCCCATCAACTTCTTTTTCAACACTTGAACAATGTGCTAGTTCATCTTTCATATCCAACTTGATGGGTTGGATTTCAGTATTTGCATCTATTTTAATCATTGCAGCTAGAGTAGCCAGTGTATCAGCAATTTAGTTTTCCTCTTTAGACAAATGCTCGAATTGAATTTCTTCGAATTATTTAACCAACTGAGAAATGTACTTATGGTACTGTATCAACTTAGAATCTCTGATTTTTCATTCTTCTCGTAACTGATAGATGACTAGAGCTGAATCTCCAAACACATCTAATACTTTGATTTTCTTTTCAATTGCTGCTTGCAGACCCATAACACAGGCCTTATATTCAGCCACATTATTTGTGCAATTAAAATTTAACCTGGCTATAATGGGATAATAGTGCCCATCAAGAGATATTAAAATTACCCTAATACCATGACCTAAAGCATTAGCAGCTTCATCAAAATACATCCTCCAAGATTCTTCAACAGGTTCATTTTCTTCAATGGCCATCACATCTTCATCAGGGAACTCTAGGTTCATTGGTTCATAGTTTTCTGTAGCACGATCAGCAAGGAACTCGGCTACGGCACTTTTTTTTATAGCTTTTTGAGTCACATAAATGATATCATATTCTGAAAGCATAACTTGCCACCACGCTATTCTTCCTGTCAATGAGGGCTTTTCGAAGATATACTTAATAGGATCCAACTTTGCTATAAGCCAAGTAGTGTGATAAAGCATACATTGTCTAAGCCTTCGAGTTGTCCAGGCTAATGCACAACATATCTTCTCTAATGGTGAATACTTGGACTCATAATCAGTGAATTTTTTGCTCAAATAGTATATTGCTCGTTCTTTCCTGTCAGTTTCATCTCTTTGTCCCAGCACACATCCCATGGAATTTTCATGCACTGTTAAGTACAAGATCAAAGGTTTTTTTGAGATTGAAGGCACCAACACAGGTGGATTTGACAAGTATTCTTTGATTTTATCAAAAGCTTTTTGGCATTCATCATTCTATTCTCCTAGATCATATTTTCTGAGAAGCTTGAAAATAGGATCGCACTTATAGGTGAGTTGAGAGATGAAACGAGCCATATAGTTCAGTCTCCCTAGGAAACCTCGCACTTATTTTGGGGTACGAGAAGGAGATAAGTTTTGGATGGCTTGTATCTTATCCGGGTCCACTTCGATTCCTCTTTCACTGACCACAAAGCCCAATAGTTTTCCTGACTTGACACCAAATGTACATTTAACAGGATTCAACTTCAGCTGAAATCTTCTCAACCTATCAAACAATTTTTTAAGATTGACTATATGATCTTCTCCTTCATGAGATTTTACAATCATATCATCCACATATACCTCTATTTCTTTATGCATCATGTCATGAAAAAGAGTCACCATTACTCTTTGATAAGTGGCACCAGCATTTTTTAACCCAAAAGGCATCACTTTGTAACAGAATGTTCCTCACATGGTCACAAATGTAGTTTTCTCCATATCATCTTGAGCTATCTTGATCTGATTATAGCCTGAGAAACCATCCATAAAGGAGAATATGGAATGCCTAGTAGTATTATCCACTAGAGTATCGATGTGAGGTAAAGAAAAGTTATCTTTGGGGCTTGCTCTATTTAAATCTCGATAATCGACACACATTCTCACTTTTGCATCCATTTTAGGAACTGGCACTATGTTGGCTACCCATTCAGGATATTTTGCCACTTTCAAAAATCCAGCATTGAATTGTTTTTTCACTTCCTCTTTAATTTTCAGTAGCATCTCTGGTTTCATGCACCTTAGCTTTTGTTGCATCAGCTTACATTCTCATTTTAAAGGTAACTTATGCTCTACAATATCAGTGCTGAGTCCTAGCATATCCTGGTAAGTCCACGCGAACACATCTACATATTTTCAGAATAGCTCTTCTAGCTTCTGTCTTTCGGCTGGTAAAAAAAATGTACCAACTTTAACCTTTTTTTTGTTCTCACCATCTCTCAAATTTATTGATTCAGTAATTTCTTGGTGGGGTTCAATTGGCTTATCTTCATGTTCCATTAATTTTAACAAATCAGGAGGCAGTGTATAGTTATCTGAATCTTCCTTATTATCAAGTTCATCAACATGAATTAAGTTTTCAAAATCAAATCTGAGATTATTGCCATGATTATCTTCGTGATCATTGTTTGGGACCCTGCAAAAGGTAAGATGAAGAGAATATTGGCACACAAAAATGGAATGACAAGAAAATATAAGAAAGAAAAGAATGAAAGGTAAAATGAAGATAAAAATAATAGAAGAAATGTGGATGCATCTTCTAAGTCTTTTATTAAAACGACAAATATAAACACACCATAAAAGATCTCCTAATACTCGTAGAAAGTAATTAGGGATTTAAAGTTCACAGTACATTACTTTTCCAAAGTTTTAAAAACAACAGACAGCTCTGTAACTTTCCAATTATCCAACTCAAAATTTGAAAGACAAGGTTACACGAACAGCTCTTCCCTGCGACTCTTCTTTTTTTCATCATCCACCATTTGAATGCCCACCTCTAAAAATTTTTCCATGAATCTTGCATTTGAGGCTCTCGGTAAATCTGGATAAATGTATCCTCCCGAGTGAAAAGAATCATAGAGGTATGGAATGACTATGGGCTCTGACTCTGGCTCATATCCCTTAAGATTAGCTATCCTCTTATCTCTTTTCTCATTCACCATTCTTGTTCTGTCTCTCTTTTCATATATGGCCGATGGCTTCGTGATTCCTTATAGGTTCTTCTCAAGTCCGACTTCAGGTTGCCATCCCATCTTGGTAAGCTGTTTGACTATCATTTTAGTTATCGTAGACAAAGTGTGGTGAATACAATTTAGATCCTTCAACTATATATGTTACATTGGTAATCTCAAAAGATCTATAAGAGCATTCTAGAGCTTCATCTACCGATTCCACATAAGGAGTATTTATCGATTGAGTTACCAATAAATCTTCTTCTCTTGCCACACATGTTAGCTTTCTTTCAACAATGAATTTAACTCTCTGATGTAATAAGGAGGGACAACACCTGCCATATGGATCCACGGTCTACCCAATAAATAACTGTATGAAGGAGAGATGTCCATAACTTGAAATTTCACGTTGAAAGTGCATGGGCCAATCTGTAATGGCACTTATATATCTCTTAGCACCTCTCTTCTGGTTCCTTCAAAGGCTCTCACTATCATATGACTAGGTTTCATATAAGATCCATCAACAGGGAGTTTTGTCAGAGTAGTCACAGGTATAACATTAATGGATGAGCCATTATCAATCAAAACCTTAGCCATTATATGTCTTTTACATTTCACAGTAATGTAAAGAGCCTTGGTACTTTCTCTACCTTTAGGAAGAATTTCTTTATCATTGAAGGAGATATAGTTTGAAATCGTCAGATTACCAACAAGCTATTCCACACATTCAACAGAAGCATTGTGAGACACATGTGCTTGATTTAACACTTTCAGTAAAACATTATGGTGTGACTTTGAACTGAGCAATAATGACAATAACGAAATTCTAGCTGGCATCTTGTTAAGCTGTTCTACCACGCTATACTCGTTATGTTTTATTAACTTCAAAAATTCACCTGTTTCACTCTCAGATACTGGCTTATGGCATTCTTTTTCTGGGGTTACGTCAAGACCACTTTGACTATCATTTTCCTTTCTTACCTTGGCTTTCTCCTTTCTAGCTTTTTCTAGAGCCTTTAGGGTATAACACCTCCCATTTCGAGTTATGCCTCCTACACCTGTTATGTTGGCAGTATCTGGGTTGACTACGACATTATAATCATACTTCCAAGGTACTGCTTTATCATTCTGATATGAAAAAGAGCCAAGAACTTTAATTGTCACCACAGGTCGGGAGATAGGCTTTTCTAGATTCGATGTTGCCTTTTCATCATAATAGATAGTTACCGATCAACGCACAAATTTATTTTTTGAATCAATGGTAGACACTTCAACTTTCACCAACTCTTCTCTCTCTTGGTAGAATTTTATTCGACCCTAATCTATCAATTTTTGCACCTCTTGACGAAATTGATTATAATTTTCGATAGAGTGCCCCAGAACACCTCTGTGATAATTATAGCTTTCAGTTGAGCTAATTGCTTTAGAGCAATTTTGAGGTTATATGGCTTCAACATGTTAGCTTTGACCAAGACTTCGAACACCCTAGCCATCGGAGTCTTAACTTTATTTATTTTTTCCTTCATGTGGCTTTTTTGCCCATCAATTAAGGCATTTATTGATGGTCTGGTATGATTTGGTAGAGGGTTCCCATTGACATTTGGAGTCCCTTGTTGGTTGGTATCAAAATTTAATACTCTTTCATTGATTAACCCTTGCACTTTACGCTTCAAAACAGTACAATTTTCAGTGGAATGACTTGGATTCCTATAATGATAATCACAATGTGCATTGGGATCATACCACTTAGGAAATGGAGGTTTCAAGGGTTCAACGATAACAGGAGCAAGCAGATGTTTATCAATAAGTCGAGGATACAAATCTGTGTATGTCATGAGAATGGGATCGAAAGTGATTTTTTCTTAGGTATTTCTCAGAGCTCTCAAACCACTATTAGGACTAGGTCTCCATCCTGGTCTAATAGGTGCAGTAGGACGATTGTATGTGGGTGTCTAAAAGGATAGCTGAAAATGGGGTGGATAAGCTAGTTATTGTAGTGGTTGGTATGGTTGATATGGATGAGGGATGGATGTAACATTATTTATGGAAGGGTAATGGGTTTGGTAGACTGGTACAGAATAGGGTGTGAAACCTCTAAACTGTTGCCTTATATAGTTTACTGCTTGGGCTTCATTCTCTTTCTTTTTGGGAGCTCCACTTTTTTTTACTTCACTTGTCTCTCCTGCATCGAGCTTACCATTCTTTATGGCATTTTCAATGATCTCACCTGATATCACCATATCTGTAAAGTTTTTGGTTGCATTGCCTATCAATCTCTCATAATACGGTACTTTTAAGGTGTTCATAAATAAAATCATTATTTTTTTCTCAGTAAGAGGAGGTTGAACTTATGCAGCCACATCTCTCCATCTTTGTGCATACTTCTTGAAGTTTTTAGTTACTTTTTTTTTCATACTTTGAAGAGATAGACGATCTGAAACCATATTCGTGACATGTCGATATTATGTAAGGAATGCCTTTGTAAGCTCTTGCTAAGAACGAACACGAGTCCTATCTAATTGGACATACCATCTAGTTACAGAACCTGTAAGACTATCTTGAAATATGTGCATTAACAACTTCTCATCATGAGCATATGCTGCCATCTTTCGATAATACATGGTGATATGGGTCATTGGGCATTTTGTGCCATCATATTTTTCAAATTCAAGGACCTTGAATTTAGGCGGAATGACCACATCTGGAACTAAACAAAGGTCAGCCGCATCTGTGGAGCCATAAAAATTCATTCCCTCTATAGCCCTAAGCCTTTCTTCCAATAACTTCATCTTCTCTCGAGCACTGGTATCTTCTACTTTTTTAGGTGTCTACATCCCTAGCTTTTCTCTTTCCTTGGGATCATCCAAATCAGGAACTAAGATTGGCTCAGGTGGTTTTTCCATCATAATAGGATTAACAAAATTTTGAAATTGTCTTGGAGCAAGTGTGGATGTCATTCCTGGATAAGGATTAGGATATCCACCAGGAGCAGGAATTGGTACTCTAGTTTCTTGTGAAGGTTGGTTCAGTCGTGGCTCAAACCCTGGAGGATAGACAAGATCTACCATATCTGGCAATTGTTCTTGAAAGCTAAGATTTTTTTCCACTGCTTTTCCCTTGTCAAGTTTCTTGAGGATATCCATTATTGTACTGAGATCCCCTCTTAATTCTTCTTGAGCTTTCTCAATTCTCTCAAATCGGTTGGCCTGTTCTTGCTCCATGATTCTTGTCTGTATCCTGGTATTATATGAATGACGAGTAGGTTGGGTTAAAATTTTTGATAGGCGAGCTATTCTTGAACCTTTATTACCACAAAGTTTTTATTTTAAAGAAGAAAGAAAGAAAAAATTAGAATTTTATTTTTTATTTATTTTATGAAAAATGATGTATATGATGCATGAATGCAAGTAAGAGATATTTGTTCTTGGACGAATTTCAACATTAAAAATTTTTATTGATCCCATACAACTTTTATTACATAGGATTTACCATCCTAGAGTTATATCCATAGAAGCGTTTGACTTGCTCATAATAGTCTTTTGCCTCATCTAGAAAGTTCACTAGGCACTGTCCATATTCTCCTACGGGATTGACTTCTCTTCTTAATGCTTTTACCTTTTCAACCATCTCTCATGCTTTCTTCATTCCCTTGCAAACTTGATTAGTCAAGTGCTCTACGTACTGTTATCTCCCTAAGCTTTTTGCCTTCCATCTCATGTGAGCATCCCTTTCTGAATCACATGTGAAGATCCAATCTTTTTCCCTTCTATGCCACTCATCTATCATTGCTGAAATATGGCTCTTGTGGTCTTGTAGTTATATCTCTAACCATTGGATCATCTGGTGAAGTGATTCTTTTTCATTCAATACTTCGAAGTACTTTTTTTTCTCTTTTACGAGCATAACTTTCAACCAAACATGTACTTCATTATACGACTCACATGGCACACTGACTGAGGATGAGCAAATTTGTAGTTCTATGGGATCCATGAAAACTTCTTAGGAGAAATATGTCCTAGAGCAAATATCTCGATGCAAAACTATATGATATGATTAATGCAAAAAGAAAAAGAAAATGAAACAAAATTGAGTTAATGTGAGGATGTGGTTTAAGAAAAAAAACATTTTTTTAGTTTTTTTTGTGTTTTGAGATTTTTTTGTTTGTTTTGTGTTGTTTCGTATTATACACAACTTTTATTATTAGGTACTTCCTATAAGAAGATGGACAAGGCTCTACATAAAGCTGGTTTCTAGGCTTATTATATGTTGGGTTTGGATTGACAGGGTCTAAAGGTTCTTAAATTGTTCCTCACTGTCATCCATGTTGGACTAGTAAGGCACCCCGATCCTCACCCATTACAGGCTACAAACGGAAAAAGGGTTCAATTCGAGTGGAAGTATTTCGCTTGCCATTACGGAGGTGATCACCTCACGAGAGCATAGGTATTTCCTCCTATAAAGGACAGAGCCCGGGTATAGAGCTCATGTATGAGATGCATCGTGCCATTATGTGCAAATATATCCTAATTTATTGAGAGCAATATATACAGAAAAAATAAAACATAAGAGGCATAGTAAAAGAAATGTGTGTGAATTTTTTTGCTTTTTATTTTTGATTTGTTTTGTTTTTTTTTACCTTTTTTACTAAAAATGAAAAATAAAAATTTAAAAAATTGATTAAGACTGTTTAAATCAAAATTTAAGGATAACAAGTAGTTAATTTTGGTCTGACTCTCGAAAACAAAAGGTGTCCCCAGGGAGTCGCCAAGCTGTCGTAACGGTTTTGAGTCCGCCCGACAAATTTGGAAACGAAATAAAAAACTAACGGAGTCGCCATCAATCTTTTTTGGCTAGGTGCGATTGGCCACATACTAAAACATATCCTTTTAATAAAGTTTTAAAATTAATTAAAATTTATTAAAAAGATAATTTTACGATCTGCGAAACAGTCTTGATTCAGGAGTTGGTTATACGTGGAGAAGGATTAGCACCCCTGCAGCACCTGTTAAAAATGGTACCAATTAACACCGTGTTATCCTTTGATTTTGATGAAAATAGTCCAATTTTCGATGTTCAAAAAATAATTTCCTTGATTTTTATTTATTAGAGAAAAAAATTATTTTCGAGAAAAATAAATTAAAACCTTTTTATTGAAATAATTCTTAAAATGTTTCAGCACGTTGGTAACATTAGAAGAACTTTTTCTCACCTAGAGATTTCTTAGGCATCGCTTCTCGAAATACTTTAGAATCTCATCCTCGGAGGCTCGAATTTATTTTTCGAAAAAAATGTCATGCATGCAATACAAAATGTTATCATGTTTATGCACACATTTTACTCTCCTTTGTTAGAAATTTTGTTAATATTTTATTAATATTCTTATTGAAATTTTGAAGAAAAAGGAATTTAATTATATTGAAGATTTTATATAAATATTCCAATACGTTGGTAATATTTTATAAAAAATCTTCTCACCTAGAGATTTCTTAAAGCATCTCTACTCGGAATACTTTTGGAATCCTATCATTGGATTAAATTTTTTTCTTCTCATTTTTATTACTTATTTTTAATATATTAATCAATTTTTATTTATTATTTTAAAAAAAGAAATTTTTATTTAACAAATTGAAGAAAAATGAAATTTTTATTATATTGAAGATTTTCTATAAATATTCCAATACACTGGTAATATTTTATAAAAAATCTTCTCACCTAAAGATTTCGTAGGTATCACTACTCGAAATACCTTTGAATCTCATCGTCGGATAAAAATTTCATTTTCTTACATTTTTTATTAGTTTAGTATTATTATTAAATTTATTTTTATATTATTGTTTTTAAAGTTTATTTTAAAAATTAACATAATTACATAAAAAAATTTTAACCACAATTTTATTATTTGATCTAACAAATATAAATATTTTAATATGCATAAATATTAATAAAATAATATATAAAAAATAAAAAAAAAAAAAATTTTTTTTTACTTGAACCGGACCGATCAATGGTCCGATCAACGCGTGGTTCGGTTCGACGGTTCGATCTAGGCACGGTCTGGGTGGTTCGGTTCGGTATGGGCAGTTCGATTCCGATTCAGATGGACCGGTCAGGGGCTGATGGAGAAGCGGGTCGTCGAGTCGAGTGCGCGGACCCCGGGTCGGGTTGCGGGTTGACGTGCGAATCCTGGACTTAAAACGACGTCGTTTTGGGCGTTTAATTGAAACGACATCGTTTTGGCTATTAACAGTTTATATAAAAGTCAAAATTTTTTTTTCACTCATTTCCTTCATTTCTCAAACAAAAAATCCTTTCTTTTCTCTCTTTTTTTTTTTTTCTCTCAGCCAAATACAGATGGCCGACCGACCGTTTCTCCGCCGTCGCCGTCGCCTTTCGCCGGTCACCTGTGGTCTAAAAAATCCCTAAAACTCCAAAATGTTCCTTTCGGCCTCCTGAGTTCAGATCTGAGGTCCTTTTCACAAAAAAGAGTCCCAAAATCCTCAGATCTACTGGTGAAGTTTCGGTGAGACTATTTTTTTTTTATATCCTAACCCCCCTTTTTTTTTAAACTAACCCCTTTTTTTTCTCTTCTTCGTGCAGGAAGCTCGATGCTAGGTTCCTCCCTACAAGAGGACTGTGTATTTTTTTGTGTTTTTTTTTCATTTTTTTGTAGTGTCTCTTTTCTTTTTTTGGCTTCGCTAGGAGCTCTATTTATAGAGCTCCAGCTATGTGTGTTTGGGGGGAAGGGTATGGGGCTTGGCACGGGTGTAAGCACGAGCCCCATGCTTTTTTTATTAGTTTTGGCCATATCCGACAGTTTTGTCAACGGAAGGAGTAATTAGAGGGATGGAAGGTAGGGTATAGTGATCAAAAGAGTGAGGTGTAGGGTCTGGTGGGTCTGGTGGCACGGGTGGTGGCAGTGGTGCCGGGGATGGCACCACTGCCATCCTTGATTTTTTTGTTCTGTTCTGTTTTTTTTTTGTATTTTTTTATATTATTTCATATTATTTTATTGTATTTCGTATTTTATACTTATACTTTGTATTTTATATTTCTGGACAAATTGATGTCCACACTCTTTATCAATTAGGAATTGATTTTTGTGAGAAATGTTTGGGAAGTAAAATTTTAAATATACAAGATAATGTGCACTTGAGTATAACACCTTTATACAAATATATTACAATTCAAAATTTTTAAATAAAATTATTCTAAACGTAAATTCAATTTTTTTATTTTTTTTTGTTTGCAATGAGAATTCTTCAAGAATTCTCACATTTTTGCATGGGAAAAACACCATCTGCTGTATGCCATATCATGATGTTACCTATGGAATCTTTGGGTGACATATGCAGCTTTTGATTTATTCGCCTTGGTTATGTCCGTCTCAAATAATGTAGTCATGTTGTTGTTATTCAGAGTTGAAACCAATAATACGAGGGCATCTATTTGTGTTTTATGATAAATAAAAATTCAACAAAGAAGACAAAGATAGAGAACAGCTTGGATCAATTTTATTAATTTGATTTGAAGTCATGTTTGATGGCTGCCTTAAAATTTGTATGAAATTTAATCAGTTGCTATTTTAATTTTTATAAAAATAAATAGAGTAAAATATTACAATAATTTGGAAAGTTAAATATAATTTAGAATTTTTATTTATAAATAAGTTGAGATTTCAACATTCAACAACTAACAATAATGACACTAAAACAATTTGAAGTTTTGAAGATAATTTTAAATATATATATGTGTGTATGTATGAAAAGGAATTAACTTATATTAGTATAAAATTTTTTTTAATTTTAAACATCTTTTTAACTCTTAATTTTAATAGATTCAAGAGACAAAATAAATAAGTAAAAAAAAATTGTTTAATCTCATCTCTTAAATCTATTAAAATCAATGATTAAAAAACATGTAAAAGTAAAAATGTTTTATACTCTATAAGTTGATTCCTTATATATATATATATATATATATATATATATAATTTAACACGTTTTCTAATAATTGGTTTTAATAAATCCAATAGATGAAATTAATCCAATTTTTCTCTTTTTCATTTTACTTTCTCATATTTTTAATTTATTAGAATTAATAGTTAAGCAAGATGTAAAACTTTTTAGTTTTGGATTGGTATAAATTATCATTCCCCTATTTATATAGAGAGGGATTAACTGACACAAAAAAGTTCTATATTTTTTTTAATAATGATTTTAATAAATCAAAAAGATGAGAGAAACAAGTGAAAAAGAGAGAAAAGGGGTTTAATCTTATATATATATATATATATATATATATATATATATAGGGATCAACTTACATCAAAAGATTTTACATTTTTTTTAATATTTGATTGTAATAGATCCAAGGGATATGTTTGTCAAAAGATAAAAGTTAATGTTGAAAGGTAAATTAAATATTGTATTCATTTTTTTTATGGAATATTGTATTTATATAGAAAGCAAAGAATTAGGATTAAAAATAAGCTATTTGGTAAAAAATGTGAATTGATAGAAAATTAGGGATTATATTTGTTTATAAAATGTTATTAATAAATTTATATATTTATTTTTATCCTAAAATCACTTTTAAATTTTATATCCTTTACCCTCCAACTCATTTGTTTCACGGTTGAAACTATAAAAAACTCACAAAAATATGAACAAATGTATGTACTTATATTGGACTATTACTCAACATGCTAGCATCAGTAGAGTTGTTTGAACTTCATAAAGAGTTTACATGTGTCCATTTTTTAATTTAATTTTTTTTATAATTATTGTTATAAACAAAATGTGATTATAATGATAAAAACGTATATTAAGATATGTAAAATATTTTAAAACATAAAACAAAATTTATCCTATAATAAAGCAAGGTAAAATTCTATGAACTTTTGGATGAGGAATTTCAAGGAAGGATTTTATTTGGCAATATAAAATTCGAAATTATCAAAATTATTGAAATTTAAATGAAGAATTTATTATCAATATAATAAATCAAATTTCACCTATGTAGGTGTAGGTGGAATTTGTAAAAAAATTTTGTTTTATGGTAAGAAAGTCAATATCTAATATGTTTCTTTTTTTATGCAACTTTTATTTTTTAATTATTATTACAAAAACTTATTATAATTTTTTTATATATTTTTCATATTATTAGTAATATCTACACAGTTTTGCCTATCTAATGACATTTGCATATATTTTTAGTATTTTGTTTTTCTTATTTCTAATATCATTTTTTTATTATAATTAATTTATATCTCATCAAATTGTAATATTTAAAATTTTTTTCTAAAAAATAATTATCTAAACAACACAATTATAAATTTTATTATTTTAAATTGATGCATTTCAAAATATTAGTATTTCAAAATGCTTCAAATTTTCAAAATTTTTTATCCAAAGTACTTTTAGAGTGTGTCTGGATGGGGTATTTGAAGGAAAATTTTCATTGCAATCAAAATTTTAAAAAATTCAAAAATAAATTTACTTATTTAAATAAAATAATAAAAAAATTTAAAATTTAACTAAGGTAAATTTTAATTGGTGGGCAATCACACTTAGTAAAAAAAAAGATTAATAGTAACTCTTTTTTTATTTTTTTAAAATTTGTCTAGCGATCCTCAAAATCGTTACAACAAATTCAATTTTGAAAACTCATAAAAATTAAAGGAACGTTAGATTCCAACTGGGTTGAATTTTTAAAGACCTTATAACTGGTTAGATTCTGTTTAGACAAAATTAGGTGTCTATATATTTACATGCATACTCAAATTGTGACTGGGCTAGTGAGAAAGATACATTCACTTTCATGTCAGCTTTCTTGTTTATCTAAATCATAATCCTACTTCTTAGCAATCATGCAAACAAAAATCAGTGGCAAGATCATCCACTGAAACCAAGTATATGGCATTAGCCTAACATCAGCTGAAATGGCTTGGATATAAAACTTACTTATAGAACTTGGTTTTACATCAACTGCTCCTTCAATAGTTTTTTGCAACAATATTAGGGTTACCCACTTGAGTGTTAATGCAATTATGCTTTCTAAGATGAAACACATTGCTATTGACCTTCGTTTTGTTTCAAATAGGGTGTATAAAAATTTTCTTAAAGTTTCTCATATCTCCAATTCAAAGCAATTAGTTGACTGCTTAACAAAAGCATTGCCTAAGCCATGTTTTCAATATCTACTATACAAGATTGCAGTCACTGAAGGATCATCCATCTTGAGAGCACAAAGAAATGATAAGAATAGAGAAGCCAAGCCTCTTGATAAGAGCATAGAAGCCAAGTCCACCTCTTTTATGTCAAACGTCAGATAATGTGCTAAGTTTATCTCTTGTATTTTGTATTATCTTAAGCTAGAAACATATCCCATACTTTGTATAAGTTCGTAGCTATTACATTAAGTAAATAGTTAAGTATATTCTATCTTTAATCTTGCATTTTCATCTATGACTTGTGAGGATGATCTTGTTATTGAAAAATTGAAAGAAATGGAGCTTATGGATCTAAAACATTTGTAAGTGCTTTTGTCATGAATTTGGGCCAAATATGCTTTTGTTTTATGTCTAGGTAAAGTTACATGGCTGTTTTGGAATAATTCTTTTATTAAGTTCTTTAGTATGGTGATTTATGTCGTAACGGTCGTTTATTTTCCGATGGAATGCTAGCTATGATATAGTATATGGAAGAGTTTAATTTTTTGGATTTGTTTAAGAAATATATGGAGAATATGTTTTGGCTCGATGATACTTTGGCTAATGTAGGCGTGGACAGAAATTCAGTGGATGCTAAAACAATTTGGTTGAAGACATGAAGGCTTGTCAGACATATGTTTGAGGTTTATTTTATGGACAAGGACAATAGATATTTGATGGGATGATTTTCTGTGTTTGTTATCTTCTTTTTTTTTAATCATATAGAGTTTTTGGTATTCGGATAATTTTGGGTCATGAATTCGATCTATTTTTTGAAAGTTGTTTCCGTTCGTGTTGCTAGGTAGTTCTAGCTTTGCAACCAACTGGCTGCTAAATAAAATTTGTTTGGCTTAGAAAGAAAAAACATTTATTCATAAGAATGAAAGGGCACAAAACTGGGCTGCGACCCAGTCAGTGGTAAATGCCCATGCACCCTCGAACAAAACAAAAGCTAATTTACTACATAACAATAGCAGTACATTTACCGACTTTCTGGCAAGCATAGACTTAACCATTTATTTAGTGGAAAATTAAAAGTCGGCTAGTGGTGCTATGTTGGCAGTACAGTAGTTCATATAAAAACTACTGCACTTAGTTCTTCGCATTAACAACTTGTTTGATCGTGGAACTTGCTTTCTGAAACACGAATGGCCATCCACTCTCAGCGAGAGCCAAACGTATCTGTCCATCATGTCCATATCTTCCAATATCGCCGCATAAAGTTATGCATGACTCACAGACTGAAGGACAGAAATTAAATTTGTAACCGAAATTACCCGACTTCTCAATTTTAAACCAACTTTGCAAAGTGTGAGGACCGGGGTTCCCTTTAACTCCATCAGTTGTCACCCACCATTTACCAGTGGAAGTGTCATAATCGTCAATCTTCCATACAGTTGATGTTAGGCACAATCTGTCCCTGATGGGAACGAACTCTACGTTTAAATCAGTAGATAGGCGGACAATATCATCATTGGTGTCCAAATTATAAAATACTACTGGAGTACCATTCTCCAAGTCGGATCGTCTTTGAACAACAATTTCTGGGCACTTTTTATCTGTAAGCCTGCCAAGAGCTAACCCACCACCACCAGCACCCGTTATTGGGGACACGACGTAATATTTCACCCCTGCTCGGAGCTCCTCACCATCAGTGTCAAGCACAGGCTCATTTGTAGCGTCGGCTACCCCAAAGAAATATGATTTTGTTGTGAAGGCAAAGAGAAGCAAAACTACAACAGTTGTGGTCTTCATGGTTAATACGTTGATCAATATGGTTGTTTCTTATGCCGGTTGCTTGGTTTGCTACTTCAATTTATAGAGGTTGGAAAGGATTCGAAACCTTGATTGGAGGCCTTCCATTACTACATCATAATCCATGAACGCAACAAACTTTCAAATAACACGTTCCAAAAATGGACTTGGGACCACAGTTATTTGAGTGGAAAAGGTTCAAGAATACATGAGAGAATTAATCAAATACTCAATTGTGGGACCATTTTCTCTTTATCTCACCTCCATGAGATATATGAGATAAAGAGACAAAAACTGGCAAGGCCCCTAGGCCCCCATTCTTCTTTTCTTTTTTTTTTTTAAATATATAATATATAGGTGAGGTGATATATCTGGTAAAACCTTTCTAGACATACTTGGAATGGAATCTGAATTTAAACTTCTCGTCATAACTAAAGCATAAATTAAGGTATTTAGATAATGCTCAAGACCCAAATGCTTTTTGGTATAAAGGTAGTCTTTTTGACCTAAACGCAGAGTAAGTTGTCTAAGTTTAGTAACTTATTTTAATAAATTTTATTATAATAACTTTTTTTTTTTTGTGAATCAATAGACTGTTAACAATTTTATAAGTTTTTGCATGCAAAAGATTCATTACAATGATAATTGCAAAGCATATTATTTATATCACTACAAATCATGATGATAAAATAATAGGTTGATCTACTACTAGGCTGAAAAAAGATACTAAATAGAGAATGTTTAAAAACTTATAGTTTATATTACACATAATTTCTTACAAGTAATTCTAAAGATTGATGCTTTTGTGGTGAAGGAATTATAACATATTTATAGATCTAAAAAGTTAATTAGCACTGCTGTTACAAATTAAGATGTTTAACTTATTGTTTCCATTAACAAAGAAAAAAAAAAGATAAAACTCCCCAAAGCAATCTTTTCCAAGCACATTTTTTTTATTCTTTGGGGGTATACAGTAAGTAACAAAGATCAAAAGAAGAACAAACAAATAAAAAAACAGAAAAAGTTAGCGGGGAGTTAATGGGGAATTTGAGGAAAAACTCCCAAGGAACTTCACACAAAATTCTATCCTTGTGAAAACGTCTCTTGAGCGATGACTACCATGATAGACATACGTAAATCATGACATCAGAAAAAATTAAACCAGTCCGTGACCACACATTATAAGCTTTCAACACTATGGGCTCTCGAGAATTCGTAGTTTTTTGTTAAATAAATTTGATAATTTAAAATGCAATATGATTTTATAATATGAACATGATATAAAAAAAATATGAAAGCAATACGTTTAAAAATTTAGAAAAAATAATATATAGGTTTAACAGAAACCAAAATAGATATTGTATGTTTTCTATATCAATATGAATTATAATATATAATTTTCATGCAAAATACTATACGAATATACGAATTATTAATGTTTCACACAACACGAATATATGAATTGTCAAATCTATAAGACAAGGGAGTGAAAGTAAAAAATATTAAAAGGGAAAATTATTGTTTAAATTCTTGAACTTTTTATTGGAGCTTTTTTCCTATTTTTTATTTTTCTAATAGAAAGTGAAAGAATAAGAATAAAAATTAAAATTAAATCAAAAACAAGAGAAAAATAGAAAAACAGAAAACAGAAAACAAAAATACTAATCAAATGGAACTTTAATTATTTGTAGAATTGCTATATGTGTTATTTTGGTGATTTTTGAGTTGTAATTGCTTTCCTTCTTTTAACAAAGGAATTACCTATTGCATAGCACATCCAACCACAAAATGTCATTAAATTTAGGATTTGGTTTTAATGAAATTCTTTAAATAAAGTTTGTGAAGTTTTTTTATTAAAAATGATCATTTAATAAATTTATTGATTGATAGAGTTTGATAAAAAAGATTAATAATATTAAAAATAATTATTATAAATAATATTTACAATCAAAATTTACTTGATACTTATATAATGATAAAAATTTTATCAAAATTTTTATTAAAATTACCTATCTAAAAATATATTTAAATTTATTAATTTTTTCAAATTTAGTACACTTAATATATGCAACAAAATCTTTTAATTTATTGTTTTGATTTTCAATTTAAATTTTATAATGTGATGGTTTTTAATAAAAAACTTTAAGAATATTTCCTAATTAAGAAATTTCATTTAAGTCTTATCTTTAAATTCATACAGTGTACCAACATATAGATTTAGCTGTGTTAATTACTATTATTTTTGTTATAAAAGTACTAAGGTTTTATTAATTGATAAATATTGATGATTGAAATGGATTAAGAGCATAAACCAATAAAAACAGGGGAATGCATAAATATATACCCCTATCACATTTTGTATCCATCTTTATTTTTTGGGTGTCCAAAACTATTACTTTCCTTTTTTAATACCCAAAACTCTTATTTTTATATATTTTAAAATTATTTTCATATTTTTTTACTTTTTAATATTAAAAATCATAAAACTTTAATTATAAAAAAAAATTAAAATTTTATATTAAATATATTAAAGTCAAAAATTTTTTTCTTAAATTCTATAAAAATTAAAGATTCCTAAACAATTTGAAACCATGAGAATACAAAATTATGCCATAACAAAAGAATATGAGAAAGCCTAAAACCTAGATATCTTCTAGAATATAATGATCCTATTTGTGCTGAGCTATTTTTAGATGGGTAAAACCCTAAATAAAAAAGAATGAGAAAGAGAGTGGTTAGAGAAAAATATTGAGAATGGTCCCAACATTTGTGCTCTGACATTCAAGTCAAAGATTGGCAAAGAAAGTTAATAGGAACGAGAATGTAAGGAAAGTAAAAGAAAGCAAAATGGTGAAATGGTACCTATATGGTTTTATTTATGCTTGTAAAAAGAAGGGACATAGGTAGCCTAGGTTGCCTGAGGTCAACTCTAGGACCCAAGATGACTTGATAGACCAAGCTGATATTGACATTAATTTTGCACTTTATGAATGACAAGTCAACATTTAGGGGGACCTAAAGGGTAGATTGGTGAGGCGACCGAGCTGATGTGGCTTTATAAAATCAGGTTGATCTGACATGTCAGCTTGGCCCAAAAGTCAAAATACCCTTGGTTGTCTGTTGACAGTTTCTAATGGGAAAAAAAATACTATTTTGCCTTTTAAACCTAAAAATGCCGCTAATAGTCTATCCCTTACTGAGTAGTCTAAATATCAAACTGACGAGCATTGATTGAGTCGATCTGATATGTAGTTGATGATCTCAAGCTTAAATTCTGTAGTTTAAGAGCTTTATTCAGTTAATCGAATCTAAATTCAATAAGGTGAATGACCAATGTGAATGAGGGTTGGATTAGGCAAGCCTATAGGTGGTTGTCGATGTATTTTGTAGTTTGATGTCATGTCTTGTTGCAATTTGTTAACTTGTTATTATGATGAATAATGTGAAACTTATGCTTTTTGTTGTTTTTAAATTTTTTTTGTATTAGTGCATGGTTGATCTAACATGTTGTTGGTGTTTGACCGATGTGAATTGTTTTTACTGAAATGATCGATTTGCCTTTTTTTGTATTTAAATAATAGAGAGAAAATTAGGCTATAAAATGAATTAAAGCTAAAAATGTAAAGGGTTATCCTCGATAACCATTTTAGCTATGTGGCACAATCTAGAGCATTTATCTAATTTCTATGTTTGCTATATAAAGAGTCTTTTGGGCCTCAATTGCACACATTATAGCCTTCTAGCTCTCGATCGACTTGATTTAACCAACCTCTTATACTTTTAACCTTCTTTCAATTGATTTTCTAACTCTTTAGTACATTTTTTATCTTTTTTCCTTATGTCTTCTAATTCTAGCATGTCTGGGAATTTAAGAGTAAAAATAAGGGGAGGTTAGCTTGACTAACAAGATTTCTCCTCAGATGATGAGTTCTTCTCTATTATTATAGGAAAAGATTATAGTCGAACTATTTTTTGGTTAAATCTAATCTCTATTGAGGGCCAAAAACAAATTGAAAATAATGCTCACACAATGGGAGAGTGAGATTATCATGGGATGGATGAGATTCATACTACATAGATTTCAAGATCCAAAATCTTTTAACCTCAATACTTTAGATCAATTTAGCTCTTTCAATTGATCTTTTCTTTTCATCTTCAGACATTTTTCATTCTTGTTCTCACATTTTTTACCTTTCTATTATTTCTTAAAGACCCTTTAAACTAAGTTCATAGTCTAACTCTAGCTCACAATCTAAGTTTAAAGGTATTATAGCTCTTTTTTACCTTTTTATTCTTTCAATGAAGTGGATATCCTAGCTCTTGCTTGAGCATAAAACCTTACTTCTTCCTCAGAAACTAAGTCATCTGATGATGAAGCTTTTGAAAGTGAGCAAGCTTTGGCCAAATAAAAAGCAAAAAGGTCAAACCCAACCGAGGATAAGGATAAAGGTGAAAGAAAGGAAAAGGTCACCCAAGGCAATAATGTAGAAGATCTCACCCCATTTTTTACCTTTTATAGCTTAGCTATAACCCTAAAATATGTGATATAAAGCTTAAAGGGTAGGGCCAACCTTAAAGGCTACCTTACCATGCACTTGATGTATTACTCAATGCTTTGAAGGTCAAATTTTACCTTTTAAACAAGGCATATAGCATAAGAGCAGTGACCATCGATGATCGAGTTACTACTTTTTTAGACACCAATAAAATTTAGGTGCATTTGAGAGTCCATAGTGGCTAGTCTAAAATTCCCTTTACATTTTTTTATTGTAGATTTTTTTTCTTATGATTTAACTATCATTCAATTCATTCTCAAATTTCTTTTAGTATATTGTAGGTTTTATTATTCTTTATAGAAAGTTGAACTTAGTTCTTACTACCCTTCTATTTTGAGATTTTTTTGTAGTTAAAAAGCATCCACATGATAAAAGTTGGTTTCGTGAGATAACTCGACTGGCTAAAAAGAATTTTATAGATTGCTTGAGCTCAATAAAGAGTTGAAAACTGCTCTTTCTCTATATAGAGAAAGAGAATAAAGAGGTATGAAAGGTAAACAATAGGCTTGGCATTTTTTAAAATGTCCAAGTTGGCCCTCTCACCAATAACAAGCTTGAAGCTTGGGATAAAATAATTGACTTTTTCAAAGGGAAGTGCTGGTTATTGATTTTTATAAGTTAACTTCCCTTAGTATTGGCAAGGAGGTTTAGTATTGGGATAGGTGTAACATAACTTCATATCCTATTTATTTTTGTCAAAATTTTTTCTAACTTTCAGTTTATTTTTCATTTGTAGACACGTTGATCCAAGGTGGACCTTTCAATTAAACTTGTTTCATACATGCCTCAAAGCCAAAGGGCAAAGGTAAACCCCTATCCAACTTAATACTCTTTTAAAAGGCATCAAAATAATTAATTCACCTTTTCTTCAACCCTGATCCAGCTCAACTACACAACAAAAAAGGTAAAAGAAAAATGATGTAGAGGCCTTAGAAGAGGTAGAGGATGAGGCATTCCATTCTAGGTCAACCATCAAACTACAACCCATCTCGAAGTGGGTGGCAATAAATATGGAGTTCAGCACCATAAAAAATGCATTCAAAGAACTTAAAGTGGTTAGAAAGATCACATGGTTTACCTTCTCATAGAAAGGCTAGTACGTTTTTCAACTCAATGTATTCTTGTTTTATAATTTATTTTATTTCCTAAGTTTAAGCTCAATTTTTTTAAGTCTAAGCTTGGTTTTTGTCATTTATAGTCTTTGAATAGCTTTAAACTTTTGTCTCACAAACTGTGAGGTAAGGTCAACTACATACCTACCAAACTCTTATGCACTAACACAAGACTGAGCAGGACCTTAAAGTTTATGTTAAAGACCTTAATATTACCACAGAGGCAAACAAGAAACTCAAGGCCCACTATGCTAAGGTGAAGAAGTCCAATGAAGAGCTCAATAAGAAGCTCGATGACATAACTCCTAGGTTTAATGACACGTCAATCCAAAAAGCCACAGTTGAGTTTCTATCACAATAGGTCAATCCCAAGCTCAATGAGGTCGTGGTTAAGGTAAAAAAATAGAGGTCAGAGCTTGAAGCTAAAAAAAAAGCCAGATAATAAGTACTAAAAGATTTTTTAATGTTTGATGATTTCTATGATATGGAATTAGAGTTTGCTCAAGAACATGTCTTTGCCTTTTAAAGCTTAGTGTTAGAAAAGGTGAAGTTCCTTCATGTTTACTTGGACTTGTCTAGGATCAGCCTTAACAACCTAAAGTCTAAGTAAGCTGCTATGCCAACTAATGTTATTGAGAGTAAGGAAAACGTAAAGATGGAAGCTACTATTGATGCTACCCTTAGAGCTAAGGTTAAAGTCGAAGTTGGTGACCTCTAATGCTAGTTCTTAAGGAACGGGGAAGGGAGCTCAATGAGGAGGATCTCAGGATAGATTTTCATTTTCTCTTTTAATAACTTTTGTAATTTTTGTTCAAACTAACCTGATTTGTAAATAGTTTTTAGAGAAATGAAAATATACATTCTTTGCACAAGTTTTAGCTCTAAATTTATTCTTTTTTACTTTGTAGCTCATCTTTATTTAATTCTAATAATCAAGTCTTAGCTTATTATTTCATAAAATAATTACATAAGTTAAATTAACTTGAGAATCTAAATTATACAAATGCCTACTTAGTATAGGATTATTATCAAGGTTCCTACTTGAATCATAAATTTACTTCTCAAGTTTAGTTTTTCAGTGTAAAATTGATCAATTTATTTTACTGATCAGATTAATAGATTTTGAACTTCAAACTTCATTGTTAATTCAAACTTTATTGTTAACTTGAATGTACAAGAGTTAGCACAATTCATGCCCAAGCTTTAGATTTCATACATAACATTATATCTAGTATTGTATGTTTTCAACAAGGTTGAAGCTTTTATTCAGCTTAAAGAATAACCAGTACAAACATTTTTTCAGACTTACAACTGTTAGCTTGGCCTTGTGGCCTTTACTACTAGTAAATTTTTAGGTTGTCCACATTTCATGTCCTCAAAATGAGATAACAACTCATGTTTTGCAACTTGTAGGTCATGTCATGGATGACCTCTTTGACAATGTAGAGGCCTTCCCTGTTCAAGGCCAATTTTGCACCATAGTCATTAACTCTTGAGGCTTTTTCTTTTTTAAACACTAGATTGCCCCTTTTTATGTTTTTTTGTTAGACCCTTTTATTGTAAAAATTGGACATTTTCTACTAGGTTACTATCCTGGTCAAAGCTATATCTCTCTATTTTTTTGTCAAATCTATATTAGCCCTAAAAGCCCTCATCATTCCCCTTTTTGGTTCTAAGCTCAACTCAAATACTTGAGAGGTCAATGTCTACAGACACAAAAAACTCCATCCTAAAGACCAAATTGAAAGGGGTTTCTCTTATAGAAACCTTCATGGTTGTTTTGAAAGCCCATAGTACTCTAGGTAGCTCATCAACCCACTTGCCTTTTGCTTCATCTTGTTGCTTCTTAAGGCTTCTAATATAGTCTTATTAGCCACATTTGCTTGACTATTAGATTAAGGATGTACAACCAAGATGAACCTTAGGTCAATGTTAAGGTTAAAGCATCACTCTTTAAACTTTGGATTGTTAAACTATTTCCCATTGTTCGTTATTATAGCTCAAGGTAAAATAAATTGACAAACTATATTCTTTTAAACAAACTTTTCAACCTAAGATTCATTTATGCTAGCTAGTGCCTCAGCTTCAAGCTATTTACTGGAATTAGTCAATTGCTATAGCACAAATCTCCTTTACCTTATGACTGGGGTCAAAGGGTCCAAGACTTTTATCCTTCACTGCATGAAAAGCCAAGGGTTGAAATGGGAGTCAATTCAATTTATGAAAAGTGTAGTACATGTAAAAAATTTTGGCACTTATTATATTTCTTCACTGGGTTAGTCATATCTTTCCTGATGGTCTACCTTCTTTCAGTATGTCTTGAAAAGTAACTAGGATAAATTCAATCATGTTTAGTAACCTTGTCTAACTATTTTATAAACCAACGGTAAAGGTTCGAGGTGATCACCACATATTCACTCATAGATTTCCTTGAGTATATAGTTTGCCTTATATTTGTCTATACATCTAAGTTAGGGTAAATTGAAAGATCTTTTATATAATTTTTTATTGATTATGGTGTACAGGTAGTCAATGGACCATTATTGTAGGGTCTATCTCAGGTATGTCTAATAGAATCCAAGCAAATAGGTTTGCATTATTTCTCAAAAGTTGAATTAATTATTTTTAGTAGTCAAGTTTTACCCTAATTTGTGTGCGTTTCTCAAAATTATTCTCTTAGAACGACATAAAAATGAGAGCTACTATCAATTTTGGTTGGTTGTTGTTGACCTCAGGTATTTAATCAATGATTTCTTTTTACTCGATTAAGTCAGGACCATTTTCTATGAGAATGATGAATCCTGACATGATAGTTAGTTGATTTCTTAGTAGAACGACACATTGTAAAAATGTAAAACTGATTAAAATATAGTTATTGTATTTTTTTAACCGACTTAAAAGCTTGGTTTTGTTTACATGTATGTGCTAGCTTAAAAGCTTGGCTTCAATAAATTTATTCAAAAATTTCAAAAATTTATAGTATGTATAAGTGTTAAGTTTAAGAGCTCAAAGTACTTTAAAAGTGTGCTTCTTTTCTTTCTTCGATTTTATGTTGCTTCTTACCTTGACTTTCTTACTTTGCTTTTTTAATCTCTTTGACTTTTACCCTTACTACTTTGAAACTTTATGATTCCTCGACTTTGGTTGAATTGTTAACCAGCTTCTTAATCTTACTTTTCACCATCATCACAAAATATTATCACACCATGAACTACTCTTTTTTGAACTTTTTAACCTTATTTAGTGTTGAAAACTTAATATTTAAATGAGGAGTTGAGCCAATCATTCTTATAACAAACTGACTAGGTTAACTTAAAATTATGTTATAAACTAAAGATATGTCCACCACTATGAACTTAATAATTGAAGTGATGCTCCTCAGTTTAATACCTACCAAGATTGATAGCTTAATAATTTATTTTATTGGTACTTGCTCATTTTTAAAGTTGATCAATGTGGTGGTGTATGATTTCAACATCTCTTTTCTTTATACCTATTCCTATCATTATGGCATAATATAAGACATTTGTTAAACTCCCATTATTAAATAAGATTCTTCTCACCACATGTTTGTACATAACAATAGTGATTACAAAGGCATCATTTTGTGGAAATTGGATCATTTTCATGTCTTTTAAGGTGAAATAGCTTGGTTTTTCTTTCCAAATCTTTTTTTTCTTGGCCAAGAACCCTATTGCCATCACCATTCCCTGATCAAATTTTCTTTTAGTTGAGGTAGAGCTCCCCCCACTTATCATATTAATAATGCCTATCATAAGCCTGTTATTTATAGCTTTTTTTTTAATGTTTGTTTTTTGGGTTTTCAACACCTCTAGTTCATTTATCTCTATCCTCTTAATTTTTTCTTGTCCTTTTTTTTTAATTCCCTATTATGAAATCTACTCTGCCCTGACCTTCCCTTGTTCAATCAACAAACCTACCTAACCAACCTCTTCTAATTAGATCCTCTATTTAATTTTTCAAATCGATGCAATCCTGGTGTTATAATCGATGTCTTTATAGACAGTGTATATCTTTGTAGGTTCTTTTCTTGTGTTATGCCTTAGTGGCTTCAGCTATTTTAGATTGAGATCCTTTTTAATATGAATAAAAATCCTCTCTCTCAAGAGGTATTTAGTTTAATGTAATCTTTGCATCGACTTGGACTCCTAGCCATTGGGTGCCCCAATCTTCTCCCTTTTGAGGAATCATAGCTTATTTTTTTTTCTTTACCAGAGGATGGAGATAAGCCTCTTTCACCTCAACCACTGATGAGGGGAAAAATGCCTTTCTCACCTTTTTTATTTTTTATTATAGCTTCAGCATTAATTTATTTCTCTACAATGAATAGAACATCGACCAATGTTTTTGGTAACTTTAAGAAAAAGGTAACTTTAAAGTGATACTCTTTATCAATGAGCCCACTAGTCAGAGCAATAATAGCAATTACTTTTTCTAGGTTATTCACTTAAAAGGCTTTTGCATTAAAATGCATGACATAGTTTTTTGAAAACTCATTTCTACCTTGATAGACTGACATCAAACTGAGTGTAGTTTTCTTTGTTTGTCGATTACAAACAAATCAAGAAAAAGAAAGGTGGCTAAGTTATTTGAAAATGGTTATGGACTTCAATTCTAAACTATAATACTAGAACCATGCTACCTTTTTGAGTGTAGTGGCTAATTTTTTGCACATTAAAGCTTCATCAACCCCTTGCATTGTCATATTAGTCCAATAAAGCTATATATGATCAAAAAGGTCAGTAGTACCATCATATGTTTCCAAAATCAACATTTTAAACCTTTTTATAGGAATGGTTTGAACTACTTCCTTGGTGAAGGGCGATGTTTCTAAAAATTTCAACTTGTCCTCAAATATAGTGCCTTTTTTTTTTCAATTCTTTCTTCATGGCTTGCATCCAACTATGTAAATCTTAGTTCGATTAAGGTTCGAGGATACTTTTTTAGACTTTTAGGTGGTGGTTTATACCAAGATGTGGGTATGGTAATGGCTGGTTAGAGTAATGTGTTCTTCTCTTAAAGCTCAGAAAGTTTCGATGTCATTATAGCTTAATAGCTTTTCTTGGTGTGGCTTTCTTAAGGTGATTGGATCAGGTACTTTTGACATTTGTGGTGGAGTGAGGTTTTAGATCATTTCTTTAAGGGACTATAGTTGTTGGTTTTAAGGATAAAAATTACTCCATCGCGAGTCTTACTAGTATAGGTCAATCTATGAGTTGGTTGGTTTAGGTTTTTATCCCATTGCAACAATTAGATCTCTTTTCTTGATAACTTTTTTTCTTAATGGCATAGTGTTTTAGCTCAGTTAAAAAAAGAAATCCCCTTACCTAATACCCCAAATGTTTGTGCCAAGTTACTTTTTGATGGGTAAAACTCTGAAATCAAGAAAAAGAGAAAAAAACTAGTTAAAGAAAAGGTTGGAGTGGTCCCAGCATTTGTACTCCAATGCTAAGTTAGAGATTGGCAAAATAGGATAGTAGGAAGAAGAATGTAAAGAAAGTAAAAGGAAGCAAGATGGTGAAATGGTACTTAGATGGTCCTATTTATACATGTAAAAAAATGGGACTTTGGCAGCTTAGGCTACCCGAGGACAACTCTAGGACCCAAGATAACCTGGTAGACCGTGTTGACCTAGACATTAATTCTCTACTCTGGGAATGACTAGTCCGCATTTAAGGGACCTACTGGGTAGACTAGTAATGTGGTCAAGCTGATGTGGCCCCTTAGAATCAAGTGATCTGACATGTCAACTTGACCCAAAAATAAAAAATACCCTTAGCTATCCTTTGACAGTCTCTAATAGAGAAAAAGACTATTTTACACTTTGAACCTAAAAATTCCCCTAACGAATCCAATTAATATAATCATTTATATATCATGAAAAATGTCCTAGATTTGAATTTTAGGCACCTTCTTTTTAACAATAAAAACTCAGCTTCTATCTAATTAAACTACATCATTATTGAACACTATTTTGTTCTATAATTAGATATGTGAGGTTCGAGATTTTATTTATTAATTTTATTTAGGTGTTAATGTAATTAAGTTGCTAGTGTTTTTTTTGTCAAGTTGCCTATATATTCTTTTGATTCCTTACATGATTTTTTTTTATTCTAGCAAGGTGTAATGTAACCATTTTTTAACCAAGTTTACCATTTGACCATTTTTAACCAAATTTACCATTCTTTTTTGTTCTAGCAAGATTTTTTTAATTTTTACTTGGGTTTTAATGCAATTGACCAATGTTGATTTATTACTTTTTTGTCTTGTTATCCATAATATATAATAGCAAATTAATGCATGAGTAGAAGTATAAAATACTTACTCCCAGAGGTATACTCAATTATGTCATCTTCGTTGTTTTTTTTTTAAATATACATGTCAATTTTCATTAATTTTAAAAAATATGAATATTTTATTTTTTATTTTTTTTAATTTGTAACTTGTTTTGTCATTTTAAAAGGAGGAAATCAGGAAGGAAAGCTTATTTTTCATAAAAATCAAAATAGGGAGGCCTAATTTAGTTTCTTGGTTTGACAAACACTCAATTACTTGTCTTTGTGCTCAATTTCTAAGCTCTTCTAACTTCTTATCAATGGTACCTTTATTTCATTTTGTTTATGACTTTAAGCTCCGAGCAGAGCTTCAAAGAAATTCTTTAATTAAAATCTATGCAATTGCCAGGAAAATAAACAAGAGAAAAGATATTAGCACAACTTCAACATCTACTTAGAAGTTATGGTGGAAGACAAAAATTATCACAACTTGAATATGTCATGAAGGGGAAAAGCTCAATGAAAGCTAACCATTGCTTTTCACAACTTGAAAATTTTTCCTTTTGATTCCTCAGCTTTTTTAAAGGAATATGAAAAAATTCTTTAATTTAAATTTCTCCTTATAATTTCCATAACTAATTTTTCTTCACATTTTTCATTATTACCAAACACCAAAAACAAAAATTTCAATTTCTTTTTTCCAAATTTTTCATAAATTAAACAAGCATAAATATTATTGAATACTATATTCACATATAAATCTTAAGAAACCAATTAAATAATCTGCATAGACACGTACCAACACAAAAAGGTTTCTTACTTTACCTATGGAAGTAGTGAGACTCATTAATGTATTCATATAGATTTTTTTAAAATTTTAATCTTTTAAAAAATTAGAATTATGGAGGCATACATTGGAGTCTTTAAATTTTAAATTGTAGATCTAAAATTGAATATATGAAACATAAGTTTAATAGTCATAGAGAAGTGAATGCTAATGTGATTAAGTTGGATGGTTAAGTAGTATCAAAGAGTAGTCATTTTCGATATTTAGGATCAATTATTTAGATTAATGCTGAGATAGAAAAGGATGTAAATCAGAAGATTCAAGTAGAATGGATGAGGTAGCAAAGTACATTGATTGTGTTGTGTGATTACAACATACTTTTAAAGTTAAAGGTGAAGTTATATAAAATAATTGTAAGGCTTGTATTATTATATGGGACTAAGTGTTAAGCCATTAAGAAATAATACGAGAAGAAAATAAGTGTAGTTGAGATAAAGATGCTTAGAAGAATGTGTGATAAAACTAGAAGAGACAAAATCAGAAATGATGAGATTCAAGAAAAATTAATGGTAATTTGAATTGAGGAAAAGATGAAAGAAGGCCATTTGAAATAGTTTGGACATGTGAAATTAATGTAGGCCTATCTGTGTATTAGTTAAAAGTAATGAGCTTCTAGATTTGGTAGAGACCAAAACTTCTAGAGATAAATTACAAAAAACGTGGATACAAGTAATAACGAATGATATGAAGATTAAGGAAAAAAATGAAAAATTTTTTTTTAAAAATAAATGGTGCTAGAAAATTCAAAACTATGGTCTAACATGATTTCTTTTTTTGGCTTTTCATACAACCAATCCTAAAGTTATGGGACATAAGGCTTAGTTTATTGTTGTTGTATATTTATCTAATTAAAGAGAATATTTCACACATAAACTCCTTGAACTCACAACCTTTAAGTGTCAACTTCAATATCATACAAATTGATCTATAAATCAATTGGCAATATATTCATTTAGATTTAAAGTGCATATTAATGCTCAATAATTATCAGAATATTTTCTCCACAAAAAGAGCTATCAATTTATCACATTAAATAACATAGGTGCAAGATTTTTCTTTTTTTTTTTCCTTCTCGTCAATAAGGGATAATTTTTTTTATTACAAAGTGAAAGACACAAACCATTTTGTTAAACATTCTTTCAAAAAAAAAAAAACCTAACGTGTAAATTCATAAAATTTTATGGAAATTTTAATTTCAACTATGATTTGAAAAGAAAAAAAAAAACCTAGTGTTTATCATCTATAGCTTTAAAACTATTGTACAATTATCTATATATTTGTTAATTAAACATTGAAATTTAAATGGAAATTGTTTAAGTGATATTATCCTACATCCAATAAATATATAATTTTATGTAATCTTATATTCAAATTAGACTCTTTTATTTACTGTCAATTGATTTTGAGTTTGATGCTTAACATAGTATCAAAGTTAATTTTTTTTTCTATTGACCTTTTCAAATCTGTCACATAATAAGCTTTTTCCATTTTTACCTACACGTAATGAGGGTTTGTTAAAGTAGTGTTATACTATATCTAATAAATATATAATTTCTTATAATTTTATATTTAAGTTGGATCCCTTCACTTACTGTCAATTAATTTTAAATTTGATACTTAACAAAAATCATAAAATTTTTGTATTCTTGATGAATTTTATCCCTCTTGGTGCATATTAAAATCATAATTATAAAATCTTGAGACAGATCTCTTGGAACTTTGGGCAACTCAAGATGTTTGGTCGAGTTGTAAAATATTTGCTCGCGGCAACTCGGGGTGTGGTAAGTCTCTTACCAAGACAAAGCAGCTTGTGCATGATTTTGTAGAAACATTTTATTTTTAATTCTTTTTGTTATAAAAAAATTATTTAAAGAATTAAAATACATTAGTTATAAATATAAATTACATAAAAATTTTAATAAATTTTATATAATTTAGAATAATAATTGATGCAATAATTGTGGAGAATAATATCAACCTATCAGATCAAATCAAAATTATTAACGTTAATCCAAGCTTTTCTTTTCTTTTCTTTTCTTTTTTTTTTGTCTTCTTCATTGAATTTTTCATTATCATAAGGCAGAAGTAGATGCCCTGGTCCAATGCAGCTCTAAACGGCAACAACAATAATGTGAATACATTATTTGAGACGGACAAAACCAAATCTGACAAAAGAGGTGAATAAATCCAAAGCTGTACATGTCACCCAAAGTTCTCATGGCAAACAATAAAAAATAAAACTCTGAATTTACATTTAGGAAAAATTTTATTTACAATTTGAAATTAATTACATTTAAATCTATATGTCTTTTGTTATATATAAATGTGGATTAAGTGCATAAACATTTGTGAGGATAAAAACTTATACCTTTACTGCTTGTATTATTTTTAAAAAATATTATATTAAAATTAGGATTTAAAAGGAAAGTTGTTAATGAAGTTAATATGATATTTATGAAAAAAGGTTATAATTAATATTTTTTTTTTATAAAAAAGGTCATAGCTCAAGATAAAAAAATAAATTATAAGTGTTAGGATTTAAATTTTAAATTATTAAATATCACTAATTGAAAATGATTGTATGAATAAATTAAATTAAATTTTGAGTTTATATATTTTTTATTTTTTAACTTGATGATTATAATGAATGGAACGGAAAAAATAATTTTAAAATAGCATTTTAACAAGTATTTATAACCAACTCAAAAAAAAATTGCGATATATTTTGTATAAAGGTGTTACATTGTAGTGGCCATGTCACCTTAAAACATTTAAGATTTTGTTTTTGAAATATTTTTCGTAAGAATCCATTCTTAATTGATAAAAAAAATATTTATCTGACCAAATAATTGAATCCTTATGATTACAATTGTTTCTCAGTTGGACTATCAGAATCATATAATTGAGTAGCTTCTTTTCTTTGGTTGATTTTTACTGTCGGTTTTGTAGCTCTTTCTTAGCTCGTACAACAATTCCCAATTCATTTTTGGTTAAATAAATAAACAAAAGATAATTATCCTAAAAAATCAATATATCTTTAACTTCAAATATTCAAAAATTCTCTCTAAAAAAACTAATTAATAAAACACAAATAATTTTATAATTTTATGGGGGTAGAGTGCACATCAAGAGTTTAGCTCAATAAAATACCATTTCATTGATTCTACTTTTATAATTAAAACACAAATAATTGATCGAAATGTATGATTTTTAAAATGATTTGGTCTATAACTAATTTTTTTAGATGGATTGGTGTAACAATTTTATTCATTGATATTTATACAATATAATCAAAATTTTAAACTAAACAAATTAATTATATTTTTGTTTATTAATTTTCTTTCCATGCTAATCGAATATTAACTTTAATACAGATGAAATTTTATTTTATGTGAAAAAAAAGAAACAAATATTTTCGATTCGCGAATATTCATCGGAATACCTATAAACAATATTATCGTACGGATGGCAGAAGATAAAACAGCCAATGACTCATTCACATTTCAAAGCACACGTGGCAACGAACCCATCACATCAAACGAAACTATTATTTGATTTTCGCTGTCAACACCGTGACCATGTTACATTTGCTATATTAAGAAGACAAACACAGTCTGACGAGCAAATAACTTCAAATCCGCAAAGATTTTGGATGGTTGGACGGATATACTCACGCACAAAATTTAAATTAAAATTTTTTGATAAAATGTACATTTATTGTTTTATTTACGCAAATAATTTAAATTTAAATTTATTTTTTATTTTTATAATCATAATATAATATTTTTCTTTAAAATCTTCAATAATGTTTTAATTTAAAATAAATTTAATCAAAATGTAATATTGATACATATAATTTTAGAATCTTGTAAAAGTATTTTTATAATAAAAACTAAAAATGACATGACAAGAAAAACAATCATGAAACATATCATGACATTTTTACTAAATATAATGCAAAATCATAATGTTTTTATTCAAAATTAGTAGTACAATGACAATTTTACATTTTAAAAATTAATTTTGAATTTAAAATAACTTCCATCAAAATATTTTCCAATTGTTAGATTTTGATTAATTTTGTTACAAAATTAGATGTATGATGATAAAATTATTAGGCAAAAAGACTCTAAATCAATTAATCATTTGAACAAGTAGAAACATAATTAAACCATAAATCATCAACACAAAAATATAACAATTTAATATGGTTTGACGCTCTACTAACTTACATTTACAAATGAAAGAAAAGATCCATTAGTTATAGAAAGTTACAAACAATCATTCATAATCCAATCCCAGACATACAAATCAATCTCAACCTAAACAAACACTTATCATATACATGTATCTTTTCATTCTCCTCTAATCCTTGAAAATGTTCCAACACCAAACATTTAAACATGCACACCAATATAGACATTCTTAATCTTATCTAGTCCTATAAAGTGTTTATCCTATAAAACCCTATAACTCTATTTACTTTTTGTCATACCTAACTTTATTGAAACTTTCATTATTTATAAGCTTTGCCAACCAATAATCCCTTTACTCTTAGAATTTTTGCCTTAAAAGTCTTCTTGTCCATAAAAAAAAAAATGGCCAATCCCAAAAATTTCATATGAAATTTGAGTCATTATTCATAACAATCTTCACATTGATTTAAATTTCATCAAATCGTCATTTTTTATATTATACATGCTTGGTTCCACACACAATAAAAGTCTTGAAACAATTTGCTTATGCTTGTCTTTACACTTTCACGCAGACATGAATAAGTAACTTTTTATTACAAGTATACCTATTCATTTTATGATAATACTAGGCCAAATGTGTCTCAAGGCATTTGATTTCATCAAACTTCTCAAATATTGGAACCTTAAACAATAATCACATCTGAAACTAGATAGAATTCCTTTGCCTCGTAAGACCTATTCCTTCCTTCAACAGCTTGAATTTTTTCTTCTAATAGGCCATACATTCCTTGTGTACCTATATCCCATGCCATTTTTTTATGGATTCTCTTTTAGAGGTCCTAATCTAGAAACACTAGTAAGGTCAAAAAAAATTTCCCCTAGAGTTGGACTTGGTTGTAGGTGTGCCATATTAGAGGTTTGTCCTTTGAAATTGTTAGGCCCTCGAAGTTGATTACTTTTCTGAGCAAAAAGTTCTTCCATAGTCTTCTTCATTTGCCTTATACCTTCTATCACCTGTAGCATTTGTTCTTTCATTTTATTTTGATCTCATTCTATTTCATCCATCCAAACTATATGACCCTTTACCATTTTGATGTTATCCCTTTCCTAAAAGGAAATTGCCAAAATTGAATGTCATTGAGAAGATGATTGAATGGATGAATAAATGACAAAGCACATTGATGAAATTTGTGCAAATGTAGGGAGAACATTATAATAAAGGCTAGAGTTAAAGGAATCATGATCCAAACATCCAATTTGGCAAACATATGGCTACATCTTGTAACATTTAAAACTTAACCATGTTCTTTTCCATACAAATATCCATAAATCATAAGGCCATCCTTTTAAATGTTTACAGGCCCTACATGCATTCAATGATTGTTTTTGCAAAATATTTTATTGCCTTAGAATCCTATTATTTAAAGAGCCTTTTAATTAAAACAAAAGTTCCCCTTATATCAACATTCATCCAGACTTTATTCAGCTTTCCAGATCCGTAACAAGTCAATGCCATTAGATCGAACCACTTAGCATTTATAAGTGCTTGAACTTTGTATCCAGAAGCCTCACAATCTTTAATGGAATGCCTTATATTTTTATAGTGGTATTCACATATTGCATTCAAGTTATACTATTTTGGGTATGGAGAGTCTAAAAGCTCTAAAAGTATGAGAGCAATGTGGTGCTTTCGAACCAATTGAGGAAAAATTCTCATATGAGATGCGGATAGAATCACGTTGTGTATTTTTTTCTTCTTTAATGGTTTTGGATAACATTGGCTAAAAGCTAGGGTATTTGATAAAGGTATGAAGGCTTGAAGTTGAAGGATAGGTTGAAAAGACGATCGAATAATGGTGGGACAAGGATAAAAATTGGAATGTGAAATCATTGAGGGTTGCATGAAGCTTAAGGACCAAATCCTAGGCAATTGAAAGGATAGTTAAAAGCTAGCATGATGAAGAGATAAGTACAAGTTCAGATTTGTGACAGTTTGCGAAGATTGTGTGAAAATCGAAGACCCTATTTTAGACATTAAACCTTTGAGTTGGTTATTTGAATGGTTAATATATCCATTCCTTTCATAATCTTGTCCAAACTTAGATCATTGCTTAAACCACAAACTACACTAGTTTGTCCTTGATATGTGTTAAACTTGACAGAAATTGATTAATCTTGACTCAATGATTTTTTGAGTTTAGTTGTCTTGAAAGTGATGTAGACCTTTTAGGAGAAACGGGCTTAACTTCATTATAACCTTTAACCATTTTCACTAACTTGGCGAGCCATTGTTTCACCTTGTGAAGCTCATATCCTAATTCCTCTTTATTCAACTCTAAAGCATTGATTCTTGCCTCTAATCGATCCCTCATTTTTCCAATTTTTTTATTGTAACAAAGCAAATATCTTTTTTTCCTAATGAGATTTAACAAAAGGTTAACATTATTGCACTTATTTATTGATTGAAATAAAACCAAATCTAACTTGCATGATGCACAAAACATGTTTATGGATGCATGGATGTATTGATGCGATAATGATTAATTAATAAAATGCATAAAGTGATGTGAAATTAGAAATATGTTTGAAGAAATGGAATTTCTTATGTATAAAGCCTAAAGGATAAAAACCATGTTAACGATGAATATAAATCCAAAATCCTTTTTTTTTATTTTTATGTTGATTTCTCTACCAAACCATTTTTTACAATCCTCACTAGACAACTTGAACAATTCCAAAATCATTTTTCTTTTGCCCCTTTTTTTTTTTTACACCAACTCATTTTTCTAAAATTCCTTATGAAACTTTTTAAGTAATTTGATATTTTTCAATACTTCTTAGACCTTTATTTTTGTTGGAAATATAACTACTCTATTTTTTTTAACTTAACAAAAAAAGAACATCTTTTCAAAAAAAAAATTCATTCTTCTTTTTCATTATATATTTTTTAATAATAACACAAATCTTATATTTTTATTAAGGAAAAATAAAAATTCTTTTTATCGTTTTAAAAATGAAAAGAAAATTTTTGTTTTCGAAAGGAACAAACCCATGAAAGGCAAATAAGGAAAATATATGCATTTTTAAAAGATCAAACAAAATGTTTTTTGAAAAAATGAAATGAAAATATAAAAGGAAAATAATTTTTTTCTTTTTTGTTTATGGAAAAGACACTAAAGAAGAGCTTATCTTTTTTATTTTTTAAGTAAAAAGAATAAGATGAACGAAAATAGGTTTTTTTTTTAAAGACAAAAGGTCATCTCTTTTTTATTTATTTCTAGAAATATAAATTAGAAAAATATTTTTCTTTTCCATTCCAAAAATTCAAAATTTTTATTTTGTAAAAAACTTTTGTTTAACAAAATTCAATATCTAAAAAAGCATAAAAATACATTAAAAAAAATATAAAGCAACTTGATTTGAATTTTATCCAAAAAACCGTAAAAAGAAATTTTCTTTGAAATAAAAGATAATAAAATCTCTTTTTCTTGAAGAAAATCTATTGAAGAAATTTTATTTTTTTAAAGAATAATGGATTAGAGAAAGTATTATAAGAAATGATCTCTTATATGTCCTAATTCAAAATGCATTCTATGAAAAGGGTTATCATGGCTCTACTTATAGGCTGGTTCCGTAAGGTTTATATATGTTGAGTTAGGATTCATATACATCTAGAGGTTTTCAAATTACTCCTCACTGTCGTCCACGCTAGACAAATAAGGCACACAAGTCCTTACATATTATAGGCTACAAATGAAAAATGGTTTAATTAGAATAGAAGTATTATGAAGGTTTTCACCTCACGAAAGCATATGTATTTTATTCTTTCCTAAAAAGGATGAAGCCTAAGTATAAAGCTCATGCATGCAAATTAATATGTAATTGGCTATAGTGCTCATGCATCCAACCCCTATCCTAAATGCCCTAAAATTTATTAAGAACAATTTATACAAAACATAAATAAAAAATAACATAAAATAAATGGCATAATTAAAATGTGAATGCAATGCAAAACCATTTTCTAAGAAAATCAAAATGAAAGAAATTAAAGTAAAATATTAATTAAGATCAATAAATCATAATTTAGGATAATAGGCGATTACTTTTTGGCTTGATTCTCAAAAGCCTCCAGTAGAGTTGCGAAGTTATTACAACATGCGAGTTTGGGTATCCGATTGTTTAAACAAATTTTAAAATAAAAATCAAGAAATCACTTCCAATCTTTTTAAGTAAGTGTGATTGGCTACCTACAAGTATATCTTTCCAATAAAACCTTAATTTAAGGTTTATTGAAAAGATAAATTTTTTTGTCTTCAAAAATAGAGTTGGATTCAATAGTATGGTTACACATAGGAAAAAATTTGCACCCCATAGTGTCCATTTTAAAAAAAGTACCAATTAATCGTATGTTAAGCTTTAACCTTGATAAAAATGGTCCTAACTTTAATATTTAAAATAATTCTTTAAATTTCATTTGTCACCACAAAGTTCTTTTTTCATTTTTCTTTAAAATGCAAATAATTTTTTTCTTGGATTAAAATGAAAACCTTCGGTTTCAGAACATTTTTAAACTTCCAATATTTAGGTGGAATTTTAAAAATATTTCTCCACTTTAGGATTTTCATAATAATCTTTTAAACCAAAGTAATATTCCTTCATAAAAGATAATTATTGAGAATCTTTCCAATATCTAAGTAAGGTCTCAATAATTACTTTTACTTAAGATATTATCTTATTTTATTTCTAAAAAACATTTCCTTTTTTTTTAAAGCATTAATTGCCATAAAATGATAAAGTGTACTTGAATGCAACAAATTAAATAATGTAACTATCAATTAAAAATACACATGAATACAATAAATTAATAACATAAATGCCAATTAAAATGCATGTAAATGCAATATAAAACAAATTATGTAAATGCAAATTAAAATGCAGATGATGTAGTATGGGTTAGGGTTTGGGATTATGGTTGGTTTTCAAGGTTTGGATAAATATTTGAATTTAGGGTTTGGGAAAAGATTCAAATTTAAGGTTTAGTAGGTTTAGGGTTTAAAGGTTTTATGGTAGGTTTAATGTCTCAGGTATGTTTAGGGTTGTAGGGTTTGGGGTTTCGAGTAAGTTTACAGTTTTAGGGTAGGTTTAGGGAAAAGAATAACTAATGATCATTTAGATCTTCTTCTGAAACCCCGATATCTAGGTAGACTTTAAAAGCAAGCCTAATAACCATACTTCTCAATTCTTCATAAGGGATCAATGTTTATGTAAAATGCAATTAACATGCACGTAAATAAATATGACATTTAATAATGCTACACCTAAATGCAAATGAAGAAAGTGATTCAACCTAAACATAAAGCAATAAAATGGTCAAATAACACACAAAGAACACAATGCCAAACACTAAACCTATTAGTAAAACATTAAAGATAAATCAAACACATAACTAAGGAAGATAAAGAGGTCATTAAACAAAACAAAAAAGACACCATGAAAGGGAGGAGGTTTCAACCTAGCCATGGTAGTGGCTTAAGCCAAAACCTTCCAAGGCCCTTTAATTGATAGTTTGTAGGCCATTTACAAAGTAGGCTATATTATCATCAAACCCTCACATCAAATACATGGAAATCATGGTGAAAAGAATCCTTTTTCATCTAAATCCTTTCATCAAACAATTAGAACATGCATACAAAAAGAAAGGTACTCCATTTTATTCATCCATATTAAACTCACATATCAAATACTTTTTGAACATTAGAAACTTCATTCTAACAAACTACCATAAGCAAGGTAGGATGAAATAAAGGATCAACAAAGCATGTAGAAGAAAATAACCTTGGAAAAGATTTTCTCTCCTTTAAAAGCGTAAGGTTAAATAAAGATTACATGCATGAGAATGAAGATTGCATAGAGAAAAATGAGAAAAAGATAAGAAATGCTACCTTCTAAGCTTTTTAAAATTTTTTTTGGGCTACTGCCTTCATTTTCTTTCTCCAAAAATCCCTTTCTTAGCCTTAGCATATCCTATTTAAAGACAAAGACCTCCCATGGCAGCCATTAAATCATATTTCATCTAAAGGTGAAGAGTAATTTATCTTTTTCTCACTAAATTTGGTGACCAAGTATGCAATGTAAACCATTGGATGATTGCACTCTAATATCTAAGGTTTGAGACCATTTACAGTACATTCTCTTCTCTGTTTATGGAGCTGTCTTTCAAGGCATGTGAAATTACAAATTTTGCCCTTTTGAATGAACTAGGCTTTTTCACACGTTTCATTTGATTTTTTCATTCCAATGCCAATCCTTTGACTATATTATGCCAAAAAAATGATGATGGAGTCTCTAAACCTGAATTCGTACTTGCACTTAAAATTTAACCATGTTTTGATCAAATTTACAAGAATGCTCTAAAGGCTCTTTTCTAGACTTTTATGGTGCTTTTAGAGTCAAACTTTGATTTTTGAGATCTCAAAGCGTAATTATTAATTCTAAACCTAAATTAGTCCTAATAAAATATTTGACTTTATTTTTAAGGTTTGACTAGATTAACAACTTGGACCGAAGTTTGATCAATGGGTGTTTTGGTCAGGAATATATGTTTTGATCAAATCCAAAGGCTGACAATTAAGTTCTTTCAAAATCGCATTGGTTGGTTAAGTTTGACCAAATTGACCTAAATTTGATCAAGTTTGACCAAAATGAACCATGGTTTGACTAAAAATTTGATTGAAGATTTTTCAAAGCATTAACATACAAGTCAACCCATGATCCCTATTTCAAACAAATTCAAAACTTTTTCTTTGGTGTTGACCTTGAAATCTAATGTTTGACCAAGTTTAACATTTAAAGTTGACTTTGACTTTATCTTGATTTTTATCTCTTTCTATGAATGTCAAGTCGAACAATCCACTTGTTCAAATGACTTGAAATGCTTATGAGATTCAAAACTTTTGAAAAAAAAAAAAAAACTTAAGTCATGACTTAAAATATCAAAGTTTGTCTAAAAAATGCCCAGACAAAATTAGGTGTTTATATTTATAAGTATAATAACTTGCTATTAGGAATTTCTTTCCTCTTAGAGTGCATTTAGTTCGAGAGAATTTGAGGTTTTTGCCTAGAGTCTTGTTTTTCGGAATGTGATTCCTATATTTGGTTCATAGGTATCTAATTTTTAGGGGTAATTTAAGATTCTAAATAATGTCCAAATGTTCTGGAAAAAAAAATCCACCTCTCATTGTGGCTTTTTAAGATTCCGAAAGAAAAGTTTATTTTGTCCCACATTTGACCTCAATAATAAATTTTTTGATCTATTTTACCCTTGAAAATCAACGTAATTATATACTCATTCTGTCAGGAAGATTGGCATTCATAGCTACATGATTTGGTAAAGGTGTAATCCTAATTACAAGATTGGACACCTGGCACTAAAAATGATTAGTAGAATGTTATATATAATAAAAACAACATTTTTAATGAAACAAAATTAGTGGATAACTTCAATTTTTGGTTTTTCAATATTTTTTATTTTAGAAAGCAATACATTTTTTATGCATGAAACATAATTGATTACTAAAATAATAAAAAAATAGATATTTTCATATCAACTATGTTTCTTCTGTTGAAAACATAGTAATTGAAACAATTTTATAAAGTAATATTTTTAATACTTTTAACTACATTTTTGAAGTTAGAAACATGACTTTTTAATACAAAGACCACATTTTTAATGTTAGAAATATAATTTTTGAGTAATACAAAGACCATGTTTCTGACAAAAGAAACGTAATCTTTGTTAAATAACAAAAATCACTTTTTTAAATAATAAGGAATATGTTTCTTATGTCAAAACTACGGTTGATGATGTATCAAATACCACATTTTTTGTTTCAAAATATGGTTGATAATGAATAAAAAATGACATAATAAAACTTACATTTGAACATAATATAACTTACTTTTTCTTTCAAACAACATTGTAGAGCTTTAGTTAAACCTTTTCTTCCTATTTCAAAATACAAAAATCAACCTTTGTGATTTTATCTTCATGCTATTCATTTTATCTTATCTTTATCAGTAAATGATGAGTTTATTCTCTGTTTTGTACGATATGTTCTACATTATTTGTTTGATTCAAATGTCTTCTTGTTTTATTTGTTTAGATCTCATTTAGATCTTGATTGAAATTGTTGATCTATCATATGTGTTCTTGATATTGGTTTTTGTTATTGATCCATAAATGTTTTCTTGTTGGTATTTTGTTTTATGTTGGATGTATCTTAGATTCGATCTACGAAATACACATATTTGCTTTCGACATATATTTTCAACTTTAACAAAAATCTTTCTTCTAAAAGTTATGGCTCCTTTATCAATAAGAAAGAAGATGCAATTGGTAACAATAATTATTTTGCAATTGAACTAGATAAAGACTAGGTTTTAACTATTACTTATTGCCACTATGACATTAGTTGTAATAAAACTTAGAAAAAAATATAGAATATCTTATGCTGATAACACTTATGATATCCTTTAAATTAGGGAGTTGAACTTAAACAAAATAGTTTTTGAGAGTCATAAAGTGTAGATAATTGCAAGATAGATAAGAGAGCTTTTGCAAAATTATGTCAATTGTTTCAAAAATTATGGGGATTAAAGGCATCTAAACATATGTTAATTGAAGAAATGGTTATGAAGCATTATGAGACAATTAGTAGCAAGATCTAGTTATGAAGTGTTATGAGATAATTATAGCAATTCCTCCATATCATTACCCATCATATAAAAAATAGGTTATGAAACATCATGTAGCAAGATCTGGAGAAATAATTAATAGGCAATTTCATACTATATTAAATTTTATTTTGAGACTTCATTCTCTATTATTTAAAAAACCAAAACCAATATCAAAGAATTCAACAAATAATAGGTGGAAATAGTTCAAAGTAATGCACTAATCATTGCTTATTTTGAATAAATATTAATAAATCTCATTTTTTTATACTATATTAATAAGAGGTGTTGGGTTTGGGGTTGTTTGGGTGCCTTACATGAAACATATATAAACATGAATGTAGACTCCATTGATAGGCCTAGGTGTTGCAAGGTGCAGGTCAAAAAACCAGACCGTCAAACTTGAAGAATGAAAAAACATGGCTAAAATGCAATTTTAAGAAAAACCAAAACTGAGGAGTCGCCACCAATTTTTTTTTAGGGTATGATTGGTGACTCAAAAATTTTATCCTTTTAATAAAAAATTTAAAACAAGTTTAAAATTATTAAAAAAAAACATTTTATGGTATGCTAAATTAGAGTTGGGTTCGATAGTTGGTTACGCATAGGGAATGATTAGTATCCCCATAACGCTAATCGAAAGCGATATCAATTGATTTCGTGCTATCCTTGAATTTTGGTAAAATGATCCTATTTATAATGTTTACAAATTAATTCCTTTCTTTTACTTGTTTATTAAAAAAAATTGAATCTTTTTTTTTCTTTTGAATGCAAATCATTTTTTATTTTTTTAAAAATAAAATAATTTATTTTGGATCAAGATGAAAAGGTCCTAAGTATCAATATACTTATTCATTTTCTCATATTTAGGTAGAACTTCAAAAATATCTTTAACTTAGGAGTTTTCAAATTGCTCTATAAAACAAAGACAATACCTCGTAAAAATAATAACCATTGAGAGTCCCCTTGTATTTAAGCCAAATTTCAAAGGTCATTCTTACTTAATATATTATCTTATTTTAAAACACCTTTCTTTGAAAAACTTCATTTATAAAACATATGCAATATGCATAAACATAATAATAATATATGATTATGATGTATGTATGATAATTAAACATGAATGACAAAATATAAATGACAATTCAAGAATGCATGTAACAACAAAATAAAATGAAATGCAAATGCATGAATTGGATCAAGTTAGTTTTAGGGTATAGGGTAAGGGTTTCGATTTAGGGTTCAAGGTTAAGGTTTAGGTTTTAGGATTTAAGGTTTAGGGTTAGGATTTAGGTCTAGGTTTAGGGTTTAGGGTTTATGTTTAAGGTTTGGGATTTGGGGTTTAGATTAGGGTTTAAATTTAGGTTTAGGGTTTGGTTTTAAGGTTTAAGGTTTGGGATTTAGGGTTAGGGTTTTGGTTTGGAAATGCATGTAAGAAAATTACTAAAATACTATTGATAAAAATGCAAACTTTAATATATGGAGAATGCATGTGGTAAAATTACATTTTTTTATTTTATATGAATATAAAATTTTTATATTTTTGAATAAATTAATAATCTATTCTTGAAAATAATTCGAAAATTTGTACATAATATTTTAACATAATATAGAGTTTTTATCTAATTTCTTAGGTCGATATAAAAATTTTTACTTAATATTTTAAAATGATATATAATTTAACAAAATTATTTTCTAAATTTCAACTTAATTTTAATTTTTTAAAATCTTTTTACTATTAAAAATATTATTTTATTGATAAATCATATCATAATAAAAATTATAAAATATTTTAAATTATAATATTTTATAATATATTTGAAATATATAAAAAAAAACAATTTTTTCTTCAATTATTTTTATCTTTTCCTTTATTTATTTTTTATAAAACATATTTGAAAAAGGAAAATAAAGATATTTAATATTTTAAAATATTTTTTAATGGATGGATAATAATATTTTTAATAGAAAATAATTTTTTTGTTTTTAAAATGATATTGAATTTTATAATTTTAAATTTAATATTCTATAAAATATATATGAAATTTATAAAAATTTTTAGATAATTTCATCTTTAATTCCTAAACTATGAGAAAATTTTATTTTAGCCCCTCATCTACTATGTGATGTGCTAGCTGATATCATCACATGATGGTAGCTAGCATTTGCTATTAATTTAGATGATTTTATAGACGAAATGACTAAAATAAGACAACTCTGGGCAATTAGAAATTCAATTAAAATTTTTTAAAGTTTAGAGACCAAAATAAAATTTGGGTTAAAGTTTAGGGATTATGTGTGCTATTAGCTCGTTTGGAATTAAAACTCATGCAAACAACATAGAATTACCAAAAAGTCTACTAATCTAACATTTTTGTTCTTTGAGAATTTCATCAAATACATAAAAAACTTGAAGAACAAACTAAAACCACAAAAAAACACATATAACATAAGCAACATTTAGCCATAACTATTAAAATGAGGTTCGGCCAAGCATAAGGAAGCTTAGTCGAATACTCATTTTGGCTTTCCACAAGCATGCAATATTTTATCTAGTTAGAACATGCCTCAAACACCTATAAAACTATGATATAGATGCATTTTTATCATAAAAAGAATTTGATCAATTATGTAATAAACTACCTAAAAGTGGAATTCATAAAAACATTAACATAAACCAAACACATCATGCAAGCTATTAAAATAATCAACAAACATGCAAATTATATATAGTATACCACTCTAAACATCCAAACACATTATTTAAAAGAGGAAAAACATTAGAAATGGACCAAAGAAGGTTCCACCATGAAAGGGAACAAGCTTCATCGAACCTCCCTTTCATGGTTTAATGGTGGATTTTTTGCTTTTACTTTATTCCTTTTGTTTCAAACCAAACTATTGATTAGTTTATTCAATTTTTGAACCAAGCTTGGAGTTGTGAAGACAAACAACTATGGAGGAAGTTATCTTATTAAGAAAACAAAAAAAATTAAAAGGATAAATACAATATGAAAATGATATGAAATGGTATGAAATACAATAATGTAAAAAGTGGAAATTACATCTCCAAGAAAGCTCTACAAATTTTTCTTCTTTTTCTCCTTTTATTCCTCCTTTCATGCCAATTTCTAGCTGCTTCCTTCATTCATTCCCTACCTAAATGATGAATAAATATCCCATGCAAATGCATGATACCCCTTTGATCAAATTTTCATCCTAAGGCTACTATTTCTCCCTTTTTTTATTTACCAAGCAATCACCTTTCATTATTGTATCAAGGCTTATGAAAGATCAATAGTTCATAGTCAATCTAGCACAACATGAGGCTCTAAGTGCTACTGGAACCATGTAAAATAACCAATTTGCTATTTTGAAAATTTTTGCCTTTTTACGTAAGTTTCTTAGAACACCATGATCCCTTCTTTATTTTTATGGTTTTAAAGCACCAAAAATCTTAAAATAATATGAAATTATAATATGAAATTTTTCATGAAAAACGGATCTCAAAAAGATCAAATTACAAAAAAACCTTTACAAGGGTATTTTAGTAATTTCACACCTTTTAAGGTACGATCAAGGTTTTTAATGCACCAAAAATCATAGATAATATGAAAACATGGTTTGGAGTGTTTCACAAAGAACGACCTTGGAAAGTCAAATTATAAAAATACCCTTTAAAGGTATTTTAGTAATTTCATACTTTTCGAGATGCGATCAAGGTTTTTAATGCACCAAAAATCAATAGATAATATAAAATCATGATATGCAGCTTTTCATAAAAAACTGACATTAGGAATGTCAAATTAGAAAAATACTTCTAAGGGTATTTTAGTAATTTTATACCTTTTAGGGTATGATTAGAGTTTTTGATGCATCAAAAATCATAAAATATTATTCAAATGTGATCTGAAAGTTTTCACAAAAATTCAATTTCGAGAATGACAAATTACAAATATACCCTTAAAGGGCATTTCGATAATTTTATCTTTCAGAAGTGCAATCAAGGTTTTTAGTGCATTTAAAATCTCTAATTTCATTTCTTGGCCATGTTAATCGCATTTTATTGTGAATTTTGAAAATTGACCCGAGTCCAATTTGGTTTGATTGATTTTGGTCACTTTTGATTTTGTTTGACCAAATTTGACCAAATTTAATCCTAGGACATTTGGGTCAAATTAATCCTAAATTCGATTTTAAAAACTTGTCAAAATTAAAGAAATGTTAGAGTTGAATCGAATCAGATTTTAAAGGCCTTACAACTAGCTAAATTCTACCTAAAAAAATTAGGTGTCTACATTAGGTATAGGACTAGGAAAAACAAAATTGCTACCAATGTTCTTGGTGTTTGTACACCAGATATGCAATTTGTTTATGTTCTATCAAGATGGGAATGTTCTACAATAAATGGCAGAGTGCTCAGGAATGCCATTACACATAGAAATGGTTTAAGGATTCCATGAGATATTAGCTTTAATATGTTGGTTTTAGTTTTGCATGGAACACATTTTAAAAATGTATATTAATGTTGTGATACTAGATTAGGCTTTTACTATTTGTATGATGTTGAACACATAAATGGAGAAGGTTTTTTGGCACCTTGTAGAGATCAAAGATACCACTTGAATGATTAGAGGTTAAGGACACCAACCTATGGTACCCTAAGAATACTTCAATATAAAACACTCTCAAGTAAGAAATTGTATCAAGAAATGTTTTAGTATATTGAAAGCTACATGGCCATTTTAAGGGAAAAGTCATTTTATCTAATTAAAACAAAATGTAGAATCATTTTTGCTTGTTGCCTTCTTTATAATTTTATTAGGTCCAAGATGGTAATTAACCCTATTGAAGATGAGTTTTTGAAGTGAGTAATAGCTAACAAGATGGATCTAAGTATCAAGATTTAATTAGGCATTTTGAGTCAAGTGATACTTGGACTGAGTTTAGAGACAACCTGGCACAGGAGATATTCATAAATTGGTTGCAATCCCATGCTTAAAGACATTGTTTTATTTTATTTTATTTTTTATTTTACTGGTTACATTGATATGTGTACGATATGGTAAGCTATACTATTTGTTTCCTATATCTATTTTCCTTTTTATTTTATTTTTATAAGTGTACGATGTAGTTAACCATTGTTTGCAATATTAGTTGTTTTGTTACCATGTCTAATGGTTTACTTTCTCCACTAATTATTGGTTCATCTTCATCAGTATTTGATTTGATATGCATTTTGTTGCATGTTTTCTAACTATATATTTAGGATATCAAAATGTCTTCATCTGGTATCATGGGAAATCTTAAAATTTGATTTTAGAAGGGCCAACTAAAAGTCTAATATTGTATATATAATATTTCATTTGAGTTATGTTATTTAACTAACATAAGATATATATATATATACATATATATATGCAAGTAATATACTAATAAAAAATTACAAGTTTATAAAATCATAAATTTTATCAATTTATAAACAAAAACATTAAGAAACAAAATACAACAAATAAATAATTGTATCTAAAATTGTGAGTGACGATCTTTTAAAGAAACAAAATTTGCAAGAATTGAATCTAAACAAAATATTTTAGTAATCTCTCTTTTGATGTTGACAACCAATAAATAGGTCAATGAAAAAAAATCTAAATTTATTTGTTTATTAATGGAAAGTGTAAATTAAAATTTTAAATTTTAAATTAAGTTTTTTTTTTTAAATTCACATGATTATAACTTAATATTTGTGACAAATTAATTAATTTTAAGCATTTGTGAATAATGATTCGTGAGTAAAATAAATAGATAAATTTTAATATATTTTAATCTTTTAATTTGGGGAGGCCTATTAAATTTATTTAATATATATAATATATAAATATAAGAGTCTAAAAGAGATTTTCCAAAATCTTAAGGGGGCCAAGGCCCTCTAGTTTAACTTACCCATCCCTTTTGATCTGGTGCTAACATAGGAACTATGTCAAGAAGAAGAAAAAAACTTTATCAGTAGGTACAAAAGATGGAGATGCAATACTTGTCCAATATCTATATATATTGGCTGATGATCTTAGATGGCAAGCTGACAATGTAACTTTCAGAGTTAGCTATCTAGGACATTTAAAAAGGATGTTGGAGTTAAGGATTCCCTAAGCCCAACTTAAAGCAAACCCACACATCGAGTCAAGGGTAAAGTTACTTAAAAGATAATATCATGTTATTTATGATATGATAGCCAATTAAAGTGGATTTGGCTGGAACAACAGGGACAAATATCTAAATGGGTAAGTAGTTAACATGAATGTAGAAATTACTTTGATTGTTAATCCATTATCAAAATATTTGTACATATTTAAGTTAGCTTTTGTGTAGACCCATCCTTATACTAGAAGGTTAAATAATGAACTTTTCCCTCACTTTAATGACTTCAAAATTATTTCTTTATCCAATAAAGCTACTAGTCAAAGAGCTAAAATAGCAACTGATGCAGTGGAATCATTTAATGCTGATGAGGATGCTAACTTTGACTATTATGAGAATGAGCTCGACACTAATCAGAATGTGGAGAGATTAAAGGATGATGAAGTTGAAGGTTTAGTTTGTGTAGTAACTTCGACCATAACTAAAATGCTATCGGCAAGAAGTGTTCTAGAAGTGATAATGGATTAGCTGATTTGGTCGAGCAAATAGGTAATATCGATATTGCATATTGTGAGGCAGTGCAAAAAATCAAAGGCATTTCATCTTTTTTCAAGAAAGAAGCTGAGATTAGTGATAGGCAAATATCATTTTTCATTAAAATAATGCAACTAGATGGTTTTCTTTCAAGATGAAATGCTTTCTATAGTTGATTTTTTTTTTTTTTATGTTGCCCTTGAATTTAGAAAAGATTACACACAAAAGCAATTGAATGAATGTAATGCCTATTGACCATCATTTGACTTTCCTTCTCTTAGACACAAGTAGCTGATTTGTAAACTCAAAACATTCATAATTTTTTACATTGTTGAGTTGCATTTTTTTAATTATGAATATGGTTAGACAATTTAAATATTATAATTTAAAATGTTATGGTTTATAGTTTTATCATTTCAAACATAGTGTAATGCTTTGAATTATTCCAATATTATAATTACATTGGCATTTGATTGGTAAATAAATTTACATAAATTATACAAATTGTGATAGTCAATTTTATGTAAAATTGACAAAGTTCAATTTAAAAATGATTAGTACAAACAAAGACTACATTTTAAACACAAAAAACATCATTTTGTTAACAATCATTGTGTTTTAAACAAAAAAAAAATCGTCTTTGTTAATAATCATGGACCAATGTCAATTTAAAATTTGATCAACTAACAAAGGCTGCGTTTATAACCTAAAAACATAGTCTTTAACTATTATGTACACAAAAACATCTTTACTAAATAGTCAAATATTGCTTTCTTAAGGAAAAGCAATCTTTATTGTCAAAGACTACTCTTTTTAGAGGAAAAAAATGTTGTCTTTGTGTCAAACACTACTTTACATCAATAAAAAATGTAATTTATGTATATTAAACATAGATTCAACTTTGATATGAGCCATATATGAATGACAAGTTTATCTTGTATAAATGATAAATTTTGGATTTGTATAAATAGAACAAATTGGACTTGTATAAACAATATAATTTGGATTTGTATATATGAACAATTTTGCACTTGTATAAATGAATCAATTTTGACTTGTATTAATGAAAATTTTGGAATCATTTCAATGAAACAATTTGGAGTTCTATACAAATTATATGTTGAATTTAAATCAAGAAACAAATTTACATAAACCTAAATAGGGAAATGACTCCGTGTCTTTAGTCCTCACTGTATAAATCTGGATATATAATCAAACCATTTATGATGGACTTTCTCAATTTCTTCTTGTGTGAATTCTTCTTTTGGAATCCATTACAAAAAACTTGAATAAATGTCAATGAATATGCATTTCATAATTATGGTATATAGAAATAAATATTTATACTTAAAATTATGCTAACCTTATTTGGTGTACTCATAAGATCATTAATAACGATTTACTACATGAAACAGAAGATATATTATGCACATTTTGATGTTCATGGTTGATGAGAAACTTGCAAATCATTGTTGGGTGGCCAAATGCTTTTCACTAAACTCTAAATAATTGAGGAAAATAAAATAAACAAACTTATCGAAAATGTAACCCACTTTATTTTTTTCTTTTTATTACGGATAGCCAATCCTTAAAACAACATAAAGGAAATTGTAAACATAACATTATACTCATAAATAAATTGTAAACATAATAAAATTTTTTGACATAACAAAAATGAATACCTTTTTATTATATTGACTAGTTCTTATGATGGCTTTAGTTCACCTCTTCTGGAGTTGAAAAAGTAAACCATAAAATTTATGTACTCAATGACAACCAACTACCAGTGACCTCTAAAAATCATAGCATTGATTCCAATGTTAAAATGTAATACTTGTAACAATTATCAAATCCATAAATCAAACATTGTCAAGTAATTAACAAAGTAAACATTGAATACATACATGGGTTTATAAGGCACCAGAAAGTATTTAGACTCTCTATCCATTGCACATGCCAAAGCAAATGCACAATCAAGTGCAGAGCCCACACCATTAGATATACAATATGGGCCAATGAATCTGTAGGCATGAATCATTTGTCTTTCCTTCACAAGTTGGTAAAAGAGGCTACATGATAAATACAAATCAATTATAATATTGGTGTACACAATATATGAATGAATATTATTATATATATTTAAATGAATATATAAGCTAACCTCATGTATGCCAATATTTCTATAATTGATATCTCCATCATTAAACAAAAACTAAGAATCTCATCTTGTCAATCCATGTTTTCGAGGGATAACCAAACACTCCATCCTTCATTTCAATGTTTATAGTGATCCACCCAGTAAACTCTAATGTGCATAATTGCATAATGCATGCATACTAGATTCCATAGGTGGAGTTTGAATCATCTTAGATTCAAAAACCTATTACATACAAAATTTAACTATTGTCATATAAAATCAAATCACAAAAATCAAATAATTCAATTAATTAGTTTATAACATGTATTGCTAAAGAAAAATATTGGTCAAAAGTGTCATCCATGAATTCATTTATGACATTGTCAATAAATGATTAACCTATAATGTTAGTTTCCATTGTTGCCAATTATGATTCTAATTCAGCAATTCGTTGATTTTATTGAGTTATTATAGATAAATATTCAGTAGTCTTAAAGATGTAGGGTTTAGGTTAAGTTTTGAAATAATTTGTTGGAGTTACAAAGCTCCAACCCTTTAACACAGCCAAGTCTATCTTTTGAATCTAAAGCTAAGGTCATCACATCTTTGCCATCACCAGTTTCAATTTTACATATGTAAATCTCATAGCTATGTCATCCTAAAATGCAACATGCAAATGTAATTAAATATGATATATTAACACGAGTAAATGAGAAAGTACAAATATAAATACAATATGAACTTAAAATCTTCTTAAACATTTGTTCAGTTGCATTATCATAATACTTTCCAGTTTTTGATGCATTTGCTTTTTTTTCCAAATATCGCATCTTGATATTTCATTGCTTGAGCTGAATGTTTTTTGAAAACATACGAAAATACAAGTTCGTAACTTGAAAGTAATTGAATTTCAAATTTCTAAACCAAGTGTATAATACACAATAAAAAAAAATTACAAGTTCATACTTGACATTTATATATCCTTTTTGTGTTGTTCAAATGGTTATAATTTTTTTGGGCCATTATATTCTGTTGGGTTTCTTTTATTTTCTACAAAAAACAAATTCAATAACCCATGAATAAAGAATTTTAATAACACATGAAACAAACATTTTTGTTTTAATAATTTATTACAAAACAAAAAAAAAATATTGTTATGCATACATTGAATTCATCTGATAGATGAGCAGAAACAAACTTCATCCACTCTGTATCACTGATTACATCTGAATATGTGATTAGGGAATGAGCCAGTAGTTCATAATTGTCAGCATAAGGTATAAATAATTTTGTGTCAATTTGCTTTTGAAGTCTCTAAATATCAGCCCAACAAATTGCAACATTACTTTTTTATACTCAGTTAAGATGTCAAAACATTCATACCAAGAATAAATTAAAACATTTGAACAACGCAATGTAATTACATTCAATAAACAATAGAAATAAACGAACAATAAGTTTTAATTTGATTAATATAACTTACCATAACCAAATCCCATATATGGCCTTTTAAATCTGCTGGAACATTCTTCTAACTATTGTAGTTAATGGATATTGTCTATCAAACAAGAGATCCAATATGGCTAACTATTTTTGATGTACCACTTAAGACAGGTTAGCCATCAGCATTAAATTCAATGTGTATTTTTTTTTGGTTACTTGAAACAACTTAGAACATCCCCTAGCTTTTTTTTTTTCAAACATGATGTGTCAAAATGTTTTTCTTCATGTTCGATTGAGGTAAACATGTATTCTTCAAAATCCATTATATTAACTATCTTTACAAGTAAAAGATCACATTTATGAAAAAAGGATTCTTATTTCATAATGAAATAATTAAAATGATCTCATTAAAATATATATATTTGAGATGGCCCCATGAAAAATGTCTACTTGAATGTTGAAGACAGAAGTAATTTGACCATTTATGAACAATAAAACTTACAAAATTAACACTTTACATATAACATTTTGAAAGTGATATCAATTCATAAAATCTTCAAACCTACAATCATCACCTTATATTAACACTCATAGCATGAAAAATAAAAGGACAAAAAGTTTCTTCACAATGATTGTTTCCAAATAGTTATTGTATTATTGTTCTAAATAATTAATGTATCCAGTTCATCAAGGAAAGAACTTAAAAGCAACAAATCCTAGTTTTGTTATGCAACACCACCAAAACAAAGAGTAGACAGAACAATGATATACAACTTACTAAGGATAACAATTGTCATAATAAAGCTACAAATGCCATGTATTCATCAACACAATGAAGCTTACTAAGGACAATACTATCACAATAAATATGAAAACTGGACTGCAAATTTAAGAAAAAAAACATGCTGTCAACACTTTAACCATAAAAAAAAAACCCGTAACTCCATTTGAAGTACAAATCTATGACAAAAAAGTAACAGCCTCATTACATTATATGCTTTGCCTTTCCAATTTATATCCAACTCGAGTCTACCTAAATTATGCATTCTAAACATTTAACCCCTGACCTCTTTCAGAGAGATTGTCACATTTTTAAAGATATAGGTAAAGCATGTGATCATGCTACAAACATAGCACATGCAGTCAATGTACATTTCAAAATGTTTCAATACTAACAGGTGATTATAGTAGTTAACTCATTTAATCCAATTGAAGTTGCAAAAATTCACATTTTATCTAATTCCAATATTATCAAATGCATTAGTTACCTCAAACGATGATGAAGCGAATGATGGTAGTAATGACGACACCAATAATGGCTACAAACATGACAAGAATTGATGGTGTAAGGTTTTAAGGTTTAGTTTATATCTTTTGTTATTTTTAAAATTGATTTTAGCTTTCTGAATGGTTTTCTATAAAGTTAATAAAGAAAGCAATAAAGACTACATTTCTATTCTCATAAATGTAGTCTTTGTTAATTTTTTTCATGTCAAAGACAATGTTTTTCAAGGAAAAAAATACCATCTTTATATTAAAGGCTACATTTATACATTTATAAACATAGTCTTTGATTAAAATCAAAACTATGTTTCTTCTTTCAAAAACGTCATCTTTAACTAAACAACGTCGCTTAGTTAAATGGAACTACTTGATTTACATATATTAAGCATTGCATTTATATACATATAAACATAGTGTTTGATATAAACACTATGTTTATATAAGAAAATTGTTGTCTTTGACTATATTTTCCTTTTTTATTTTTTTAATAACAAAAATGTAATTTGATTTCATATTTTGTTGGTAAAAACATTGTCTTTGACATGTAATGAAGAACATTATAGTAAAATGATTTTATTCAGTAATTTGAGTTTCACCTTAACTAAACACAAAAATCTAACATTTTCATGCCAGTAAGAATCATCTCTGCTAGGAATCCATATTTTCCTAAGGTTCACTTTCTCTTTCGAAATTTAAGATTCTGTGAACCAAATGCCTTTCTTAGAATTCTTCTATTGTAGGTATTTTTTTCCATCAAATAATATATAGTCAATTCAAAAAAAAATCCCAAACAAATCTTTTATGGGATTTAAGTCACTATCCTCAAGAATTTCACCTTAAGTCAAATTTCATTATATCATCATTCTTTATACTAAACATGTTTGGCTCCATCTATAAAGAAGTTTCATAACAATCTTTTTTTGTGTGTCTTCAAGCTTAACATAAATTGATCTTTCAAAACATGTATTTGAACTCTTTTATTAAAATGAGCTCCTTCAAGTTTGACTCTTTTCACATCTTGAACCTCGCTCTAATACCAGTTCTTAGATCACGACAACTCTAATTCCAATTGTTAGGTAAAACCCTTCAATCAATTAAACATTTAAACAAGTGAAAGCAAAATCAAACCATAAAACATCCACACAAGAAACATCAATTCAATGTGGTTCAATCCAACTCAAAATGGCCTACATCCATGGATGAGAGGAAAGATCCATTAGTTGTAGAAATGTACAAACACATCAACAACAATCAACCAATCACTCATAGACCAATCCTAAATAAATCGATCAATCAGTCTAGAGAGATTTAATCTCAATCCAATCATACACCCATAGACTCTCTTATTCTCTTCTAGTCTTATGAAGTGTGATTAATCCAACAAACATATACCATTATGGCTTACCATGCACAAATAGACCCTTTCATTCTCTTTTAATCCTCTCAAACATACATATACACACTCATAATGATCGTCTTAATCTCCTCTAGGCCTATGATGTATCTACTCAATAAAATCCTATAACTTTCTCATATATTTTTTTCATGACTAACTCTATAGAGACTTTCGCTATTTATAAATATACTAACTTGTCTATCAAGAATTTCTTTCCTCTTAAAATTCATCTCTTGCAAATTTTTTTCTCCATAAAAAAATATCTGTTATAATTTATTGGTCCAAAAACTAGATCGATAGACGTAAAATTTTAAAATCATGAAAATACGAAGAGTCACCATCAATTCCTTTTAGGATGTAATTGGCCATAAAAAAATTATCTTTTTAATAAAGCAATAAAATGGGTTTAAAGTTTATTAAAAAAATAATTTTTGTTTATGAAAATAGAATTAGTTCAAAAGTTGGTTATGCGTAAGGAAAGATTGGCGCCCTTACTATGCCTATAAAAATGGTACCAATTAATCATTCACTATCATTAGTTTTGGATAAAAATGGTTTCATTTTGAAATTTAATAATAATTCTTTAAATTTTTTTAGAAAAAAATCAATTAAAAATCTATATTTAGGAATATTGTAAAAATCTTTAGATTAAAGAAATACCTTATAATTCTTTAACACATAGACAAAATTCAAAGATAATCCTTTCTGTCTATGATTTACTGCAACATTCCTTTAAAAATAAAATAAAATTATTTACAGATGATAATTATTGGTAACTTTTCAATATTTAGATAGAGTACCAATAATTATTTCTTTCAGAATGTTATTTTAATTTTATTTTAAATCCATTTTAAAAAAAATTATGCAATAAAAATGGAAAATGATATAATTAACAATAAACATCAATAACAAACAAATAAATAAACATATATATGCATAATGAGTGCAAACAATGATTTTAAAATGGAATAATGCAAATGTATGTCATAAATGACGATGATATATGAATTTAAGATCAAGTCCTTAAATATAAAAAGACCCCCTAGACTCTCTAACCTTTAGGCAAAGTTTCGGATGTAACTTTTTATATTTAAAATCTTATTTTTTTTATTTTTTATTCTTTATTTAATCTTATTATTTTAGATTATGGAATTATATGAAAATTCTAAATGAAATAAAAGTTTCTAAATATCCCATCGTTTAAGCAGTATTCAAGAATAAATTATTTTATAAAAAGTTTTCATATAAATCCTTGAATTTGGGATGGTTTTAGGAATTTAGGTAAATTTAGAGTTTCACCTAGGGTTTCAGGTTTTACTTGGGCTTTAGGGTTTTACCTGGGACTTTCAGGTTTCACCTGTGGTTTAGGATTTCATCTAGGATTTTAGTTTAGGGTTTTGTTTTAACGTTTCACTTTAAGGTTTCATTTTAGGGTTTTTTTTTTTGGGTTTTATTTTATTTGTATTTTTAGGGTTTCACTTTAGAGTTTCGCTAATTTACAAACTTCTCTAAAAGTCTTCAATATCTAGGCAAACTTTTAAGGTAAACTCATTTTTATTATTATAATTTCTTTAAAAAAATAAATTTTTATACTTTTATATATTTATTTTTATTAAAATTTTATTATTATTATTATTATTATTATTATTATTATTATTATTTTATTAATTTTTTCTTACTTTTATTTTTAATATTTAATAATTTCCCAAATCTAGGCGAAATTATTTTTTTTTTAATACCTAATTATGAAGTCCCTCTAACTTTTAGGTAGAGATTTAAAAATATTTTTTTATTATTTTTATTATTATATTTTAAGAAATTTTTAAAAATGCAAATAACAACTAAATGCGTGAATATTAATAAAAAAATAACATAAAACATGTTAATTAAAAGGTTAATACATGTGCAAAATTATTAAACAATTATTATCAAACATAAACTAAAATAATCATGTATCAGTAACAACAATAATAATAAATAACAATAATAATGATAATGCAAAAAGCTACATACGATTTAAGCTTTTTATTAATATTTCTATGTTTATTATTTATTTTTAAAACAACCTTTTTAACCCTCTAACTTTCATCCTAATTCTATGACATAAATGGGATATAAAAAGCAAAGCAAAACAAACAGCCCCTTAAGATAACCCAAATAATAATCAGAGGGCAAAAAAAAAAATGTACTAGACCATACCCCATTACCGTCCCCATCATCTTTTTCACAATGCTTGTTTACTTTTGCTTATGATATCTTCTCCTTTTCATTTTTAAACCAGAAAAACATGAAACAGCAAACTTTCAACAACATACCCACATAGGAGAAAGGAAAGCCAATGAACATGAATAAAACAAGATGAAGCCTTAGGCTTCTACAAACCAACCTCATGCTGTAGGCCTTCCCCCCACCTCATGGGACCAAAACTGGTTTGCTAAAGAAAACTTCCTTTTAACCTTGAACCCAAGAAACATAAAGACAGAGGATGAACCTAGTTTTCATCTTGGTTTTAAACCCCACTGAGCTTTCCCTTTCTTCATTTTAGAAATGCTATTTTACTTTCTTTTTTCTAAAAAAAAATACCCTTCATTTCATATGTTAACCTGGGGAACATGAATTAGATAAACATGAAAACATTAACCAAAAGATGGATTTTAAATTTTCATGAGCAATCAATCGAGACACCAAGAACAATTTTAAATTTTAAATTTTCATGTCCACCCATCATTCAGGATATCACTGCTACTGATTATATTTGCACTTAAGTAATGGAAAGCAATTTTATCTAAAAAAATAAAAAAATCTCCAAATACTTTTCAAAATAACTTTAATACATGATTTTCACTTAAATTCCAATTTACGCAAAATTCAATGTTCCAAGAATGATTTCAAGCCCTAAAATTTATTTGGAAGCCTATATAATTATTAGGCTACAAAATTTGGTGCTTACAATAATATAAAATTCGTTTGATGGGAACTTGTAAGTTTTATATTATTTTCAAATTTAGTTATTGCTTTATTTCAATGTATATAATTTAAAATAAAAATTTGAAGCTTGGTCGTAATTAAGTGGAAAGGATTGCTATAATACTAGTAAATTAATAAAGTTGATTAACCTAGTCTAACAGGATGGTTTATATGGAAGTATAATCAATTTGATAAAGTTTAGTAGACATTATTATAGGATAAAATCTTTGTAATAATAAAAAAAAAAAATTTTTATTCAAAAGTTTTTTCACATCCGTATTTTTCTATGTATTGTAGATATAATCTTAACATAATTTTATAAGAATAAAAATTGATAAACTAAAAATAAAAATAGTGGTTCAAATATATTGCAACTCTTTTTTTGGCTATATACTTGTTAAGATGAGTTAAAATACTATTTTAAAAAATATTTTTCATTTAGTGTATTAAAATTTAAAAGAAAAAGATAATATATTAATTATATTTTTTGGTAAATATCATAGTAATTGGTGTCTAAGTAACATTTTCTGTCAAAATCGTTTCCTTAATATTATATATTTTTTACAAATATTATTTTTAAGGAAAAACTTCATGAACATGATATAAAAAATTAAGAATAAAATATAAATTTATCACTTTACTCAAATGAGTGATTGAAATTTATCACTAATCTTTCATTTGATGTAATTTTATCGTCTTACTTTTAATATTTGAACAAAATTGATCAAATTCTAACAATTGAAAAATATGTCAAAAAAAGTCGTTTCAAAATTAAAAAATTAATCTCGAATATCATCATCTTTTAATTTTAGATAAAAAAAGTCATGATTTGACATTATATTTCATAAAAATTGTCATGATAAAAAGAATAAAAAAATGAATTTTAGTTTTCTTATTGTTTTTTCTCGTCATGTCATTTTTTATTTTTTTCTTAATTATAAATATTTTTAACAAGATTTTTACAAAATATGTTTCAAATATTACATCTTAACAAAACTTACTTGAAATTAAAAATTTAATGATAAATGTGTTTAAAAATATAATAATAAATTTAAATTATAGACGTAAATAAAACTACAATTTATTTAAAAAAATCTAATTTAAATTTTATGGGTGAGACATATACCTTATCCATCCAGCCAAAATCTTATAGAATTTGAATTTATTTTCTTTTCAGATTTTGTCGTTGTCCTCTGTTCTTAATTACAGTAAATGCTAGAATTCATAATAAAAGGATAATGCCAGAGGATGGATGTGCCATCCTGAATAAAATAGTCAATCAAATTTAAATTTTATAGGTGAGACATATCTTATCCATCCGGCCAAAACCTTATAGGATTTGAATTTATTTTCTTTTCAGATTTTGTGGTTGTCGTCTCTTCTTAATTACAATAAATGCTAGAATTCATCGAAAAAGATAATGCCATAAGATGGATGTACCATGTCTGAATAAAATAGTCACGTTGGTAAGAGCTAAAACAACAATACTTTTTGATGTGATGGGCTGATTGCTACCTGTGCTTCAAAATGTGAATGGCTAACTTTGAAAGCATCAATACTTTCATTTAGACTGTTTTGTCTTCTGCCTTCCATACGCAAATACTGTATTGGTGTTACGATGAATATTCGCATATCCGAGCTGCCGCGAACAATTTTTTCGTAAGTTGTTTCATAGAAAATATTTGTTTATGTTCATCTGTATCATGCCATTAAAGTTAATATTCGATTAGCAGGATAAGGAAATTAATAAATAAAAATATAATTAATCTTCTAGGTTTAATATTTTGATTATATTGTATATAATATATATTTATATATATCAATAAATAAAATAGTTATGCCACTATTGAAATCATCTAGAAAAATCATACTTTTGATCAATTATTTGTGTTTTAATAATGAAGTAGAATCAATAAATTGGTATTGATGAGCTGAATTCTTGATAGGCACCCTACCCTCTTAAAGTAAATTTATTTGTGCTTTAATTAATTTTTTTAGAGTGAATTTTTTAGTATTTTGAAGTTAAAGATATATTGACTTTTTTAGGATAATTAACCTTTATTTATTTATACAATAATAAGTTGAAAACCCTTCTACAAAATGAAAAAAAAAAATTGCAAATCAAATAGTAAAAATCAACCATAGGAAACAAACTACAAAAACAAATCAAATATATAATTGTTATATTCCAATTAAAAATAATTATAACCATAAGGATTAGTCGATTTAATAAGAAAAATAACTCTCTCTTTATCAATTAGGAATTGATTTTTTTGAGAAATGTTTGGGAAGTAAAATTGTAAATATACAAGATAATGTGCACTTGAGTATAACATCTTTATACAAATATATTACAATTCAAAAAAATTTCGAAACGTAAACTCAAAAATTTTTTTTTTGTTTGCAATGAGAATTCTTCAAGAATTCTCACATTTTGGCATGAGAAAAACACCATACGCTATTTGCCAAATCATGATGTTACTATGACATATATAGCTTTGGAATTATTCGCCTTGGTTTTGTCCGTCTCAAATAATGTAGTCAAGTTGTTTTTGTTCAGAGCTGAAACCAGTAATACGAGGGCATCTATTTGTGTTTTATGATAAATAAAAATTCAACAAAGAAGACAAAGATAGAGAAAAGTTTGGATCAATTTTATTAATTTGATTTGATGTCATGTTTGATAGCTGCCTTAAAATTTTGTATGAAATTTAATCAGTTGATATTTTAATTTTTACAAAAATAAATAGAGTAAAATATTACAATAATTTGGACGGTTAAATATAATTTAGAATTTTGATTTATAAATAAGTTGAGATTTCAACTTTCAACGAGACACTTAAACAATTTGATGTTTTGAAGATAATTTTAAATATATATATATATATGTGTGTGTGTGTGTGTGTATGTATGAGAAGGAATTAACTTATATTAGTACAAAACTTTTTTAATTTTAAATATATTTTTAACTCTTAATTTTAATAGATTTAAGAGACAAAATAAATAAATAAAAAAATAATTTAATCTCATCTTAGAAATCTATTGAAATCAACGATTAAAAAAAATATAAAACTAAAAAGTTTTATACTCTATAAGCTGATTTCTCTTTTATAAATAAATATATATATATATATATAAAAGGAGATGGATCAATTTACATAAAAAAAATTTAACAAATTTTCTAACATTTTATTTTAATAAATAAAATAGATGAAATTAATCCATTTTTTCTATTTTTCACTTTACTTTCTCATCTCTTAAATTTATCAGAATTAATTGTTAAAAAAAATGTAAAACTTTTTAGTTTTTGACGAGTAAAAGTTTTTCGTTCCCCTACATATAGAGGGAGGGATTAACTAACACAAAAAAAAGTTTATACTTTTTTAATAATGATTTTAATAAATAAAAAAGATGAGAAAGACAAGTGAAAGAGGGAAAAGGAGTTTAATCTTTATATATATATATGTATGTATATATGTATGTATGTATATGGGGAGGGATCAACTTACATCAAATGGTTTTATATTTTTTTAATATCTGATTTTAATAAATCCAAGAGATATATTTGTCAAAAAGATAAAAGTCAATGTTGAAAGGTAAATTAAATATTGTATTAATTTTTTTTTATAGAATATTGTATTTATTTAAAAAGCACATAATTAGGAATAAAAATAGATATTTGGTAAAAACTGTGAATTGATAGAAAATTAGGGATTATATTTGTTTATAAAATGCTATTAATAAATTTGCATATTTATTTTTATCCTAAAATCACTTTTAAATTTTATATCCTTTATCCTCCAACTTATTTGTTTCACGGTTGATACTATGAAAAACTCACAAAAATATGAACAAATGTAGGACTTTACTCAACATGCTAGCATCAATAGAGTTGTTTGAACTTCGTAAAGAGTTTACATGTGTCCATTTTTTAATTTAATTTTTTATTATAATTATTGTTATAAACAAAATGTGATTATAACGATATAAACATATATTAAGATCTGTAAAAATCAAAATTTATTCTAGAATAAAGCAGGGTAAAATTCTATGAACTTTTGGATGAAGAATTTCAAGGAAGGATTTTATTTGGCAAAATAAAAATTGAAATTATCAAAATTATTGAAATTTAAATGAAGAATTTTAGAGTACTCAAATTCTCTTTTCAAATTTCACCTATGTAGGTGAAATTTGTAAAAAAAAAATTGTTTTAAAGTAAGAAAGTCAATATTTACTATGTTTCCTTTTTTATGCAACTTTTATTTTTTTAATTATTATTTCAAAAACTTATTATAAAGTTTTTTTTATATTTTTCATATTATTAGTAATATCTACACAATTTTACAAATCTAATGACATTTGCATATATTTTTTATATTTTGTTTTTCTTATTTCTAATATCATTATTTTTCATTATAATTAATTTATATCTCATCAAATTGTAATATTTAAAATTTCTTTCTAAAAAATAATTATCTAAACAACACAATTATAAATTTTATTATTTTAAATTGATGCATTTCAAAATACTAGTATTTCAAAATGCTTCAAATGTTCAAAATTTTTTATCCAAAATACTTTTAGAGTGCGTCTAAATGGAGCATTTGAAGGAAATTTCATTGTAATCAAAATTTTAAAAAATTCAAAAATAAATTTACTTGTTTAAATAAAAATAATAAAAAATTCAAAATTTAACTAAGGTAAGTTTTAATAGGTGGCCAATCACACCTAACCAAAGAAAGACTTGTGGTGACCCCTTTTTTTTTTTTACTTTTTCTAGCAATCCTCAAAATTGTTACAACAAATTCAATTTAGAAAACTCATAAAAATTAAAGGAATGTTAGATTCAAACTAGGTTGGACTTTTAAAAACCTTACAATTGGTTAGATTTTGCCTAGACAAAATTAAATGTCTATATATTTGCATGCATACTCAAATTGTGACTAGGTTAGTGACAAAGATACATTCACTTCCACGTTAGTTTATCTTGTTTATCTAAATCATAATCCTATTTCTTGGCAATTGTGCAAACAAAAATCAATGGCAAGATCATCCATTGAAACAGAGTATAGGGCATTAGCTTCAACATTAGCTAAAATGACTTGGAAATAAAACTTACTTACAAAACTTGGTTTTAAATTAGCTACTCCTTTAACAATTTTTGCGACAATATTGGGGTTACCTACTTGAGAATTAATGCAATTATGCATTCTAAGATGAAACATATTGCTATTGACCTTCATTTTGTTTGAAATAGGATGTATAAAAATTTTCTTAAAGTTTCTCTTATCTCCAATTCTAAGCAATAAACTATTTAACAAAAGCATTGCCTAAGCCATGTTTTCAGTATCTACTTTATAGGATTATAGTCATAAATGGATCATCCATATTGAGAACGTAAATGAAAATATGAGGTCAAGATAAAGATAATGATAAGAACAGAAAAACCAAACCTCTTAATAAGAACATAGAAGGCAAGTCCACACCTCTTATGCCAATTATAAGATAAAGTGCTAAATTTATCTCTTGTATTTTGTGTTATCTTAAGCTAGAAACCTATCCTATACATTGTATAAATTTGTAGCTACTAAGTTAAGTAAATAGTGAAGTATAGTCTATCTTTAATCTTGCCTTTTCATCTATGAATTGTGAGGATTATCTTGTTATTAAAAAATTAAAAAAAAATGGAGCTTATGGATCTAAAACACTTGTAAGTGCTTTAGTCAAGAATTTAGGCCAAATATGCTTTTGTTTTATGTCTAGGTAAAGTTACATGGCTGTTTTGGAGTAATTCTTTTATTAAGTTCTCCAGTATGGTAATTTATGTAGTAACGGTTATTTATTTTCCAATGGAATACTAGCTATGATATAGTATATGAAAGAGTTTTTTTTTTTTAGATTTGTTTAAGAAATATATGGAGAATATGTTTTTGGCTTGATGATACTTTGGCTAATGTGGGCGTGGATAGAAATTTAGTGGATGTTATAACAATTTGGTTGAAGACCTGGAGTCTTATTGGACATATGTTTGACAATACAAGAAAATGAAAGATTAGTAGTAGTTTTGTAGCGGCGTTTCATTTAAAAACACCGTTAACTTCTGTGTTTTTATAAAACTTAAGATGTTTTTTATCAAAATGCTACTAAATATTTAAATAGCGACATTTGCACTTATAAACATCACTAAAGACAGAAGTTAGCAGTATTTATCGATTAAAATACCTTGAATAATCCCTTCTAAAAAATTGAATTGATTATTGAAGGTGTTTTTGATAGAAAATGTCTTGAATAATCCTCTAAAAAAATGGATAAGGGATTACTGAAGGCGTTTTCTGTCAAAAAGGCCTTCAATAATCTCCCCGAAACAATGGGAGGGGATTATTGAAGGCGTTTTTGCCAGAAAATACCTTAAATAACCCCATTCAATTTTTTGTAATAGATTATTCAAGGTATTTTCTGGACAAAAACGCCTTGAATAACCCTCCAAAACAATGGAAAAGGGAGTCAATTGTCGGTTTATGCCCAAAAAATATTTGGTTTATATATGTGATACTATGAATTACATTTTGAATTTTGCATTATGAACATTGCAATATTTCAATAAATTAATCATGCATCTGAATTTAAAATTGATAACGTTGTCATATAAATATACTTTTCTCAAATAATCATACTCAATATATGTGTATCCATATAAGCTGCAACCAATTGTTATAAAACAAATATAAGCCAATAATATTAAACCAATACCCCAATCTACAAACTTAAATTATCCGTTCAACATGGCATGTTACAAATATTATAACAAATGAAATGCATATATTTACACCCAACCAACAATCTCTAACCTCAAGGTTTAGCAAACGATAATACATATACCGCTTTTTACGAACTTCATCAAGTTTGTCTATTGTGAAGCTTCTTTTACTCTCTCACTAAACAAGATTTCAAACGTAAATGTTAAAAAATGAAAACATAACTTAACTTTCTTTTTTGGGAAGATATAACAATTTTATGAAATTAATACTAACCTTGAATGGCGTGGTCATAAAATCATATAATAATATCTCCCTTAGAAAATGAAAGACATAATATCCACATTTAGTAAATCCTAGTTGACGAGGTACTTGAAAAATAAATTTAGCGGGTTTTGAAAATATGTATCTAAACAAACTCAGTATAAAAGAATAAATTTCACATTTACCTGTAATAACACCTAACTTATCTTTACTTTCTTATCAAATGTAGACAATACCCTAAATTCAAAAGAAAAAAATTACTTAATACAAAAATAAAAGTAATTATGAAGAAACAAAAGATAATATAATAACATGTAATAAAACTACCATTTCTGTATTAACTTCTGTAAAATAATAAAAATGATATACTCAGATTAGGCATCATCTCAAATTCAAGTAAGGTTGAAATAATTATTTGTATGAATATAACTTATGCAACATTAAACGAGAGAAAATAATAATCAACCTGTTTTTTCATGCATTAAATCACATGATGAGCATGAAAAACAATTGTCACTTTGCTTACCAATGATATTCGGGTCAAAAAATCTGAATTTATAGGTCATTTGTCTCACCTTGATCTCTCTACATAAGAAGCTGCATGATAACAATCAATAATACTAGTTAGTAATACATATAATATATATTAATACATATTGACTTTGCATATTTTAATTTATAAGCTAACTTCATATAAGCAACAATATCAGCAACTGATATTTCATTCAGGCTACAAAATTCCTTAACCTCATCCCCACCAATATAAGAAACTGATGCTTGATCATATAATCCATCCTCGGACTCAATGGTAATGCAGTTTTCTTCAGATAAATAATTAAGTGAATAATTAGATAACTCATCAATGGCAGCCTAAACAAGAGTCATACTCTTTGTCTCAACATCTTGCTATAGGATATAATGAAATATAAGTATTAAAACCAAATCAATAAATATAATAAACAAATAACTATTAAGTGAATAAACAAAATCATACTTCATGGTTGGTACCAAAGGTTGGGTTTCTTGCCTAACTTGCAATGGAAGCGTGTTTTAGGTGGATGATGCTATCCGACTGGCCTACAAGCATGCTAGGCTACATTGCTACCAACATCACCTGCAAAGCTATAAGTCATTTTTGTTACTTATCTAGGCATTGCTTTTGGTCATCAAGTCTTTGCTATTGTTGCTTAATGATTATTTCATATTGTGCATTTGTTATTTGAGGGGTTTTGGGTTGATTACTGAAAAACTTTAATGGGAACACAAATTTACCAACCCCATGAACTTGACCATATCTTTCTTTCGCTCTTAATGCTAAAGATAAAGGATCTTCGCTATAATGGGTCGCTAGTTCATCATATTTAACTTTAGTAGTATAATCATCCTAAAAGACAATAATAAGATGGGCCGTAACAACAAATATATACAAGCTAGTATAGAGTCATGCATACAAGCACAAAGCCAATCATATGTGATATAATGAGCAGTTATACATGCAGTCTTTTTATCCATTTCTTTGGTTACTTTATCTGTAAATGATCCATCCTTTTACAAATGTCTTTCTTTCTATACATCTCATCTGAAAACTTCGACACCAAATCTATCTAATTCCTAATAAATTATAGCAATATAAGAATCAGAATCTATTAAACAAATGTTCATAAATATTCATTTATGAGTATAAAACAAATGTGTGAATACTTACAAGCTCATATTTGACATTTGCATAACCCTTTCTCGATGTCCAATAGTAATATACTTGTTTGGCCTAAATTTTTTTTGTTGTTCTTTGATTTTCTAAAAAAAAAAAAATTACATAAATCACATATTAAGATATCAAATATATTACATAAAATCTTATAAATAATTTTTTGTAATGGGTATGGGTATCGAGAAATCTTCTAATAGCCAATCTCGAACAAAAGTCGTCCAATCGTCATAACTTATACCATTTGCATATGACATATGTGGAATAGCCAATACATCACCCTGATCAGCGAATGGTAAAATATATTGTGTTGTCAATCTATTTTTAAAGTTTATAAATGCTTTCTTAGTAGATTGCAACACAAGCCTTTTACACTCAATTGGGACGTCAAACCGTTCCTAAAAAATTTAACACAATTAGTATGACTACATTGAATTTCAATTAAATGATCATTTAACAAATTATATGAAATAGTTGAATAAACATACCATAACCGACTCCCATATACGATCCTTTAGATTATCAAGAACTCATCACCAATTATGGTATGTAATTGAAATGCTACTACAGACGACCATTCCAATATGAGTAGCCAACTTGGTAACTCCATCAGATACAGGCTACCTACTTTGATTGAAGTCAACATGAATTTTTGTGTCAATCACTTCATTTTATTTTCTTTTTTGGCCTACAGATGTGTCTTCTTCATGTTCAATAGCAAGAAAAATATGTTATTTGACTTTCATAATACCTACGATTTTGATCATAATTATTCAAAATACACCAAATCGTCTATCTAAATTTTAAGCTATACGTAATAAAATACAACCAATATCATACTACAGTTACTACACCAATATTCATAAATCATCCTCTAAACTATAATATTTTATGAGAACAAACCATACTGTGATTTTAACCTTAAATAAGAGTTCCATGCAAAACAAATGATGAGTAAAAAAATACACACAAATTTTGCAATACCATTCAGCAAACTACAATATTTAAATCAAACTACACAAAAACACCATACATGCAATGAAAAGTGCTTGGACGACAAAGGTGACGGTGGAATGAATAGAAAAATATATAATGTAATATATTTATATATATAGTAAGGAACAAAAAAAATACCTATATCAAAGAATATAAATAATAAAAAAAACCAAAAAAAATAAAGACATACCGATAAATAGAAAGGTGCATGGCATTGAGTTATTGAAGTTCAATAGCGATGAGAGAGATAAAAAAACCAAAAGGCAAACAAAATGGGTTTAGGGGTTTTGGTTTAGTTGTAATGTAGGTTTTAATTATTTTCTGTAATAGCAGTTTGGGATTTCAAAGTTCAAGATGGGAATGAATATAAAAAAAGATTAGTGAAAGCATTTTACCAAAAAAAATACCTTCAATAATCTCCTTCAAATTTTTAAATGAGATTATTGAAGGCATTTTTTACTAAAAATGCCTTCAATAATTCTTTTCAAATTTTTAAAAGAAATTATTGAAGATGTTTTTTTACAAAATGCCTTCAATAATCCCCTCTATTTTTATCAAGGGATTATTCAAGGTATTTTCTACCAAAAACATATTCAATAAATTCTTTTAAAAAATTAGATGGGATTATTAAAGGCATTTTTAGTAAAAAAAATACCTTGAATAATTCCCTGATAAAAATATAAGGGATTATTGAAGGTATTTTCTGCATAAAATGCCTTCAATAAATTCTTTTAAAAAAATAAAGAGGATTATTAAAGGTATTTTCTGTAAAAAAATGCCTTCAATAATTTCTTTTAAAAATTAGAGGGGATTATTAAAGATGTTTTTAGTCAAAAATACCTTCAATAATCTCCTCGTCAAAATTTAAGAGGATTATTGTAGGAATTTTTTGCTTGAAATGCCTTCAATAATCCTTCAAAAAAAATTGAAGAGGATTATTAATTGAAGGCTTTTTTAGCCAAAAATACCTTGAATTTTTTCATTCAATTTTTTTTGTAATAGATTATTTACTGTATTTTCTAGAAAACACCTTCAATAATACCCTTATAGAAATTGGAATCAAACACCCTCTAAATAATTTTGTAATTTTTAATAATGGTAAATGTAATTTTTTAAAATTCCTTCCAACTCAAAACATTAAAAGTTGTAGCATTTATTTGTTGGAAAACACCTCTATTTGTCAGATTTATGAGCATTTGTCTTACAATCTCCACTAAAATTATCCTTAAACTTAGCATATCGAATACCTAACTTCAAGCTTTAGCTTTATTAATCTATTTTTTCTCTTTCCATACCAACTACAATTTACTTTGCTTTTCCTTCAGTTTTTACTATTCAAACTTCATCTTTTGGAACATTATTTCTACTATTCCTTTCTTATTTATTTTAGCTTTTACTTCATTCTATTATTCCTTTAGCTTTTGCAATTTTTTTTTATAATTTTTGGTATAAAATTTTTCTCCAAAACCCATCTTCCTCAAATACCTTTTTGGAACCCATTATTCCTTTCCCTTTCTTCTTATTTTTCTTCTTTTGTTGGCTTTCCACTGAACCAGATTTACCTTATTTCAACCTTAAATACAAATACTCTAGCCTAATGTCTGGGTTAGTAGTAGAGTTATAAATGCTTTATATCACGTAGTTGAGAAAATACTTGACAACAAAGAGTTGAAATTTTATAAATGAGATGGTGACCTTTCCCATCTGTTACAAATTGTCAAGAATAAGGTAAATAAAGTTGTCGAGGTAACTTTTTATGGTGTTTCATACCTGTGGTTGAAAAACTAAGAAATCATTCAAGAATTATGGGGAGATCATTCGACTGATATTGTCATAGTATGCATAACTACTTTGTTGTTTTGGTTTTCTGTAAGTATTGATCTTGTTATTATTTTTGGTTTAATACATATATAATTAAGTATTTGACATGTTCATTTTCATATAATTTATTTATATAATTTTGGTCTGATGATGTAGCAAGTACTAAATGGATAAGAGTTGGATGCAAAAGTCAAGATTAAGTCAAAAGTACCAAGATGGAGTCAAAAAATTTTTAATTTTGCATTTGAGAATACAAGTGAAGATAATATGATATTATGCCCATGTTTGAAGTGAGCTAATGTCAAATGACAAACGTGTGAAGTTGTTGTGAAACATTTAATTTGTATTGGAATTGTCTAGGGATATGTTAATTGGTATTTTCATTGAGAATCTATATTGTCAAGCTTTATGACTAAAGTTCCTTCAACTTTAAGGGCTCTCCAACACCAACATGATCTTGTTAGACAATATGACATTAAAGGTTTGTTGCAAGATGCTTTTAACTTTCATAACCAACATTTCCATAATCTATCTCCCCAAAATGATGAATTTAATGAGTCAAATGTTGAAATAAATGAATTTGGTAAACATGGGATAGGTGTAGGTGACCAACAACCTAGTGGAAAAGCATCAAAGTTTTATAGGTTGCTTAAGGATATGAATGAAGAACTTTATGATGGATCTAAGCATTCAAGGTTATTTTTCTGTATGCATCCTTTTCACTTGAAATGCTTATGTGGATGGACGGAAAATTTTGTGACTTTATTATTAGAGTTTATGAAAGAAATATTTTCTTTTACAAAAATCCCTAAATCTTGTAAAGATTTAAAGAAGATGATCAATGATTTGGGTCTTGGACATGAGAAAATTCATAGTTGTCCCAATGATTGCATGTTATATTGGGGTGATAGAAAAAATCAAGAATCTTGTCATTTGTATGGTAATTCACTTTGGGTGAAAAAAAATCTTGATGAAAGGTTGAATGAGGATGATGATGAGGTCAATGTAAAAAAAAAAGCCTATAAAGGTTTTACAATATTTTCCATTAATACTAAGATTTCAACGACTTTTTATGTCTTTCAAAACTATTATTCCATAATGTGGCATCATGACAAGCAGATGGATGATGGATCATTAAGGCATCCTTCAGATTTTTTGGCATAGAAAACATTTTATTCTAAGTTTTTAAACTTCGCTTTGATCCTCGAAATGTTATGCTTGGACTAGCATCTGATGGATTCAACCCATTCAAAATGATGAGTGCTTCTTATAGTACTTGGCTAGTTGTATTGATTTCATACAATTTGCCACCATGGATAGCCATGAAGCAACAGTCATTTATCTTGTCTATAACAATTTCCAGGGAAAAAGGTCCATGTAATGATATAGACATTGACTTGCAACCTCTTATTAAAGAGTTAAAGCAATTATGGGAAGGAGTTGAGACTTATGATGCATTAAAAAAATTTTCAATATGCGTGCTACTTTATTATGGACTATCAACCATTTTTTGGCTTATATGAATTTATCTGGTTGGAATATAAAAGGTCATTATGCTTATCCATGTTGTGTTGTGCAGGTATGTTCAAATTTGCTACATAATGTTAGAAAGTTCAGTTATATGGCACATCATCAATGGTTAGATGATAATCATCGATTTAGATTCCAAAAACATCTATTTGATGGAACTAAAGAGTTGAGGAGATTGCTTTTACCAATTAGTGGGTCTAATATCTTGTTAAAGTTAAAAGATATCAATTACACTTATGAAAAAAGTACTTAATCAAGAAAAAAGTGAAGGAGATCTTTAAAGGTGTCTGACCTCCTATTACTCAAGTTGGTGGTACTGATACTCAAGTTAGTGATCTTGATGTTCAAAGTGATGGGAGAAAAATGAAGAAGATGACCTTAATGAGTCTAAGTTGTAGAAAAAAAGAAGTATCTTTTTTTAGTTGCCTTATTGGAAATATAATTTATTATGTCATAACCTTAATGTGATGCACATAGAGAAGAATATTTGCAAAAATTTTATTAGGACAATTTTCAATGTGAATAAAAAATCAAAGGATGACTTAATGAGTTAGCTTTACCTGGTTGATATGGAGATTTACCCTGACCTTTATCCAAAGTTGCTTTTTAATGGCAAATATCGATTGTCTTTTACCTATTTTGAGATTTTTAAAGCTAAGAAAGATGTGTTTTGTAAAGTTTTGAAAAAATATGAAAGTTTTAGATGGCTATGCCTTAAAAATATTAAGATATATGAATCTAAAGGAGCAAAAACTTTTTTTATTGAAGTCACATGATTATCAAATTATGATGCAAGACTTACTTCCCCTTACTTTACATTCATCAATGTTAAAGTAAGTCACTTCAATGGTAGTTGAATTTAATAACATATTTAAAGCTCTCTATGGAAAAGTTCTGAATGTGGAAGAGCTCGACAAACTTCAAGATCAAGCTGCAATTACTTTATATCATTTAGAAAAAAGTTTTCCTCCAAACTTCTTCATTTTATCCACCTTTCATATAAAGCAAAAGTCAGTGGACCAAATTATGATTACTGAATGTATCTTATCGAAAGGTATTATGCATTAATAGGTTTATTAAGTTGTTAATGTTGATCATATCACTCTAGTTAAAAAGGTACATGACAAATGTTTTATGCCTTAGATTTTTAGGGGGGTTAAAGTCTTATTGTTACAACAAACGCTATCTAAAAGGTTTTATTGCTAAAAGATATTTAGCAGAAGAGTGTATGACATTTTGTTCTCGTTATTTGGAAGATGTTGAAATAAGTTTAATAGACCATCGAGAAATATTATTATGCAGCATACTGACTTCACCCATAGTTATCTTTTTGAAAGTTTTAGACAACTAATAGGTAAAGCTGAAATGGTTGAGTTAAACAATAAATCTTAGGCACAAGCACATTGATATGTTCTTTCCATCATGACTCAATTGATTTATTCCGTATGTAAGTTTTCTTGCAAGAAAATAATTCATTCCATTAAGCATAATTTATTGTGTTTTTCTTATTTTTAATACTTTATCATGATGCTTTGTAATGAGTATAAAAATAATTTGAGACCTCGTGCACATTATCGATGATCAAACCCTCTAGAGCTTGATAAGTTATTCACTAAAAACTTTCATTAATGGTTAGGAGTAACTGTAAGTAATGCCATACTTCTCATTACAAGAAATCTACATAGAATGCTTAGGGTATAAATAAAATTAATAACATATATATTTATTCCACCTTTATAGGTTTGGAATGGAAGGCTTGTTAGTGAAGAGGTGAAGTGTCTTTCACAAGGGCTGAATAGGATTGTGAAATGATACAAATGTTTCATCATCAATAGATTTAGATTTCATACTAAATCCCATGAGAGATTTAGAAGTATACAAAATTCAAGAGTTGTTTTTACTTCGTCAACTACTAGCTATGCTAGTGCTAGGAAACCCTTTAGAGAGAAATATTGACTATTATGGCATGATTAATGATGTCATTAAGTTAGATTGTTATGACAAGTGAAAAGTTGTCTTATTTCAATGTGATTAAGCTGATGTGAATAGTACGAAGGTATTAAGAAAAATTAGTTTGGATTTACAATTGTAAATTTTTCTCGATTAATTCATACTAGACAATAACTCATCAATGAACCTTATATTTTTGCTTCTCAAGTCAAACAATTTTTTATTTTGAAGACCCTAAAGAATTGGATTGGTTTGTTGTTCTTTGAAACACACCTAAAAACTTATTTAATATGGGGTCAGATACCAAAGATAATGTTGAACATGGAATTGAATATTTTCCTTTTGCTGAACAAAACTTTGATGAAAATATCTCCAATACCTCTACTTAGTGGGTCTGCAAAGATGTTAACAAAGACATGTATGAACCATGATGGTTCATCCATATTTTGTAATTCGAGTGTTTAAAACATAATGTAATAAATGGTTATATGTAATTTATGTCGCATTCACTTATCTATATTTATTGGATTGTAAATCATACATTATCTTTTAATTTAATTAAATCGATATGTTCTTTATATATCATTGGTTATGATTTTTAACTTTTCAATGTCTTTATATATGTTCTTTACATATGTTTTTTTATATATTTGCTTTTATGATACAGCTAAGCTACAATGCAGATGAGTAAATTGAAAGGAATACATACAAAAGATATTAGTTCAGAATCGTCTACGTCACTAGTTGATCTTGGCTATGGATTGAATTCTATAAAAGGGAATGTATATATTGTCGGTTCTAACTTAGTCACTTCTAACCTTTCAATTGATATTGGATCTGGCAATACAAGAGATCTAGGTTTAGATAGTATCTCGTCAATTGATTCTGTTTTTAATTTGAATACAGGTATAATAAACCCCATATTTAGATTTTGATTATAATGATTAAAGTATTAGTAATTTACAAATTGATTTTTTATTTTTTGCAGTTGATAACAATGTTCAACGGAGGCCAAAGGCCGAACAACTTTGAAGGAATTGTTTGCACTCCCTTTGAATGAGTGTATTGTTATATTTGCAAACTCTTATAGGCAACCAATTGGTGAAGAGTCTCAACTGTCGGCTGGATTTCTAGGCATGATTGCCTATAATGGAATGAAATTTCCTATTCATTATGAAACATGGCATAAAGTTCCAATAGAAGTTATGGCCGATGCTTTAAACTTTATTAAGGTATTAGCACAATTAATTACATATAAAAAATTAATTATTTTAAATTTGGTTTATTGATTAAAACTTTTCTTTTTGTATTATTACAGTTAAGATTTGTACTTGAAATACTAATTTCATTTATGCTTAAGTCATTGAGAAAGAAATGGAAAGACTATAAGCATAATTTGAAGAAAAAGTATTTCAACTAAAATACAACTGTAGAGGCCACAATGGAAAATCTAGCCCATAATGTGATTAGGTAGTAATATGAACAATTAGTTAGATTTTGGTTCTCAAGAAAAGGAAAGGTACTAATTTATAACTTTTAATATTAGTTTTAATAAAAGGTGTTTTATGATTTAAGTTGGTAATATTTGTATTTCTACCATATACGCAATTATTTTTTATGACAAGAAAGAGAACAAATTAGGATTGGTAGCAGAAAGCAACAAAAATATAGCCACACAAGTGGATCAAAAAGTTTTGCAAGAAAGCAAAGAAATAGTAAGTTTATGATATTAAACTTATCCAAATGATTGAACTTGGTTTCCATTGTTGATATATGTGTCGTAATTTGCAATTTATGTCTGTTTACAACTTTTTATGCCGTTACGAGTTAAAAATAGAAATTTACGGTTATTGTTTTGTTTTAATAGTTTTGATAGTTTCAATACATGATATTAAACTTATCCAAATTATTGAACTTAGTTTCTACAGTTGATATGTATGAAAAAGTTATTGTTTATATCTATTTAGGACTTTTTGTGTCGTTAATAGGAAAAAATATAAATTTGCTATTATTGTTCTATTTTAACAATTTGGATAGCCCCAATACATGATATCAAACTTGTCCAAATGATTGAACTTGGTTTCTACAATTGAAATGTATGAAAAAGTTATTGTTTACGTATGTTTAAGACTTCTTGTGCTATTAAGAGGCAAACATGCAAAATTGTTGTTATTGTTCCATTTTAACAATTTGCATAGCTTTAATACATGATATTAAACTTGTTGAAATAATTGAACTTGGTATCCATAGTTGATATGTGTGAAAAGGCTAACGTTTATGTCTATTTAAACTTTTTATGCCATTAAAAGGCAAAATGCAAATTTGATATTATTGTTCTATTTTAATAGTTTGGATAGCTTCAATACATGATATTAAACTTGTCCGAATGATTGAACTTGGTTTCTAAGGTTGATATGTGTGAAAAAGTTATCATTTATGTCTATTTAGGATTATTTTTGCATTTAAAAGGCAAAAATACAAATTTGCTATTATTATTCTATTTTAACAGTTTGGATGGCTTCAATATATGATATTAAACTTTTTCAAATGATTGAACTTGGTTATCACAATTGATATATATGAAAAAACTACTGTTTATCTCTATTTAGGATTTTTCAGGCCGTTAAAAAGAAAAAAATACAAATTTGTTGTTATTATTTTGTTTTAATAGTTTGGATAGCTTCAATACATGATATTAAACTTTTTTGAATGATTGAAATTGGTTTTCACAGTTGATATATATGAAAAAGTTGTTGTTTACCTTTGTTTAGGATTTTTTTTGTCATTAAAAGGCAAAAATACAAAGTTGCTATTATTGTTCTGTTGTAACAATTTGGATAGCTTCAATACATGATATTAAACTTGTTCAAATGATTGAATTTGGTTTCCATGATTGATATATGTGAAAGGCCAAAATGTTTTAATTGTTTACGTTTGTTTAAAACTTTTATTATGTTACAAGACAAAAATATAATTTTACAGTTATATTTTTATTTTAACAATTTAGATAGATTAAATAAATGATATTAAATTTATTCGAATTTTTGAACTTGATTGACAGGCTTGATATGCATGAATAAGTTATGATTGATATGTATTTAATAATAATATATGTTTTTATATAGGAGATTGAGATGAATGAAAAAATTGGACATGTGAAACTTTTTCAATTAACCCATACAAAAAAAGATGGATTTCACCTGAATGTCGAAACACAAGAAATTGTGATACTTTGTTACATTTGTTTTATATAGAAAGTAAATATTTACTAATTTAAACATATTATGAATTAATCATTAAACTTGATAGTTTTATCTTATTGATTTACAGGAGAAAGTGAAAAATAAAATGGCTACTGAGGTTGAACTAGCATTTATTGATTCTGTCAACATGCAAAAATTGAAAAATCAGATTTTCACAAAAGTTGTTGGAAAAGAAAGACATAGACGGGTTCAAAGCCTTGGATTACGTCCAACACTATCTAGCTACTATAGACGTAGTTCTTAGCAATTTACATTCTTAGCAAGTTAGTCTTTGTGAGACATTTTCATATTGAGAGAGAAGTTGCAAACTATGCAACAATGTTTCCAGTAAATAGAAGCAGAAAGAAAACATGAGCATGCTAAAATTGAAGAAGAACGTGCTAAAATGGATCAAGAGCATGCAAAATTTCAGCAGTTGTATGATCAATTCGATACTCTTATGAATTTTGTGCAACAATAATTTTCATGAACTAATCTAAGTGGTCCACCAACTTAGGTGTTATATTTAGTAACTATTTATATTTTTTAATATAAAAAATATCTTATTAAGTGTTAAAACTTGTATGATATTATTCAATAGGTTCTTGAGCATGCTAGTGACTAAGATGAAAAAAATCCTTCATCAACTAACAATATTCCAAATCTATGCAGTTATCAATTTCATACATTTAAAATTTTTTTGTTAATGTACTAAAATAATTTGAATATTATTGCATGTATTATTAAACTTTGTGTTACATGTATATTTGAACAAACTATGTATTTACAATATTCAGTTTATGAATTTAAGTTCGTTTTTATTTCTTTTAACATTTTTATTTAATGATAATAATAAATATTAAAAGAAATTTTTTAAAAAAAAGTAAATTTCTTAATTTTGCAGTGTTTATGTTCGAAAACGTTGTTAAATTTGAAATTTAGTGGTGTTTGTAGAAAAAAACACTACTAAATTTAGCGGCATTTTTCTATATAAATACCACTAAATTAACATTGTTTTTTTTATGCAAATGCTACTAAATTAATGATATTTTTTTACACAAAACGTAGCTAATTTAACGGCGTTTTTCTTATACAAACGCTACTAAATAGAGTGCCATTTTTCTAATACAAATATCACTAAATAGTAACTTTTTTCTAATACAAACGTCACTAAATTAATGACGATTGTACTTACAAACGTCGCTAAATTAGCAGTGTTTCTTATAAAACGCATTATTTTTTTTGACACAAGCATAGCCGATGCTCTTAATGACGTTTTTGACAAATGCCGTAAATATTTTAGTGACATTTATAAATGCCGCTAAACTTTTTAAAAAAAAAGCCATTAAAGACTTGAATCACTGTAGTGTGAGGTATTTTATGGACAAGGACAATAGATATTTGATAGGATGATTTTCTGTGTTTGTTATCTCTGTTTTTTTCAATCATATAGAGTTTTTGGTATTCGGATAATTTTGGGTTCATGAATTCGATCTATTTTTTGAAAGTTGTTTCAGTTCGTGTTGCTAGGTAGTTCTAGCTTTGCAACCATCTGGTTGCTAAATAAAATTTGTTTGGCTTAGAAAGAAAAAAAATTTATTCATAAGGATGAAGGAGCACAAAACTGGGCTGCGACCCAGTCAGTAGTAAGCCCATACACCCTCGAACAAAGCAAACGCTAATTTACTATATAACAATAACAGTACATTTACCGACTTTCTGGCAAGCATAGACTTAACCATTTATTTAGTGGACATTAAAAGCCGGCTAGCGGTGCTATTTTAGCAGCACAGTAGTTCATATAAAAGCTACAGCACTTAGTTCTTCGCATTAACAACTTGTTTGATCGTGGAACTTGCTTTCTTAAACATGAATGGCCATCCACTCTGAGCGAGAGCCAAACGTATTTGTCCATCATCTCCATATCTTCCAATATCGCTGCATAAAGTTATGCATGACGCACAGACTGAAGGACAGAAATTAAATTTGTAACCGAAATTACCCGCCTTCTCAATTTTAAACCAACTTTGCAAAGTGTGAGGACCGGGGTTCCCTTTAACTCCATCAGTTGTCACCCACCATTTCCCAGTGGAAGTGTCATAATTGTCAATCTTCCACACAGTTGATGTTAGGCACAATCTGTCTCTGATGGGAACGAACTCTATGTTTAAATCAGTAGATAGGCGGACGATATCATCATTGGTGTCCAAATTATAAAACACTACTGGAGTACCGTTGTCCAAGTCGGATCGTCTTTGAACAACAATTTCTGGGCACTTTTGATCTGTAAGCCTGCCAAGAGCTAACCCCCCACCACCAGCACCCCATATTGCGGACACGACGTAATAGTTCTCCCCTGCTCGGAGCTCGTCACCATCAGTGTCAAGCACAGGCTCATTTGCAGCGTTGGCTACCCCAAAGAAATATGATTTTGTTGTGAAGGCAAAGAGAAGCAAAACTACAACAGTTGTGGTCTTCATCGTTAATACGTTGATCAGTATGTGTTGTTTTTTATGCCGGTTGCTTGGTTTGCTACTTCAATTTATAGAGGTTGGAAAGGATTCCAAAACTTTGATTACAGGCCATCCATTACCACATCATAATCCATGAACGCCACAAACTTTCAAATAACACGTTTCAAACATGGACTTGGGACCACAGTTATTTAAGTGGAAAAGGTTCAAGAATACATGTGAGAATTAATCAAATACTCAATTGTGGGACCATTTTTCATAACGTATAGATTCATAGATCTATTACTAGATATAGATTCGAGGAGTCATTATCAATATTTTTTTATTTAAGTGCAATTGGCTATCTGATCGAACCTGTCACATTTAAAGAGAGTCACAAGATTGATTTAGGTATCTTTAAATAGTAGATTCCAATCCATGAAATCATATCTTAGGTTTGGGAGTGTGATTACGCATGAGAAAGGTTATAACATCCTCACAACGTCCATCCAAAAGGATGGTACCAGTTTGATTTCAGATTTCTAAGCTTTGAACATGTTTTAGTTTATCAAAATATTTAATATCGAAAATTAATCTTAAAATTATCCTAATAATTTGGTAGCAATTTAAGCTAATTCTCTCATCTTAAGAGTATTCATAAAAACTAATGTCTCACTTTAAAGAGGCTCCGTCATCTAATTTATTACTATATTTTATTTAGAAAAATTAGTAAGCTCTTTCAATAGTTTGGTGTAACTTACTTTAAGGCAGATCTTCCAACAATTTGGTGAGATTTTATTAAAAAATGTTTATAAAATTTATTTTTATTATTTTTTAAAAAAAATTCATTAAGTCTCCCAATGATTTGGTAGGACTTAATTTAAAAAGCAAATCTTCTAATAGTTTGGTACTATAAAAATCATTTTTTAATTTATTTATGAAATTTCCTAATAGCTTGGTAGATTTCCTAAAATTTAAATCCATGAAAATTCTCCAATAATTTGGTAAAATTCATAAATTTATTTGAAAAGATTTATTTTTTGTTATTTTTCAGAACAAACAGTAATTTTTTATTTTTGCAAAATATGTAACAAATAATAAATTACTTAATGAAAATAAATAAATAATAAAATCAATAAAAAATCAAAATAAAACAAAAATCAAAATATAAAATAAATATAAAATGAAAATGAAAAAAATAAAAAAAAAGAAAAAGAAAACCTACAATCGGGTCAAATTGGAGGTGGGTCGACATGTGGGTCAACAAGTCTACGTGTAGATCTAGGACCCTTTGAACGACGTTGTGTTAGGGCAGTACAAAAGGCAACTTCCAACCTTTCTCCTTAAAAGTTGTTTGTTCTCCCTTTAGACCCCGATTCTCTCTAACCTCTATCTAAAATCATCCCAAAAACACCATTAGAAACTAAAAAAATTTGTCAATTTTTGAAAAAATCACCAGTACCCTACCGAAAAATTCAAATTTTGCTAAAAATTAAACTGAAAACTTTAAATATTCAAACCTTCAACCCAGCTTTTTCCAAAAAAAACCTAGAAATTTTCAAATATTTTAGATTTTTCCCAGAAATTCGACTTTAATCCTAGAATTCTAAAACCTCAAACCCAACAATCCATAATAGAAACCAAAAATCCCACCCTTTCAATCACCAAATCTTGAACCCAGAAACTCCTAGAATCAAAATCTAAGAAACCTAACTCCTAAAAAACTTTTTCTGAAATTTTAAATAGTAAGCTTTTTCTCACCCAAAATCAACTATGTGTTTTCTATGAAATTGTGGCCAATTTATAGGCCTCCCTTAATAGGAATTTTAGGGATTGGATAGAACCAATCCAGGCTTGAATCCTGGGATTAGGTTTTACCCAAGCGTAATCTTAGGTCTCTGATTTAATCTCAATTGATTTCAACAGTTATCCTGACTTGATCCTGCATTAAAAACTTTTTGACTATAGGATTTTGATCGGCTTATTCAAACTTTCAATTTCCTTAAAATTATTGTCACCGATTGAACAAAAAAAGGAAAAAAAACAAAATAATAATAATAATAATACAATATATTATAATATTATCATATATTATAATAATATAATATAATATAATATAATATAATAGTAATAAAATAACAATATAATATAATATAATAATAATATAATACTAGTTAATAAAAATTGATTTGATAAACACTGGACACAGATGGGTGTCTGCAATTGTCCCTCTTTGCACATTTCTGTTAGATAGGGATGATGCACAAATCTAGAGATCCAATATGTTTTGATCTAAAAATAAGAGTCAAATCATTAAGTGAGAATGAATGGGACTAAGCTACAAGTCAAAAAGTGATCTAGACCGAGCCAAGATCAAATGACCAAGATTAAACTATAAGTCTGAAAACTAACTTGGATCGAGTCAAGGTTAAACGACTAGAATTGAATCGCAAGTTTGGAAAACTAACTAGACTGAGTCAAGATCAAACGACCAAGATTGAATTGCAAGTCTGAAAAATTGATCTACATCGAGTTAAGGTCAAATGACCAGGATTTAGTCGTAAGTCAAAAAAATGATTTGGACAGAGCCAATATTGGATGACTAGGATTGAATCGTAAGTGTAGAAAATTAACCTGGATCGAGTTGAGGTCAAACAATCAGGATTGAACTGCAAGTCTGGAAAACTTACCTGGATCGAGTTAAAGTCAAACGATCAAGATTGAATTGCAAGTCTAAAAAACTAACCTAGATCGAGCTGAGGTTAAATGATTGGGATTGAACCATAAGTCTAGAAAACAATCTGGATGGAGTATAAATTGGATGATAGAGATTGAACCACAAGTCTGAAAAACTGACCTAGATCGAGTCGAGGCCAAAAGACCAAGATTGAGCTGTAAGTTAAAAAAATGATCTAGACGAAGCTGAGATCAAAACAAGTGATGAATTATAATGCAATGATACAAGACGAAGCTGAGATCAAAACAAGTGATGAATTATAATGCAATGATACAAACGCATGCCTTATTTATGATGCAAATGAAACATGAATCTTGGTACAATCATTCCCGTAGCTTTCTTCTGTATTCTACATATTTCTCACAAGGAGATTACAAACCATCCTTCATTGCTCAGGATAAGCATTTATCTTTGTCCCAAACAGAGTTTTCAAAATCAATGACTTTATCTTATTATGAGGATTTCATCCTTAACCTTATGTCCCTCTCAATTCTTTTAAAGACACAATCTCTCTTGGCATCACTCAATTATTAAATATTATTTCAATTTCAAAATATGAGAGGCAAATTATGTACTTCTTCTATTCATGGCAAGGCATAAAAAAAAGTGAATATTGAAAGTAGAACATAAATAGGGTGAAATGGTGTATCATTTATTTGAAGAAAAAAAAATTACAAATGATGGCAAAAGAATAAGATAAAGGTGCATAACGATGGCTATTTGGGGTAATGATGCCTCAAGATAAAATCAAATAATCATGATAACAAATCTTGGAATTCTTTCAAAAATTCAACCATATAATGCCACATCACTTCAGAGTTCTTCAAAATTTACTGATTTTGGTGTGCCTCTCAAGTAATATTGTATCCTCTTTATCCAAGTCACTTTTGTAAGTTTTCAACTTAAATAATCCCCACTTAGCTCAAGTTGCCCTTCTGGGTTTTTAACTTAAGCTCTTTTTTCCTTTTTTTTATTCAAGCAAAATATTTCTTCACGACATCAAAACTTATGAAATTAGAAAGGTCATCTCCATCCATCTCTAACAAAATTAAGGCTCCCCCTAAAAAGCCCTTTTTACCATATATGGTCTTTATTAATTTGGAGTCCATTTCCCCTATCATCATATTGACTTGGGAGAATTCTTTTCAATACTAATTTTTTTTCTCAAAATTGACGAGGTTAAATCTTTTTATCATGAGCTCACATCATTTTTTTGTACAATTGGCCATGACAGAGTGCTGCTAATCTTTTTTTCTTTAATGAAATTTAACTGTTCACAGTGCTTTTAAACCCATTCAACTTCATCTAACTCCACTTCCCTTAGGACTCCTAGAGATAGGATTTCTACTTCCACTAGCAATACAGCTTCTATTCCATAAATCAAGGAAAATGAAGTTGCCTTGATGGAGGTACATACAGATGTTCAGTAGGCAAGCAAAGTAAAAGGTAATTTCTTCTGCCAGTTCCTATATGTCTCAATCATCTTCTCCAGAATTCTCTTGACATTTTTATTATCAACCTCTACTGCCCTATTCATTTTTGGGCAATAAGGAGTTGGATTATGGTGCTTGAGCACATATTTCTTACATCATCTTACTATTCAAGATTTTTGCAATGTCTAAGATAATTTTTTTTTGGAGTCTATATCTACATATTATTTTTCTCTTGATGAACTTATAGACTACTGCTTAAGTTACAGTTGTGAAAGAAATAGCTTCGACCCATTTAGTGAAATAATCAATCATCATAAAAATGAATCTATTCCCATTTGATGCCTTTGGGGTAATCAGACCAATGATGTCCATTCTCCACATAGAAAATGGCTAAGGTGGTGCCATAAGCAGTGGGTGGAGCATGAATCTTATTGGCATAAATTTGGCATTTATGATATTTGAGAGCATAATCGATGCAATCTCTCTATTGTCAACCAATAATAATCGACTTTCATAATATATCTTGCCATCATATATCCATTTGCATGTGCTCCACATGTGCCATCATACACCTCACTAATGATCTTCTTGGCCTAAAAAATGCCTACACAATGTAATAACACTTGATCTCTACTTCTCTTATACAAAACTTTTCCATCTAAAAAGAATCCCATAGTCAATCTCTTCAGGACTCTCTTATTATTCTTCATCACTTAGTGCAGATATTGTTGGTCATTTAGATATCGTATGAGTCATAATACTAGGGATTTCCAACTTTTTTTCTCTAGACTGGTACAATGCATCGGTATATCCCTAACATCTAATTTAATGGGTTGAATTTCAGTAGTATTATCAATTCGCACTATGGCAGCTGAAGTTGCTAAAACATCTATGATTTGGTTTTTTTCCTAAGGCAAGTGCTTAAACTGGACTATCTCAAATTGTTCACACAACTCTAAGATGTATTTATGATAAAGGATGAGTTTTAAGTCCCTTATCTTCCATTCACCCTTTAGTTGATAGATAACTAAGACTGAATCTCTGAACACCTTTAATGCCCCAATTTTTCTGTCCAAAGGAGCATGCAGTCCAATAACGTAGGCCTCATATTCAGCCATGTTATTGGTGTAATTAAAATTCAATCTTGTTGTAACAAGATAGTAATGTTTTGATGGAGATATTAAAATTGTTATAATCTTATACCCCATGGCATTAGCAGCCCCATCGAAATACATTCTTCATTTTTTTCCTCATTATTATTCTCTTTTAACCCTGAGATGGCCATTAATTTTTCATCTGAAAAATCAAGTTTTATGGGCTAATAATCTTCAACGGCTCGATCTGTAAGAAATTTGATAAAACACTTCTTTTGATTACCTTTTGGCTCATATAGACTGTGTCATACTCCAAAAGCATCACTTGCCATTTTATAATTCTTCTTAATAATGATGGTTTTTTGAAAATGTATTTAATTAAGTCTAGTTTGGCTATAAGCCAAGTCGTGTGGTAAAGCATATACTACTTAAGCCTTTTAGCTGTCTAAACCAAAGCATAATACATCTTTTCTAGTGATGAATATTTGGATTTATACCTTGTAAACTTCTTACTTCAAGTAGTACATAGCTCTTTCTTTCTTGCTAGATTCATCTTATTGTCCCAGCATACATCCTATTGATTTCTCATACACCACTGTGTATAGAATCAATGGCCTTTCTAAAACCAGTGGTACTAAAATTGAAAGGTTTGATAAGTATTGTTTAACCTTTTCATAAGCTTTTTGACATTCCTCATTTCATTCACCAAGGTTATTCTTTTGGAGGAGCTTAAAGATAGGATCACGTTTGAGAGTAAGTTGTGAGATGAATCGAGAAATGTAATTCAATCCACCTAAGAAACCTTAAACCTCTTTTGGTGTGTTTGAAGGGGATAAGTTTTGAATGACTCAAATTTTATCCAGGTCAACTTCTATCTCTCTTTCACTGACTATAAATCCCAGTAGTTCCCTGACTTGGCTATGAATGTGCATTGGATGGATTCAGTTTGAGCTGAAACTTCTTTAACCTTTAAAATAAAATTTTGAGGTTAGCTACATAGCTTTTTTCTCTTTAAGATTTTGTAATTATATAATTCACATATACCTCAATCTCCTTATGCATTATATCATGAAAAAGTGTTACCATAGCCCTTTGGTAAGTTGCTCCAGTATTTTGCACTTTAAAAGGCATGACCTTGTAACAAAAAATTCCCCACACAGTGATGAATGTGGGTTTTTCATATCATCTTGGGCCATTTTTATTTGATTGTAGTCAAAGAATCCATCCATAAAAGAGAACACTGCATGTTGGGCCATATTGTCTACCAATATATCAATGTGAGATAGAGGAAAGTTATCTTTAGGATTAGCTTTATTCAAATCGTGGTAATCTACATACATTCATACTTTCTCATCCTTCTTGGAGATAGGTACTATATTAGTCACCCATTTAGGATACTTGGCCACTTACAAAAAGTCGGCATCAAAATGTTTCTTTACCTCTTTTTTAATTTTTAACAAAATTTTTTATTTCATTCTTCTCAACTTTTGCTAAACTAGCTTGTATTCAGGCTTTAGGGGTGATCTATGTTCTGTTTTTTCGATACTGAGCCTAGGCATATCTTGATAGGACCAAGCAAACACATCTATAAATTCTTGAAGTAGATATTCTAATCATTATTGATCAATTGCTAGGAGTGAGGTACCAACCTTGATTTTTTTTTATTCTTGGCATCACCTAGATTGATGATTTCAATAACTTTCTGATGAGACTCGATAGATTTATTTTTTTGCTCAATTAATCTCATTAAATCTGAAGGTAAAGTGTATTCTTTTGAATTCTTTTTAGTGTCAAATTCATCAGTATTAATTGAGTTTTTAAAATTAAATCCCTGATCATTATCATGATTATTTTTATATTTATTTGGGGACTTAAAAATAAATGAAATAGGAAATATTAGCAAGATATTTTGATGGGAAAATGGATTCAATAAAAAAAATAGATAAAATACATGCTCTTATTATTATAAAAATAGTGAAAAATAAAAAGCCCAAACATAAGAGATCATCCCAATGCTTTTGGGTCTAAGCAATTAAGATCTGTAATTATATTAAGAAAAAATAAAAAATAATAGGTATCTAGATGACATTTCAATTTTTTAGCTCATAGTCTAATTGGTACAGGTAAACCAACATTTTTTTATTCTAGCTGTTCTCACCTCTCATATGAATGGATAGTTCAATGAAAGCTTCTTTATACCTTGGTTCTTATCTGGTATCCTTTTTAGATCCTAGATACATATATCTTCTAGGAATAAATGTCTCATTCAGATAGGGGATAACCATCAGTCCATTCTTTGCCCTTCTATAGTTGTCTTGCATTTCTTCCACCTCATAACCTGGACCTAATCTTTTGCCGTTATCTTCGATCCTTGGTAGCTCTCTTATCCCGTGTAAGCTTTTGCACAAACTGAACCCAATACTCCATTTCTTATTAATCATTTGATTGATCACAATCTGACTAAACTTAAGCCCTTCACTTACTACATTGACAGGTTTAAAAAGATCGATAAAAGCATTCCAATGACTCTTCCTAACCTTTACATATGGGGAGTTTATAGGCTCAATTACTTATAAATTTTCTTCTTCAGCTACAATCACTAATTGATCTTCTACATTAAATTTGATCTTTCATGTAATGATTAAGGAACAGTGCCTGCCATGTGAATCCATAGTCTTCCCAATAAGTAATTATAAGATGGAAAGATATCCATGACCTAAAATTTTATGTTAAAAACACATGGTCCAATTTGCATAGGTAACTTAATGTCTCATAAGACTTTATGTCTGGTCTCATCAAATGCTCAAACCACCATATGACTGTTTTGGATGTAAAACCCATCAAATGGTAGTCTAATTAGGGTAGACATGGGCATGACATTGATAGCTGATTCATTATCAATAAGAACTTTAGCTATTATATGGCTTTTAAATTTAATGATGATATGCAAAGCCCTGGTGCTACCTTTACCTTCAAGCAAAATCTCATCATCATTGAAAGAGATATGATGTGATACCACTAAGTTCCCTGCCAAGTGATTCACGTACTCTATGGACACCTTGTGTGCTACATAAGCTTGATTCAATACTTTTAATAAGGCATTACGATGCGGTTTTGAGTTTAGAAAAAGTGACAACAAAAAGATTTTGGCTAGCATCTTGTTCAATTACTCCACCATAAAATATTCACTATGCTTTACTAACTTTAAAAACTCATAGACTTTCTTTTTCGGCACAAACTTTGGGATGTCTTTTTTTGGAATCACTTATGGTTTGGTTTATTTTGTTACCTCTTATTGCTTTCTTTAAGGTCTCAAGAGTATAATACCTTCCACTTCTGGTCATGCCTCCTACGCCTATTATATTGACAGCTTCAAATTTTAGCATAGCTTCCTTTTGCCTTTGAAATATTACCTCACAATCATATTTCTATGTTACAGCATTTTCATCTTTGTATGGGAACAAGCTTATTCCCAACTGATTTTGATTTCTCATTATAGCGGATGGTGATGGGTTTTGGTACCCATTTGTCTATCATGATCACTTCGACATTTTTCAAGGCCTCTAACTCCTCATATAACTCTATCTAGTAGGAATTCATTAATTTATGTACCTTATCATAAAACTGCCAGCATGTCTCAATAAAATGTCTCAGAGCACCACCATAATACTTGTATGTTTTATTTGAGACACATCTCCCATGATAGGTAAATAGGGCTACTAGTTATATTAATCTGGCCTCATATAAAGCATTATACAGTTGTCTAAATAACATACTGATCTCTTTCACTTTTCTTTTTATAAGCCTTTTGTCTTTATTCAAGGCATTGACTACATGGTTGGGTAGTGGATTTTCATTGACATTAGGTGCCAAGTTCCTACTGGTATTAAAACTTATCAGCTCTTCTTTAATTAAGTTTTGTACCCTATGTGGTGGGGTGTCTACACCCTATGCTTCAAAAAGTTACAATTCTCAGTAGAATGGTTGACCACTCCATAATGGTAGTCATAATGGGTGATAGAGTCATACCATTTTGGATAAAAAGGTTCAAGCTATTTAGCTAGAATGAGGGCAATTAGGTAGTCATTATAGAGCTCTTAGTATAGCTCAGTATAGCTTATAGGAATAGGATCAAATGTTAGTTTTTTCCAAGTTTATGATTCTCAAACACCACATGTTATGTCGATTAAGTGAACAAGAGATCTTGGTGTGGTTGGATAAAAAGGTTGTGTAGTTAGTTGATAAGGTGAAATAGAAGCATGATTTATAGTGTGGTGATATGTCGGATAGGATGTAGTGTCTGAATTACTGCCCTTTAAAACTCATAACTTGAGCTTTTTTTTTTTTCTTTGGCATCTTTCTAGTAGCAAAGGATTCACCTCCCTCAAGCTTGCCATTTTTTATGGCATTTTCGATGATCTCTCCCAAAATCACTATATCAACAAAATTTTTAATCGTGTTTCCTATCATTTTCTCATAGTACAGCAACTTTAAAGTGTTTACAAACAACATTGTCATTTTTTTTTTGTTAAAGGAGGTTGTACCTGAACAATGACATCTCACCACCTTTGGGCATATTACTTGAAGGATTCAGATGCTTTCTTTTCTATTCTTTACAAAAAAATGTGGTCAAGAGCCATATCAATGATATGGCAATACTGATTGATAAAAGATCTAGTTAGATCCTTTTATGACTTTATATGAGTCTTGTCCAATTGAACATACAACTTACAGTAGACTTGGTTAAACTGTCTTAGAAAACATACATAAGCAACTTTTCATTGCTAACATTGCTGTCATCTTACGATAGTACATTGTGACGTGTGTAATAAGACATTTTGTATCGTTATATTTCTTAAATTTTGACACTTTTGAACTTAGGTGAAATCACCATATTTGGTACCAAACAGAGCCTTACGGCATCCACGTATCCATAAAAATTGATGCCTTCCATAACCCGTAGTCTTTCCTCAATCATGCTCATGGCTTGATCAGTCTTAGAGTCTTTCAAAGTTATAACTGTCTATAACTTCTCTTTCTCTTTTGTCTCATCTAGACTAAAGATTTGGATAGGCTCAACTGTCTTTTCAGTAAAGAGAGTATTATTATAACTTTAGACATTCCCTTGATTGGGTGCATAAAGCATTCTCGGATAATTATAGTTTGGGAATGTGGTCTATTGTGGCTAAAAGCTTAGAGTGGTTTGAGTCTAATGTGGACCCAAACTTGAAAGATACAATGATTTGATAACTTTATGTAAGCTATCGTCCTCTACTACTTTCCTTCTATTTATCTTTTCTAGAGCTTTTAGAATCTTGCTTAATTTCCTTTCAATTATTTCCTAGACCTTTTTTAACATTTCAAAATGGTTTGCATTATCCTACTTCATTTTTTTAGTTCTAGCCTGAGTGTTGTACAAATGTTGAACTATTCTTGCACCTTAGTACCATAATTTAAAATTAGTGGTGATGATATGATAATGAATGAATATGATGCAATGCATGAAAAAAACAAAAGAAAAATATTTTCCCCTTTGATGATTTCAACAAAAGTGAACTTTCATTTATTCCACAAAGGCCTGTTTTAAATCAAATCTAGTACTTTCTATCTATAAAAGTGCCTGACTTGCTCGTATTGATCTTTAGCTTCCTCAATGAAGCTTAGCAGCCATTATCTATGCTCTCCTGCTAGCATGATCGAAGCTATCAATGTCATGGCCTCTTTCACCATTTTGCTTGCCTTGATCATTGCCTTACCTATCTGGGCTGTGAGATGCTTTATGTATCTTTATCTTCCTAACCCTTCTCTCTTGTCAAACCACACCTGATAAGATAATTCTTTATGTTTTTCTATAAGTGTTATGATGTGCTTTTTTTGTTCATTCAACTTTTGCTTCAGGGTCCGGATGTACTTTCTACGCATTTCATTTCCATGTTGAGTTTCAACATAATCATCTTTCATTTGAGAGCATTCTCTTTTTAGCTTTTTATTTTCATAAGCTAGATCTATGTTGTTTATTTCTTTAGCCCACACCTATATGCACAATCTTTTGTGCTCTTGTTATAGCCTCATAAGTTTCTTAAGGGTATCATCTTATTCCCTAACAACCTTTTGAGTCTTATTGCATTTCTTTTTTGCTTTGTCTTTCCACTGTTCCTTTTTTTTTATGCCTCATAATTTCTTGTTTTAGTTTTTCTTTCTCCGTTTGATACTTCTTTCTTACAAATTTTAACTCTAGATGCACATCGTCTGACTCTCAGTTCACTGACTGGCAACGGTCTTTAAACATAAATGCAACCTCTTGGCTTTTTTTGGTTCTTCAAATTAGATATCCCTAAGTGGCTTTATCAAGAATGGCCCAAGGCTCACTCTTTTAGGCTTTTTCCAAGCTTTAATTATGCTATCAAAACTGTATCATCGCCTTAATGAGTGAGTTATCAACCTTCACTGACAAGAGATATGTAATATGCCCAAACTTCTAACAAAAGGTCTGCTACCTCTAAGGATCCATGCTATCTCATATATCTAATAGCCTTTTCAAATCATTCTGTTTGAGGAGCCAACGGACTTTTTTTAGCCATATAAAGATATAACTAAGTGGTAAACAATCTCTTTCTTTCTGTTGCTTCTTTTCTAATTCTAACTTCACATCTGTGAGTGAATCACATTTAAAAAGCATAGATGAAGAACAAATCTAACGTTCTGTGGGTTCCATAGGAGCTTTTGTTGAAAATACTTTTAGGACAAGAACAATATACAATCTACATGTATGTTTATGAATATGCACAAAAAGAAAAAAAATAAAAAATGATAAGAAAACTAGTTAGTCATCAGAATAAACACTAAAGAGCAAATAAATTAATAGTATGACCCTAAATCTTGGGTTACTATAAAGGATGGAAGGACATGGCTCTACCTATGGTTAGGCTCTTAGAGTTAACTATATGTGGTTTAGATTACTCCTAAAAGGTTTCCAAATTGTTCCTTACATTATTGTCTATTATAGTTTAGTAAGGCACCCCGATCCTTACCTATCATAGGTTATAAGTGGAAATGATTCAATTTGAGTGAGAGTGTTTCACAGGTCCATGCGGAGACATGAAATCTCACGAGGGCATTGGTACTTCACTCTATCCTAAGGGTAAAACTTGGGTGGAGAGCTTTATATTATGCACATGCAAATGAATGACAGATATATACAATAAATAAATGAATAACTAAACAAATATAAGCAATGAAAAGAAGAAAATAGAAAGAAAAAAAATAATCCCAAATTTATTAGGCAAGGCTTAGAAATCATTTACTAGCTTGACTCTTGATTCCCCAGCAAAGTCACCAAACTATCATAGCGTATAGATCCATGGACCTACTACTAGACATCGATTAGAGGAGTTACCACCAATCTTTTTCTATTTAGGTGCGATTGCCCCCCTGATCGAATTTGTCCCATTTAAATAAGAGTCCTAAGATTGACTTAGGTATCTTTAAAAAACATATTCTGATCCATGAAACTAGATCTTAGGTTCAATAATGTAGTTATGTGTGAGGAAAGTTATAGTACCCTTACAATGCCTATCCAAATGATGGTACCAGTTTGATTTTAGATTATCCAAGCCTTGAACATGTTTATAATTTATCAAAATGTTTAATATAAAAAATTAGTCATAAAATTACCTCAATAGTTTGGTAACAATTTAAAATAATTCTTTCACTTCAAGAGTATTCATGAATCTCACCCTAAATAGGCTCTATCGTCAGATTTATTACTATATTTTATTTAAAAAAATTAGTAAAATCTCTCAATAGTTTGGTAGGACTTGCTTTAAGGTAGATCTTCCAATAGTTTGGTGAGATTTTATTTGAAAAATATTTATAAAATATATTTTTATTTTTTGTTTAGAAAATTCATTAAGTCTCCTAATAGTTTGATATGACTTAATTTAAAAAGCAAATCCTCCAATAGTTTGGTAGGACAAAAATCATTTTTTTAATTTATTTATGAAATTTTCTAATAGTTTGGTGGATTCCATAAAATTTAAATCAATAAAAATTCTCTAATAGTTTAGTAGGATTCATGAATTTATTTGAAAAGATTTATTTTTTTATTTTTTCAAAATAAATAGAAATTTTTTTATTTTTGCAAAATATTTAACAAATAATAAATTACTTAATGAAAATAAATAAATAATAAAATCAGTAAAAATGAAAATAAAATAAAAGTCAAGATATAAAATAAATATAAAAATCAAATCAAATCATAAAATAAAATAAAATAAAAATAGAAAAAAACTTGCGAATAGGTCAGGTTGGATCACAGGTCGGTGCACGAGTCAATTGGTTGAACAGTGATCTAGAACCCTCAGAACAACATTGTGTTGGGGCAGTATAAAAGACAACTTCCAACCTTTCTCCTTATAAGCTATCTATTCTCTTTTTCTAGACCCCGATTCTTTTTTACCTCTCTCTAAAATCCACCCAAGAATACTGTCGAAAACTGAAAATGTTCATCGTTTCTAAAAAAAATTAGTAGAATCCCATCAAAAAATTCAAATTTTGCCAAAAAATTCAATCAAAAACTTTAAACATTCAAACCTTCAACCTAGTTTTTTTAGAAAAACCCATAAATTTCCAAATTTTTCAAAATTTTCCCAAAAATTCAAAATAATTTTAAAATAATTCTTTCACTTCAAGAGTATTCATGAAGACTAGTATCTCACCCTAAAGAGGCTCTATCATCGAATTTATTACTATATTTTATTTAGAAAAATTAGTAAAATCTCTTAATAGTTTGGTAGGACTTACTTTAAGGTAGATCTCCCAATAGTTTGATGAGATTTTATTTGAAAAATATTTATAAGATATATTTTTATTTTTTGTTTAGAAAATTCATTAAGTCTCCTAATAGTTTGATATGACTTAATTTAAAAAGCAAATCCTTCAATAGTTTGGTAGGACAAAAATCATTTTTTTAATTTATTTATGAAATTTTCTAATAGTTTGGTGGATTCCATAAATTTTAAATCAATAAAAATTCTCTAATAGTTTAAAATTTTTTTATTTTTGCAAAATATTTAACAAATAATAAATTACTTAATGAAAATAAATAAATAATAAAATTAGTAAAAATGAAAATAAAATAAAAGTCAAAATATAAAATAAATATAAAAATCAAATCAAATCATAAAATAAAATAAAAATAGAAAAAAAACTTGCGAATAGGTCGGGTTGGATCGCAGGTTAGTGCACGAGTCAATTGATTGAACGGTGATCTAGAACCCTCGGAACAACATCGTGTTGGGGCAGTATAAAAGACAACTTCCAACATTTCTCCTTATAAGCTACCTATTCTCCTTTTCTAGACCCCGATTCTTTTTTACCTCTCTCTAAAATCCACCCAAGAATACTGTCGAAAACTGGAAATGTTCATCGTTTCTAAAAAAATTAGTAAAATCCCATCGAAAAATTCAAATTTTGCCAAAAAATTCAACCAAAAACTTCAAACATTCAAACCTTCAACTAGTTTTTCTAGAAAAACCCATAAATTTCAAATTTTTCAGATTTTCCCCAGAAATTCAACTTTAATCGTAGAATTCTAAAACCTCAAACCCAACAATCCAAAATAGAAACTAGGAATCCAAACCCTCTCAATCACCAAAATCTCAAACCCAAAAACTCCTAGAACCAAAATCTTAAAAATCTAACTCCCACAAAGCTTTTCTTGAAATTTTAAACACTAAGCTTTTTCTCACCCAAAATCAACCGTATGTGTTTTATCAAATTATGGCCAATTTATAGGCTTCCTTCAATAAGAATTTTAAAGATCGGATAGAACCAATCCAAGCTTGAATCTTGGGATTAAGTTCTACCCGAGTGTAATCTTAGGTCTCTGATTTGATCCCAATTGATTTCAAAAGTTATCCTAACTTGATCCTGCTTTAAAAACTTTTGACTATGGGATTTTGATCTGGCTAATTCAAACTTTTGGATTCCCTAAAATCATCATCACCGTTTAAACAAAAAAGGAAAGAAGAATAAAAATAAAATAAAAATTAATAATAATAGTATAATAATAGTAATAATAATACAATATACTAAAATAATATTATATACTATAATATAATAATAAAAAAAATAATATAATATAATATAATAATATTAGTAAACAAAAAATTGATTCGATAAACTTCGGACACAGATGGATGTCTACACCATTTTCTTTTTATCTCACCTTTATGAGATAAAGAGACAAAATTTGGTAAGCCCTATAGGCCCCCATTCTTCTTTTAATATATAATATATAGGTGAGGTGATATATCTTGTAATAGTTTAGCGGCAACTTCTCTAGACATACTTGGAATGGAATCTAAATTTAAACTACTCGTCATAACTCAAGCATAAATTAAGGTATTTAGATAATGCTTAAGACCCAAAATTTTCTTTTTGGTATAAAGGTAGTCTTTTTGGTAGTTGAGTAAGTTGTCTAATTTTATAATTTATTTTAATAAATGTTATTATAATAATTTATTCTGTGAATCAATAGTCTATTAACAATTTTATCATTTTTTTATGCAGAAGATTCATTACCATGACAATTGTAAAGCATATTTTTTATATCATTGTAAATCATGATAATAAAATAATAAATTGATCGACTACTAAACTAAAAAAATGATATTAAAAGGAGAAAGTTTAAAAACTTATGGTTTACATTACATATAATTTCGTACAAGTAATTCTAAAGATTGATGTTTTTGTGGTGAAGGAATTATAACATATTTATAAATCTAAAAAGTTAATTAGATCTGCTGTTACAAATTAAGATGTTTAACTCATTGATTCAATTAACAAAAAAAAAAAAAAGATGAAACTCCCCCAAAGCAACCTTTTTCAAGAATACCTTTTTCTATTCTTTGGGTGTATACAATATATAACATAGATCAAAAGAAGAACAAAAAAATATTAAAAAAAAAATGTTAGAGGTTGTTGTAACGTATCGATTAGGAGATTTGATCACTAGACGTAAGAATTTAAAAAATTATGAAAAAATATGGGGAGTTACTACCAATCTTTTTTAAGGTGTGATTGGTCACCTAAAAATTTATCTTTTTAATAAAACTATAAAATAGATTTAGAGCTTTACTAAAAAGATGGTTTTGGTCGACAAAAATAAAATTAGGTTCGAGAGTCAGTTACATATAAAGAAGGATTAACACCTCTACAAAGCCTACAATTTTAGTACCAATTAACTATACGTTACTTTTAATTTTGGATAAAAATAGTTTTCTATATGAAATTTAATTATAATTTCTTTTGTTTGTAAGAAATAAAATTAATTTTAAAAAAACCTTTATTTACGAATGTTATGAAAATCTTTAAATTAAAGAAATACCTTCAAAGCCTCCGACATAAAGGCAGAATTCAAAGATAGTTTTTCCATTTAAGATTTATCATAACATTCCTTCTAAAAATAATAAAATAACATTCTTTATAAAATAATAATTACTGATGACTTTTCAACATCTCGGCAGAATACCAACAATCATATTTTGCATAATGCTATTTTAATTTTATTTGTTTAAAACTAAAAAAATTTAAAAAAAAAAAACTTTTTATGTGGTAAAAAATGAAATATGATATAATTAACATTAAATATCCATAACTAGAGCAAACATATGTATATGCATTACAAATGAGTATATTAAATTACAAATGAAACATTTGCAATTTAAGATCAAATGTGAATTTAAAAATCAGATCTTCAAATATTAAAAGATCACATGGACTCTCCAACTTTTAGATAGAGTTTTGGATGTGACCTTTTATATTTAAAATCATGTCTTATTATTTTTTATTATTTTATATTTTTATAATCTTGATTTTAACAAACAAATTTATTTCTCGAGCTATAAAAATATATGAAGATTCTTAATGAAATAAAATTTTCTAAATATCCAAACATCTAGACGGCATTCGAGAACAGATTACTTCATAAAAAAAGTTTCATGCAAATTCTTATAAATTTAAAACAAGTTTGGGGTTTTAGATAAGTTCAAGTTCCAATTTTTAGAATTTACGAACCTCTCTAAAAGTCTCCAATAACTCAGTAAACTTTTAGGGTAAGCTCATTTTTTATAATTCTTTTAAAAAAATGGATTATTATATGCTTATATATTTTATATATATTTCTTGCTTTCTTAAATTTTATTATTATTATTATTATTATTATTATTATTATTTTTACTTAAACTAAAAGAAAACAAAAACTTAAATAAATGTAACAAATATGTAAATAAAACTAAGTGAGGAAATCATACCATGCTTGATTTTGGGCTGAAATCCAAGTAAAGTAACTTAATGGCCTAAAAAAAAGCTATTGGACTCTATTACAATTAAGTCATGGACCAGGCCCAATAGAGCTAGTAGGTCGGCTCTAGAAGAGTCAATTATGGGTTGGACTGGTTGGGTTTGGTCGCTCCTCTCTTGTTTTTTTATTTTACACTATAAATTTTCTAAGTTTTTTTTATCATTTCAAACCCCTTTTCAAAAAAAACAAATTCTTTCAGAAGAACCAAAGTCTCTCTCAGCCCTCTAGTTATCGACGAAGCTCCGCTATGGCCATCGTCGCTTTATCGCCAATGCCACATTCGGTCGATCTCCTTTCTTTTCCAAAACTTCACCAAATGCTCTCATCCACCTTTTTTCATGGATTTAGACTTTGTTTCTCACAAAATAGCCTTAAAATCTTATATCTGAGCCCAAAAACCAAAAGCTTCAAACCTCCTAAACTTTCTCCTCTGTCCTCAGATCCCTTTGTGTTATTAATATGTGGTTCCGTTGTCCTTACTCTTCATTTCCACCATTTCAAATCTTTTTAAGGATTGCTTCCATTCACTATTTTTTTATTCTTTTTTAAATTGATTTTTTTGTTTTGTTTTGTAGGGCCTGCTTAGCATTGGGTTCCTCACCGAATTGGTAAGGATTGTTATCTTTTTTGTTTATTTTTGGCTTTCAGAGGGTGGCTATGGGTTTCGGTTATGTACGTGGGTGCTATGTTGAAGGACTATAAGGGGTGCAAGGCCCGAAAAGGCCTAGACTAGATGGCGACAATGTGGGCAAGGTTTATGGCATTCGGTACTAGGAATTGGGATGGTGGGTGTAGTGCTTAGGTTTTAGGCATAGGGTTTTATGAAGTTGGGCTATAGTGGGTGAAGTTGTAGGTGAATGATGGATGGTGTGCTTATGGGTGAAAGGTACGAGTGAGGTGCTAGGCTAGGGATCGAAGGGTCTTAAACTGGGTACATGCAGGGCGTAAGGTATGGTTTTTATGGAAATAGGTGTTTGAAAGGCTGATGAGAGGAGTGGACTATGAGGGTGTTGGCTATGTATTGGGGCATGGCACAGGGCTTGGTTTTTGTGAAAATAGCTTGGTTCTGGGATAAAACTAGGTTTGATGTAGTGGCTCGTACAAAGTATGAGGTTTGGCATAGGGGTTGTGAAAGGTTTTGGGTGATGGAAGTAAGGTGGCTTCATCAGGGCTTATCTAAAATGCAGGGTCATAAAATTGGGGTACTGGAGCTCTGGGTCTTGGGATATAGATATGAATGGTGGAAAAATGGTGCTTAACCTCTTATTTCTTGCAAGACTAATAGGGAAGGGTTTTTAACCTATCAAATTTTGTTGTTTTGTAAGAAGAAATAGCTCTAGTCACTTGTGATGTGGAGCAACAGGGTGCCGATGAAGGGCCTATCCTAGCCTGATGCGTAGGTGCAGTGGCTGGTGCACTATGCAGACCTTGGGCATTTGGCTTGTTGTGGCAGTTGCTGCTAGCCACTTTGTTTGCTATTTTTTTTTCTTTTTTTGTAATTTAATCCCTTTTTTATGTAATTTAATTTTTGTAATTAATTTTTACATATATTTTTTTTATAATTTGATTAATTAATTATTTACTTATAATTATATATTTTTTACAATTTTCCAATTAATTAAATTAATTCTAAATGATAATAACGATAAAATTAAGTTAAAAACAACTAATTCGAAACAAGTTTGAACAATTTTAATTTAATTTAATGTTTAAACTGACTCAAATTAAAACATGTCAATCGTGTTTAAAAAATCAAACAAATTCAAATTAACCCAAACAAAATTGAGTGTCTACAACTATCACTCCTTTGAAGATATAGGTAAAAACATGTGGTCATGCTACAAACATGGCACTTGCAATCAATATACATTTCAAAATGTTTCAATACTAAAAAATAGCTCTAATAGTTAACTCATTCAATCCAATTAAAGTTGCAAAAATTCACATTTATCTAATTTCAATATTATCAAAATGCATTTGTTACCTCTGACAACAACGATGTCAACAATGGCAACTACAAATGCGGTAAGAATTGACGGCATATGGTTTTAGGTTTAGTTTATATCCTTTGCTACCTTTAAAATTGATTTTAGCTTTTTGAATGGTTTTTTGTGAAGTTAATAAAGAAAGCAACAAAGGTTGCATTTCTATTCTCATTTAAAGATGACCTCTTTTAAGAAGAAAACATCATCTTTATATTAAAGACTATGTTTGTACATTTATAAATGTAGTCTTTGATTAAAATCAAAGACTAAATTTCTTCGTTCATAAACATCATGTTTAACTAAACAACGTCATTTAGTTAAATGGAACTACTTGATTTACATATATTAAACAACATTGCGTTTAGAGTCATATCAAAGTAATATTTGATATAAACATTACATTTATATAAGAAAAATGTCATTTTCTTCTCGAAATCTAAGATTCGAAAAATCAAATGCCCTTTTAAAATTCTTCTCTTGTAGATATTTTTTTTCCATCAAGCAATATCTAGTCAATCTTGAAAAATTCTCTAACAAATCTTTTATGGGATTGGAATAAGCATTCTCAAGAATCTCCACCTTAACTCAAATTTCATCATATCATCATTCTTCATGCTAGACATGTTTGGTTCTATTTGCAAAGAAGTCTCATAATGATTTTCTTTTATGTGTCTTCAAACTTTATACAAATCGATTTTTCAAAACACATACTCAAACTTTTCCATTAAAACGAGCTCCGTCAAGTTTAACTTTTTTCATGTCTCAAACCTCTCTCCGATACTAGTTGTTGGGATCACGATAGCTCTAATTCCAATTATTGAGCAAAACCCCCCAATCAATTAAACATTCAAACAAGCAAAAGCAAAATCAAACCATAAAACATTCACACAAGAAACATAATTTAATGTGGTTCGGCCCAACCCAAAATGGCCTACATACATGAATGAGAGGAAAGATCTATTAGTTGTAGAGAATTACAAACACATCAACCACAATCAACTAATTACTCACAAACCAATCCTAAACAAATTAGTCAATCAACCTAGAGAGATTTAATCTCAATCCAAACATACACTCATGAACCCTCTTATTCTCTTCTAATCCTATAAAGTGTGATCAACCCAAATAAGCATATATCCTTGTGGTTCACTATACATAAGTGGACCATTTCATTCTCCTTTAATCCACTTAAACATACACATACACACTCACAATGACCATCTTAATCTCTTCTACGCCTTTGAGGTATCTACCTAATGAAACCCTACAGCTTTCTTGCATATTTTTTTTATGCCTAACACTATAGAGACTCCCACTGTTTATAAGTATACCAATTTTTCTATCAAGAATCCTTTCCTCTTAAAATTCATCTCTTGCAAATTTTCTTCTCCATCAAATAATATCTAGTCAATTTCAAAAAAAATTCAAACAAATTTTTTATGAGATTTGAGTCACACTTTTCAACACAAACAACATTAACTCCTATGAAGCTCTAGGTGTAGCAGAAACAATAATAGGAATGATAATAAGGGACTGGTAAAAGATTGTTCTTGGTGCCTCGTCAATTATCCTAGGCATATAATTAAGGACTTGCATGTGGCATAAGCTTTTGTAGTGGTTAAAGTGATCGAATTGGTCAAAGAACTTGGGTTTTCATCAATTATACTTGAGGGAGATGCTCTTGGTAATATTAATGCATTGAGCATAACAGGCGAAGATCTATCCCACATTAGGCACATCGAGTGTTCAAAGTTGTCAACACTAAGCATGTAGCCAATGAAGCCATGCATAGGTTAGCTAAACATGGTGATGTGTTGAGAACTGATCTGTACTGGGTAGAAGAATGTCCACCCATTATTCAGGATGTCACTGCTACTGGTTATATTTGCACTTAAGTACTGGAAAGCAATTTTATCAGAAAACATTTCAAAAAACTCTCCAAATACTTTTCAAAATAACTTTAATGCATGATTTTCACATGAGTTCCAATTTGCCCAAAATTCAATGTTCTAAGAATGATTTCAAGCCTCAAAATTTATTTGCAAGCCTATATAATTATTAGAGTACAAAATTTGGTGATTACAATAATATAAAAGTTGTTTGATGGGAACTTTTAAGTTTTATATTATTTTTAAATTTAATTATTGCTTTATTTTAATGTACATAATTTAAAATAAAATTTGAAGCTTAGTCGTAATTAAGTGGAAAGGATTGCTATAATGCTAGTAATTTAATAAAGTTGATTAACCTAGTCTAATAGGATGGTTTATATGGAAGTATGATCAATTTGATAAAGTTTAGTAGACATTGTTATAGGAAAAAATCTTTATAATAGTAAAAAATATAAATTATTTAAAATGGAAATTTAGAAATATAATAAATGAAATTCTTATTTTCGTCGATTCAAAATTTTTTTATGTCCGTATTTTTCTTTATATTGTAGATATAATCTTAACATAATTTCATAAGAATAAAAATTGATAAATTAAAAAAATAAATTAGTGGCTCAAATATATTGCAGCCCTTTTTTTGCTATAAACTTGTTAAGATGAGTTAAAATGCTATTTTTTAAAAAAAAATTTCATTTAGTGCATTAAAATTTAAAAGAAAAAGATAATATATTAATTATATTTTTGGTAAATATAATAGTAATCGGTGTCTAACTAACACTTTCTTTCAAAATCTTTTCCTTAATATTATATATTTTTTTAGAAATATTATTTTTAAAGAAAAACTTCATGAACCTGATATAAAAAATTAAGAATAAAATATAAATTTACCACTCTACTCAAATGAGTGATTGAAATTTGTCACTAATCTTTCATTTGATGTAATTTTATCATCATACTTTTGATTTTTGAACAAAATTGATCAAAATCTAACAATTGAAAAACATTTCAATAAAAGTTGTTTCAAAATTCTAAAAATAATTTTGAATATCATCATGTTTTAATATTAGATAAAAAAAAGTCATGAATTGACATTATATTTCATAAAAATTGTCATGATAAAAAAAAAATTTTAGTTTTCTTATTTTTTTTCTCGTCATGTCATTTTTTAAAAGTTTTTTCTTAATTATAAAAATTTTTAACAAGATTTTTACAAAATGTATTTCAAACATTACATCTTAACAAAACTTGAAATAAAAAATTTAACGAAAAATTTATTTTAAAAAATATATAATAATAAAATTAATATGAAAATAATAATAATAAATATAAATCATAAACGTAAATAAAATTACAATTTATTTCAAAAATCTAATTTAAAATTTGTTGGTGAGACATATAATTTGTGGTCGAGACATATATCTTATCCATCCAGCCAAAATCTTATCGGATTTGAATTTATTTTCTTTTCAGGTAATGCCCGTAGATGGATGTGCCATATCTGAATAAAATAGTCACGTTGATAAGAGCTAAAACCAGCAATAGTTTTTGATGTGATGGGCTGATTGCTACCTGTGCGTCAATACTTCCATTTAGACTGTTTTGTCTTCTGCCTTCCATACGGCAATACTGTATAGGTGTTACGATGAATATTCGCATATCCGACCTGCCGCGAACAATTTTTTTTTAAGTTGTTTCATCGAAAATATTTGTTTACGTTCATCTGTATCATGCCATTAAAGTTAATATTCGATTAGCATGACATTAATAAATGAAAATATAATTAATCTTCTGGGTTTAACATTTTGATTATATTGTATATATAATATATATTTATATATATCAATAAATAAAATAGTTACACCACTCCAATAAAAAAAAAATATAGTCAGACAAAATCATTTAGAAAAATCATAGTTTTGATCAATTATTTGTGTTTAAATTATGAAGTAGAATCAATAAAATGGTATTGATAAGCTGAATTCTTGATAGGCACCCTACCCTCTTAAAGTAAATTTATTTGTGCTTTAATTAATTTTTTTGGAGTGAATTTGTTAGTATTTGAAGTTAAAGATATATTGAATTTTTTAGGATAATTAACCTTTTATTTATTTATACAAAAATAAGTTGAAAACCCTTCTGCCAAATGAAAAAGAATTACAAATCAAACAGTAAAAATCAACCATAGGAAACAAACTACAAAAGCAAATCAAATATTTAATTGTTATATTCCAATTAAAAATAATTATAACAATAAGGATTAGTCGATTTAATAAAAAAATAACTCTCTCTTTATCAATTCGGAATTGATTTTGTGAGAAATGTTTGAAAGTAAAATTTTAAATATACAAGATAATGTACACTCGAATATAACACCTTTATACAAATATATTACAATTGAAAATTTTTAAATAAAATTTTTCTAAACGTAAATTCAAATTATTATTATTATTATTATTATTTTCTTTTTTTGCAATGAAAATTCTTCAAGAATTCTCACATTTTTGCATGAGAAAAAACACCATCTGCTATTTGCCAAATCATGATGTTACCTATGAAATCTTTGGGTGACATACAGCTTTTGATTTATTCACCTTAGTTTTGTCCGTCTCAAATAATGTAGTCACGTTGTTGTTGTTCAGAGCTGAAACCAATAATACGAGGGCATCCATTAGTGTTTTATGATAAATAAAAATTCAACAAAGAAGACAAAGATAGAGAAAAGCTTGGATCAATGTTAGTAATTTGATTTGATGTCATGTTTGATAGCTACTTTAAAATTTTATATGAAATTTAATTAATTAATATTTTAATTTTTATAAAAATAAATAGAGTAAAATATTACAATAATTTGAATAATTTAATATAATTTAGAATTTTTATTATAAATAAATTGAGATTTCAACTTTTAAAAACTAATAATAAGGATATTAAAACAAGTTGAAGTGTTAAAAATAATTTTAAATATATATGTGTATGCATATGAGGAAAGATTAATTTATATTAGTATAAATTTTTTTAATTTTTAATTTTAATAGATCTAAAAATAAAATAAATAAATAAATAATTTAATCTCATTTTTTGAATTTTTTAAGATTAATGATTAAAAAATATGTAAAATTAAAAGAATTTTATATTTTATAAATTGATTTCTCTTTTATATATACAAGGAGATGGATCAATTTTCACAAAAATCTAATTTAAAATTTGTGGATGATACATATATCTTATCCATCCAGCCAAAATCTTATCAGATTTTGACTAGGTGGAACTACTGTATCTGACTAAAATACTCAAGTTGTTAGGCGCTAAACCCAACAATGTTTTTGATGTGATGGGCTGATTGCTACCTGCGCTTCAAAATATGCATGGCTAACTTTGAAAGCATCAATGATTTCATTTGGACTGTTTTGTCTTTTGCCTTTCATCCGGAAATATTGTATAGGTGTGACGATGAATATTCGCATATCCGAGCTGCCGACGAACAATTTTTTTTAAAGTTGTTTCATCGAAAATATTTGTTTATGTTATCTGTATCATACCATTAAAGTTAATATTTGATTAGCATGACAAGGAAATTAATAAATGAAAATATAATTCATCTTCTAGGTTTAATATTTTGATTATATTGTATATAAATATAATATATATATATATATCAATAAATAAAATAGTTACGCCACCCCATTAAAAAAATAGTCTGACGAAATCATTTAGAAAAATAATGCTTGTGATCAATTATTTGTGTTTTAATTATGAAGTAGAATCAATAAAATAGTATTGATGAGCTGAATTCTTGGTGGGCATCATACCCTCTTAAAATAAATTTATTTGTGCTTTAATTAAGTTTTCTGGAGTGAATTTTTTTAGTATTTTGAAGTTAAAGATATATTGACTTTTTTAGGATAATTAACCTTTATTTATTTATACAAAAATGGGTTGAAACCCTACTACAAAGTGAAAAAAAATTACAAATCAAACCCTAAAAATCAACCGTAGAAAATAACCTACAAAACCAAATCAAATACATAATTGTTATACTCCAATTAAAAATAATTATAACCATAAGGATTAGTCGATTTAATAAGAAAAATAACTTTCTCTCCTTATCAATTAGGAATTGATTTTTGTGACAAACATTTGGAAAGTAAAATTTTAAATGTACAAGATAATGTGCACTTGAATATAACATCTTTGTGCAAATATATTGCAATTCATTTTGGAACAAAACTTACATTAAGTTTTTTAAGCAAAATTTGTAAAATTTTTTCTTAAAAATGATTTAATAAAAACTTTAATAAAAAAATTCAAACTAATAGATTGATAGAGTTTAATTTAAAGATCAATAATATATAAAAAATTATTTAAAATATTATTTATAATTCAAATTTGATCAATACTTATTTAACAGTAATAATTCTATCAATATTTTTATTAAAAATGTCTATCAAAAATTACATATAAAAATTTATTAAATTTTTTTAAATGTTACACATTTAATCTATGTAACGAGATTTTTTAATTCATTAATTTTAATTTTCGATTTTAATTTTATTTAATCATTTCTAATAGGAAACTTCACAAATTTCAATTAAAAAACTTTACCTAAGTTTTTCCTTCTTTTTGAGTTGGTTATAATACCTATTAAAATGCTATTTTTATTTTGTTTTTCATTAATGCATTATAATCATAAAGTTTAAGAAGAGAATCCAATTTTCAAAAAAAAGTTTGTTACAATAATAATAAAATATTATATAATTGAATAATTAAAGAAACAAACTAATCAACAAAAATTTTTGTTCCCACAAAAGTTTATGCACTTAAACCACATTTATATATAACAAAAATATATTATAGATTATAATTTTAAATAAAATTTTTCTAAACTAAACGCAAATTTTGATTTTTTTTTTTTTTTTTTTTTTGCAATGAAGAATTCTCGCATTATTGCATGAGGAACACACCAAATGCTATTTGCCAAATCATGATGTTACCTATGGAATCTTTGGGTGACATATACAACTTTTGATTTATTCAACTAAGTTTTGTCCGTCTCAAATAAATGTAGCCACGAGTAGGAGGGCATCTTTTTGTCCTTTACGATAAATAAAAATTCAACAATAAGACAAAGATAAAGAAAAGCTTGGATCAACGTTATTAATTTGATTTGATGTCATGTTTGATGACTGCTTAAAATTTTGTATGAAATTTAATTAGTTGATATTTTAATTTTTATAAAAATAAATAAAATATTACAATAATTTAGATAGTTAAATACAATTTAAAATTTTTATTTATAAATAGGTTGAGATATCAACTTTCAATGACGACTAATAATGCATATACTAAATCAATTTGGACAGTTAAATATAATTTTAAATTTTTATTCACAAATAGGTTGAGATTTCAACTTTCAATGACGACTAATAATACATATACTAAAACAATTTGAAATTTTAAAGATAATTTTAAAAATATATATATGTGCGTATGCGTAAGAGAATAAATCAACTTACATTAGTATAAAATTTTTTAATTTTATTTTATTTTTTAATTTTTAATTTTAATAAATTTAAGAGATAAAATAAATAAGTAAAAATAAAAAAAAATTATTTAATCTTATCTATTGAATTTATTGAAATTAAGTAAAAAATGTATAAAACTAAAAGTGTTTTATATTGTGTAAGTTGATTCCTCCTTCATATATATAAGGGAAGGATCAATTTATACAAAAAAATTAATATTTTTTCAACTATTAATTTTAATAAATTTAAGAGATGAAATTAATCTATTTTTTTTATTTTTCACTTGATTCTCTTATTTTTTTAAAATCTATTAAAATTAATAGTTAAAAAATGTAAAATTTTTAATTTTATATTAATGTAAGTTTATTGTTTCCCTATATATAGAGGGATGCAACTTATACAAAAAAGTTTTGCACTTTTTTTAATCATTAACTTTAACAAATTCAAAAAAATGAAAGATACAAGTGAAAGAGAAAAACAATGGAGTTTAATTTTATCCCTTAAATCTATTAAAATTAAGGGTTACAAAATATAAAACATTTTAGTGGAAGTTAATCTTTTTTTACATGTATATATATGTATATATGTATATATATACACATACATATACAAATATATATCAAGAGATCAATTTAAATTAATGTAAAATTAAAGAGTTTTAGAAATTTTTAATCATTAATTTTAATAGATCTAAAAGATAAAAAAGATAAGTGAAAAAGATAAAAAATGACTTAATCTTATCCTTTAAATCTATTTAAATCAATACCTATGTAAAAAGATATAAAACCTTTTTGTGTATAACTTAATCTTATATATATATATATATATATGTATGTATATATATATATATGTTCATGTTTGTCAAACGATAGGAGCGGTGTTGAAAGAGAAATTAAATATTGTATTAATTTTTTTATAAAATATTGTATTCATTTAAAAAGCAAAGAATTAGCATTAAAAATAATATATTTGTTAAAAAATATGACTTGATAGAAAATTAGGGATTATATTTGTTTATAAATATTGTTCAAAAAAATATATGTTTATAAAATGTTATTAATAAATTTATATATTTATTTTTATCCTAAAATCACTTTTAAATTTTAGACCTTTAACTCTAACTCATTTGTTTTACGGCTGACACTTAAAAAAGTTCACAAATATATGAATAAATGTATGTACTTATATAGGAGTATTATTCAATACACTAGCATCAATGGAGTTGGTTGAGCTTCATAAAAAGTTTACATGTGTCCACTTTTAATTTAATTTTTATTTATAATTATTATTGTAAACGAATGTGACTGTAATGATATTAACATATATCAAGATATGTAAAAATAAATATTTTAAAATGTAAAACAAAATTTATCCGATAATAAAAGCAGGGTAAACTTCTATTAGCTTTTGGATGGGAAATTTCAAAGAAGATTTTATTTGGAAAAATAGAATTTGGAATTATCAAAATTATTAAAATATAAATGAAGAATTTTAGAGGATTGAAATTCACTTTTCAAATTCCACCTATGGAGGTGGAATTTGTAAAATTTTTCGGTTTTTAAAGTAAGAAAGTTAATATTTAGTTTTTTTTTAAGTAATTTTTATTTGTTTAATTTTAATTACAATAAATCATTATAAAATTTTTTTTAATTTGACATATTATTAGTAATATCTACATAGTTTTACAAATCTAACCACATTTGCATTTTTTTAGTATTTTATTTTTCTTATTTCTAATATCATTATTTTTTATTATAATTATTTTTTTATCTCATCAAATTCTAATATTTTAAATTTTTTTTAAAAAAATAATTTTTCAAATAATGTAATTATAAATTCTATTTTTTTTGAATTGATGTATTTCAAAATATTAGTATTTCAAAATTCTTTAAAATTTTGAAATTTTTATTCAAAAATATTTTTAGAGTGTCTCTGGATGAAACATTTGAAAGAAAAATTTCATTGCAATCAAAGTTTTTAAAAATTTAAAAATAAATTTATTTGTTTAAATAAAGTATAAAAAAATTGCAAATTTTAACTAAAATTTTAACAAAAAATTTAAGCCGGAAATTTTCTATTAAAATTCTACATTTAGTAAATTTTCAAAATTTTTATAAAATCACCATCATTTTATATGGCCACTATAAAATACAAATCATGATTTATCTATGACAGCTTTCCATGAGAGATACATGACACCAACCTGTTTATCTCTTTTGTCAGATTTTGTTTTATGTTCTTAATTATTGTATTTGAAAAATGGATGGAAACCCATCAGTCCGTCTCAAACAAAGTGTCACGTGCTGAAACCAATAAGACGAGGGCATCTATTTCTTCTTTATGATATAGAAAAATTCAACGAAAAAGACAAAGGAAAAATTGGATCAACATTAATAATTTTGATTTGATGTGATAGGTTGGTAGCTAGATATGTAATAAAATTTGGTTCATAATTATTACATTATTTATAATTTAAAAATATGTAAGATTTATTAAAATTTTGTAGGAAATTTATAATTATAAATAAAATATTTTTATTTAATTTTTTTATTATGATTGAAAAATTTTATGATTATAAAACAAAACATTATAAAAAAATATTCGGTAAAACCATGCATAAATTGCTTTGTTCTCCACAAGAGACCAAGTACAATCCCAATTGGCGCGAGCAAATGTGATATCGTTTAAACCTGAAAACTTATATATTAAACATAAAAATTATAGAATTATCATTAATTTTTTTAGGTATAATTGGTTGTTTATATAAATTTATTATTTTTAATATTATTATAAGCCTAAACTAAAGATTCTTAAAAAAATAAATTTTAATTTACATGAATAGAAATAAGGTTTAAAAATCGATTACGTGCAAATAATATATTAACAATTTTTCACACTCAAAATTAATATCAAATTAATGATTTGTTATTTGATTTTAAATTTTAATCAAAAGTGATTATTTTTATCATGCCAATAAATCAATTTCAATATTTTTATTTATTCATACAACATTGTAATATAAAAATTTTATCAAGAATCAGTTCATGCAATCATGATGCAATCATGCAATAATAAAAAATATTATAACAAAAATATTGTCGTAACGATTTTGTGTCTGTCCGACGAATTTAGAAAAAAAAATAAAAGAACGAAAAATGGAGTTACCACCAATTTTTTTTTACTAGGTGTGATTGGCCACCTATTAAAATTTATCTTTCTAATAATATTTTAAAATTAATTAAAATTTATTAAAAAGATAATTTTATGTCTACGAAACAATCTGGGTTTGAGAATTGATTACGCGTAGGGAATAATTAGCACCCCACGACATCCATTTAAAAACGGTACCACTTAACTACAATCTTTTGATTTTGATTAAAAATAGTCTCATTCTTGGTGTTTGGAAAAATAATTTTCTTAATTTTTTTTGAAAATTGGTTTGTTTGGTTTTATTTTAAAAAATGTATTATTCAAATTTATTCGAGAAAAATAAATTAGAACATTTTTTATTGAAATAATTCTCAAAATATTTCAGTACGTTGGTAATATTAGAAGAACTTTTTCTCACCTAGAGATTTCTTAGGTATCGTTTTTCAAAATACCTAAAAATCTCATCCTCGAATGTCCGAATTTACTTTTCGTAAGAATTATATCATGCATACAATGCAAATAATAACATGATGCACACATTTTATTTTTTTATTTTTAGAAATTTTATTAATTTTTGTTATTATTCTTATTTAAAAGAAATGAAGAACATATGAATTTTTATTGTATTGAAGATTTTCTATAAATATTCTAATACATTGGTAATACTTAAGAAAAAATCTTCTCACTTAGGGATTCTTAAAGCATCTCTACTCGAAATACTTTTAGAATCCTATCATTGGATAAATTTTTTTTTCTCTTATTTTTTATTATTTATTCTTAATTTATTAATTAGCTCTTATTTATTATTTTTTTTATAACTAAAAGAAAATTTTTATTATATTGAAAATTTTTATATAAATACTTCAATACGCTGGTAGTATTTAAAAAAAATCTTATCACCTAGATATTTCGTAGGTATCACTACTTGGAATACATTTGAATCTCATCGTCAGATAAGAATTTCTTTTTCTTACATTTTTATTAATTTTTCTATTATAATTAAGTTTATTTTTTAATTATTTTTAAAGTTTATTTTAAAAATTAATAGAATTATATAAAAAAATTTTAATCACATATTTTATTATTTAATCTAACAAATATTTTAATATGCATAAATATTAATAAAATAACATATATAAAAATTCAAAAAATTCAAAAAAAGATTTTTTTTAACCTTTTCCTATTCAGTTGGACCGATCAAAGGCTGATGAAGGAAACGGGTTTCGGGTCAAGTACACAGACCTCGGGTCAAGTCACGGGTTGACGCGTAGATCTTGGGTGCTTAAAATAATATCGTTTTGAGCTTTTATTGAAACGATGTCATTTTGGTTTTGGCAGGTTATATAAAAGGTGTTAAATTTTTTTTGGTTATTCTCCCTTTTCCTCAGAAAAACGCCTTTTTTTTTTTTTCAGGCCGACCTGGGGTCGATGGTATCCGTCGCAATAGTTGCCGTGATCCTCACTGGCTATGAGCTCCGACCACCGTCGTTGGTGTCGAAAAATTTCAAAAAACACCTACAAACTCTTCTCGACCTCTTGAACACATATTCAACCTTTTTTCCACCAAAAAGAATCTCTAATTCCCTAGATTTACTCTTGAAGTTACGGTGAAACGATTTTTTTTGGGTATTCTAGCTTTTTTATTTTTTGTTGAAACTGACTTTGTTTGTTTTTTCTTTGTGCAGGGGCTTTCGGCGCTGGGTTCCTTCCTGCGGAGAGGACTGAGTTTTTTTTTTTGTTTTTTTTGGTAGAATCTCTTCTCTTCTATTTTTTTTCCTCCCTTTCCAAGGGTTTGGCTAAGAGCTCTATTTATAGAGCTCCGACCTGCGTGGCATAGGGTTCGGCATGGGGTGCAAGCACGAGCCCCATGCCCTTTTTATTATTTTTGTCTGATTCGACAATGGTAGGAGCTTAGGTGAAGGTAGTGGTATAGGTGATAGGGTATGGTGATCAGAGGGATGGGTGGTAGGGCATAGTGGCAGTGGTGTCGGGGAAGGCACCACTGCCATCCTCCCTTTTTTTATTCTATTTTGTTTTTTTTTTTTGGTATCTTGTATTTTGATTTTTTTTTGTATTTTGTATTTAATAATAATTTTTTTTTGTCAGACAAATTTGATGTCCATAAATATCATGTAATAAATATAAAATCATACCATATAATAAATCATGCAATAAATATAAAATCATGGCATACAATAAATCAGATAAAAATTATCATGCAATAAATATAATATCATACAAAAAATCATGTCAAGATATCATGCAATGAAAAATAAAATCATGCCAAAATCCCACCAAAATATTCATTTAAAAGTATAATACAATAATATAAAATATCATGTAATAATATAAAATATCATATAAAATATTAATTACCATATAAATATAATATTAATCATACAAATATAATATAATCATGCATATATAATATAATCATGTAAATATAATATAAATTATTATGCAATAATATTAAAATATTATGCAATAATATTAAAATATCATGCAATTATCATACAAAAATAACGTCAAGCAATATTATAAAATATTATGCAAATATCACCATCATACGAATATATTAATAAGTCACACAAATAAATATAATCATACAAATAATAAGTAATCATATAAATAATAATCATGCAAATAAATATATAATCATGCAAACTAAGTGAATTCATGCAAATAAATTATAAAATATTACTAATTTTCAATTTTCTTTTTTCTCATCATAGTTAAATAACAATTAAATAACAAATAACATAAAAAATAAAACAGTAATAAAAAATATAAAATCGAATATAAAATAAAAATGAGAAATAAAAAGAAAAAGAAAAAGGAAAGCTAAAAATTGCAATTGGGTCTGATTCCAATTAAGTCAACACGCAGATCCTATGCGGGTTAATGTGCAAATCCTAGGGAACATAAACAACATCATATGGTTTGGGTGCAAAGGCCAATAAACCTTTGTCTTTCTCAAAATTGCCTTAGTCTTTCTCTATATAGGATCAAATTTCTCTACTTCTATCTAGGATTCCATCGCGAAACTCAATAGCTGGCCAAAATCCAAATTTCGATGTCAAAAAATTCAAAAAGGCGTTGGAAACTTAAAACCAAACCTTGAAACCACCATGAATTTTAGAATCTGACCACTGTGAGTTTTTCCTGCTGTTGTACAATTAATTGAAAAATTCAAAATTTGTAAAAAAATTCAAACAATTTTTAAAAAAACCCAACAATTCAAACAAAATCCTAAAATTTTCAAAAATTAAATCAAAACACTAGAATTGAGAATCAACTTCAACAATCAAACCCATCAAATCCAAATTCAAAATAATTCCCTAACGAGCTAAAAATTGAACTAAATTTCAAAAAAGTCATAACAAGCCCAAAATTCCCAAAACAATCCAAACTTAGAAAATTTTAACTTGAATTTCGAAAAAGAATTAGAATCTAAAATCAATCAAAACCAAAAAAATAAAATTCCAAACAAATCCTCAAAAATCCCAAACTCAAAATGATTCCCAAAAACAACTGAAAAATCAACCTAGAACTAGAAACCCAAAAAAAAAAAAAAAAAAATTCAACACTTTTAATTACTTTCAATTGCTATTGTATATTGTTTTCTATGCATGCTTGGTTACCCCCTCTTTGTTTTGTCGATTGCTTCTTTCATAGGGATAAATCCTACTTCAATTTGGACCAATTTTAATGCTTATCAGATCTTTTGTGATTTTCCCTTTTCATGAAGATTGGAATCTAAGAATTTTCTTAGGCAATTGAATCCTTGATTTCCAGAGTCAAAACAAGATTTAAGACCAAATCTAAAGCCTTTCTTCTATAAGAAAATCCTTTTTTTTTCTTTTACTTTTTTTTACTTTTTGACTTTGACTAAAGAAAAATCAAAATTCAAATTCAAATTGAAATTGAAATTACAATTAAAATTAAAATCAAAATAAAAAATTTTGGGCTTTTATCCCATTAGGCCCAAAACTTTCTAATCGGGTCCCAATTTACAATCAAAGGCCCATTTTAATTTTGCAAAAATTTTTTGAATAAAATAGGGTGCCTACAGTTTCCCTTTTTTATGCATTTTTTTTTTTATAAAACAAGAATTATACAAAGATTAAAAAACATCCATGTTGTTTGGGTTAAGAGAAATAAAAAATTCACAAAAAGCTCTTAATTTGAAATCCAAAGGTTCACAATTTGAAAATTAAAGGGTTTGTCATTAAATTCAATGGTTCACAAAATTTCAAAATTTTGCAAGGATCCAAAGCAAGAATTGAAAGAGTCCAAAATTCATAAAATATTCAAAAGTCATAAAAAAACTCAAGAATTCATAAAATAATCAAGATTTGCAATGATTCATATATTAAAAAATTCACTAAATGATTCAAGTTTAGCAAAAATTCAAAATTCCCAAAGATTCAAGTTTCATAAAAGGTCAAGATTATCAAAGATTTCAAGATTTGTAAAGATTTTCATATTTGCAAAAGTCCTTAGATTTGCAAAGATTTCGAGATTCACAAAGGTTTCAAGATTCGCAAAGGTTCTAAGATTAGCAAAAGTTCCAAGATTCGTAAAGGCTCCCAAAATTCATAAAGATCCCAAGTTTTACAAAGATTTCAAGATCACAAAGGTTTTCAGATCACAAAGTTCAAGATTCACAAAAGTTCCAAAATTCACAAAGATTCGAAGATTCACAAATATCCCAAGATTTGCAAAAAGTCCAAGATTCATATAGATTCTAAGATTCACAAAAATTACAAGATTTGCAATGACTTTAAGATTTGCAAAAATCCCAAGATTCACAAAGATCCCAAGATTCGTAAAAATTTAATATTAGCAAAGTTTTTAGATTTGTAAAGATTTTAAGATTTACAAAGATCTTAAGATTCACAAAGATTTCAAGATATCATAATGTATAAATCCGTGAACCTATTGCTAGATATATATTCAATGAGTCCTCACTAATTTTTTTTATCTAGGTATAGTTGGCTACCTAACTAAATTTGTTCTATTTTAAAGATGAGTCACACGCTTGACTTAGATATATTTAAATGGTAAATTCTCAAATTTATGTTTGAGAGTGTGATTATGTGTGAAAAAGGTTATAGCACTCTTATAGTGCTAACCTAAAGGTTTGTATTATTTTGATTTCAAGTTATCGAAGCCTTAAAATATTTTTATAATTTACTAAATAATTAAAATATTAAAAATTAATTTTGAAATTACTCCAATAGTTTGGTAGTAATTTAAAATAATTTTCTTACCTCATGAGTATTCTTGAATATTAATATCCTATTCTAAAGAGGCTCCATTGTTGGATTCATTAATGTATTTTCTAAGAAATTATTTTTTTAAACAATAAATAGAATCCTCCAATCATTTAGTAGAATTTTATATCGGTGCATATCCCCTAATAGTTTGGCAAGATTTTTTTTTCTAAAAATATTTTTATAAAAGTTTAAAAAAAATCATTAAATCTTTTAATAATTTAGTAAGATTTAACTTAAAGATTTAAATCCTTCAATTGTTTGGTAAGATTGAAATTTAGTTTTTGAAAATTCATAAGTCCTCCAATTATTTAGTAACACTTAATTCGAGATTTAAATATTTCAATGTAAGATAGAAAATTTTATTTTTTAATTAAATAAGATCTTTCAATAGTTTGGTAGGATTCATAATAAAAAATAATTTTTAAAAAAATCCACAAAAATCTTCTGATAGTTTGATAGGACATCATAGCTTAATTTTTTTAAAAAAATTATTATTATTTTTATATATTTAAAACATCTATAATTAAAATAACCAATAAACAATAACATAGGATAAATATAAATAGAAAACAAAAAATTTATACCAATTCTTGGATCCAGTCCAAATTGAAGTCCAAAAGATTGAGCTTGAATAGCCCAAACTGAATCTTGATCTATGCTCGAAAAAAAATATATGAATTGGGCTCAGGACTAGGCTTGGGCTTTGCAAAAGAAAGCTGGAGCAGGCTGTTGCAACTGGGCCGGATCGGGTAGGATCTTCAAATGGGCTGATGCTTGGGTCTCTGAACGGGCTGAGAGGATCCAGTTCCTTAATGTCCAAAACTACACCGTTTTTACCTTCTATATAATCCAATATCAGACTCCTCTTTTTTTGTTTTCTCATTTTCTGCTTCCCTCTCTAATCTTTTTTTTTCTCTCACTTTTCTCTAATAAGTTTTCCCAAAAATAAAGAAAAACCCAAGGACACCGGCCAATCTTCAAACTGTCCCAAGAAACTGACGATGCTTCTCCGCTGCCGCCGTCGCACGCCATTACCAAAGACCATAATTATTCCAAATGTTGCCCCAAGGCTCGTCTCAGTCTCTTTGTCTCGGATCTAGGCTCGGATTCTTCAAAAAAACTCACTGGATTCGCGTGGATCTACCTTGGAAGGAAGCGAATTCAAACTCAAGAATCTCCTTCTTTGCTGTGCCAATCACCACCATTTCAAGGTATGTTCTTCCCCTTTGTTCTTGGCTCTTTCTTCACTAGATTTGGAGACCCAAAATCCCCTAGAGGATGACCAAACTGAATCCCAAAAAAAAAAAATTGTTTCTTTTTATTTGGTTGCCTAATGGTTTCTGACTTTGCTTCTTTTTTTTGACTTGTATTGGTAAGGCTTACTGATAGCGAACAATTGATATTGGTGGTGAAAAAGGTGTAGTACCTAGATGTTGAAGGTGTGGCAGAATCGGTTTGAAGGCTGCTTAATCGGTCTTGGCTACTGTAATAAATAATGGTGAACGTTTTCTTGAGTTTTTCTATGTTTTAGGATCTAATTGTGAATTGTTGATTGAAGCTTGTTGAAACTTGGAGTTTTGCATTTTGGAAATTGGTTTGCAGGGAATTGGGACTGAATGGAGTCGACAGGGAAGGCTTTCGATGGGTAGTTTGCAAGTTTTTTTTTTTTTTTGGAATTTTTCACAGTGGTGTCTAGTGGTTGAAAGTTTTAAGTTAGAGGTAATGGGTAATGATGGTGGAGATTGGTAAAAGGAATTTGCTGGGATTAGCCGATCAGTGGATGATCTTTGCTCGATTTTTTTTTTTCTGTTTTTGTTCTTGCCTACTGGTTGTGCATGCTTGTTTTCTCCTCCCGCTCTTTGTTTTGCCGATTGTTTCTTTTATAAGAATAAATCCCATTTCAATTTGGACCAATTTTACTACTCATCAGATCTTTTGTGATTTTCCCATTTTCATGAAGATTGGGATCAAAGAAATTCCAAAATTATTAAATTATTAAGTTTCAAAATCAATCTGAATCCCAAACAATCTGCCAATTCACATGTTTTTCTTTTCGGTTTCTTGGCTCCCTTTTTTGTTGACTTTGATAGATTTGACCAAAACAAATTAAAATAAAATAAAGTAAAATAAAATTAAGTAAAATAAAATAAAACTAAAAATTAAAATTAAAATCGGTTAAGACCGAAATCAAAATCCAAAAAATTTTTGTTTAAGCTTTTAATCATTAGGTCTATAATTTAAGGCTAATGGCAATCAAAAGCCCATTTCAATTCTAAAATTTTTTTCGGACAATTGTGGTGTCACCAAGCCAAATCCAATTCTGCCATAGAGTAAATAGAATGTCTACATTGAATAATTTTTGTACCACGGGAATTATGCAAAAATATAAATATTTATTATCCAACTCAAATTAATCAACATTTTATCTTTTTTATAAATCTTTTTTTTGTTTTGATTTTTTCTTTTTGAAAAATTACTTAAAAATAAAGGCACACCTTTATAAAAAATAAAATACTCATTCAATAAGAAGGCGCACAACTTTAAAAATTAGAGATGACACCAAAAGATTATGACGATTATGCTTAAAAATTTTGTAGATCTCATTCGAAGAATTAGGAGATTAAGCTTGAAGGTCTTACAAATCATTCTTAACATTGAAAAATACCTTTTTAAAACAAAAGCTCCATAACTTTAATAAAAAGGGTACCTAAAAGTTTTAAAAGATCATACCCGAAGATCTTATATATTGAAGGACTTAGAGATTATGCTCGGAGGTCTTACAAATTTTAACTTTAAAATATATTCGACTTAAAAGAGTTATAAATCTTACCTAGAAGACTTGGAGATTATGCTCGAAGGTTTTATAAATATCGATAGATTTAACTCGAAAGACTTATAAATCTTACCTGTAGGACTTGGAGATTACATTCGGAGGTCTTACAAATCTCAACTTTAAAATAGATTTAGTTCAAAAGACTTACGAATCTTACTTGGAAGACTTGGAGATTATACTGGGAGGTTTTACAAATCTCAATAGATTTAGCTTAGAAGACTTACGAATCTTACTTGGAAGACTTAGAGATTACGTTCAGAGGTCTTACATATCTCAATAGATTTAGCTCCGAAGATTTAAGAATCTTGCTTGGAAGACTTGGTGATTATGCTTGGAGGTTTTACAAATCAAATTCTGAAAAAGGTCTCTTAAAAAAAGGCTCAACCATTTAAAAAAATATACCTAAAGGTTTTAAATATCATACTTAGAGCTCTTATAGATAAATTATCATTCGAAAGCTTAAATGATGTACTCAAAAGTTTTAAAAAGTATTACCCAAAGGTTTTTCAAAACTAATACCCAAAAGTTTTAATAAATATACCTTGAAGTAAAATCTTGTTCAATCTTTATATCAAAATTTTCTTTTTTCATCAAAACTTTAAACCTACATCTTTTTCTTTTGTCCATCAAAGAAAATGTAGAATGCAACACAAGAAATGAATGTGATGTATTTAATGCATGAAATGCATGCAATGAATGCAATGCATGCAATGTATACCATATGTTATTAATTGGTAATATGATTCTCAAAACTTTTTCTTCCTTCTATCTTTTCATGACATAGTCTCTGGATTAGTTGACAAGTTCTTTCACGAAATAAGCAAACATTCTTAAAACATTTTCATACTTGAAAACCATTCTTCTCATATATTGAGTCTGTTCCATTAATGGTCCCTTGCATTTGGCATTCCTCTTGCCTTAGAAAAGTCTCATTTATCATAGTATTCACTTATTTTCCCACAATGAGCATTGAGATTCAAGAATACTTTTTGAGCCTTTCTTAAAATTTTCAAAATCAATAATGGAAATTGCCTTACACAAATATCTTCCTAAAAATTACTCAATTTTGCACATGTGATCACATCTCTTAAAATTTGTAATTACTACCTTGAATGAATGTGATGAATCATAACTTGGTTTGTCCAAAAAGATGCAATGTTTTGGCATATCATGAAGGATCTTATTTACCAAAAGAATTTAGCCACTGAATGAGAACAAGAACATCTTTTCATTTGGGCCCACAAATGAAAATCTTCTTTTAAAGTGTAATCTATCTTGGCACTCCTTTCAATTATTGATATGCGGTATTTTAATAAATATCAAGACCAATTATGCCAAGTTCAAAATTTCAAGTTTTAAAGAGAAACAAAACCTAAATTTTAAAATGAATCTTTATAGTGAGATTGATTTCCTTGGACTTTTAAACAAAAGTCTCTAACATCCCTTAGTTTATTCAAAATTCCTTTTTAGTGCTAGATGAAAATTCATTAGTTGCTTTCAGAGCTTTAATCTTGCTTTAGATTGCTTTTTCGAGTTTTCACCCAATAGTTTCATTCTTTTATTTTCTTTTTCTCTATTTTTTGGGATAATTCCATCATGAGTTTGAGCATTTGAAATTCATCTAAAACCAAATCATAATGATTTCCTAAGGAACAAGCTTCTAACTTAGGTATCCGTACATGATCAAAATGGACTTTTTGAAGGACATAACATAGGTCAAGTTTTAAGGTTTTGAAAGATAGAATAAATAGGCCCAAAGATGTATTTACAGGTGATCAAACCAAGGATTATTTCTTTTCTAGAGATATCTTCCTTTTCTCAAAACATGTCTTTCCACCTTTTTCTTTTCTTTGTTTTTTCTTTTTTTGCATGAGTTCAAAAATTTTTGAACTCATCTTATTTCAAGCTTGCCCCTTAACATAAGGCATTATTTTTTAACCCTCAGCACAAGATCACATGCCATCTTGATGAGATCCTTTTTTTTTTTTTTTAACATGCCCCTAAATTTGAAGGATAATCATTGGTTAGGGTTTATTCAGAAGGAATAATCAACAAGCTCAAAAGGGGTAGCAAATGAAAATTTTCTTCTTTCATAAAAGGAATTTGAAAGATGACTATATTTCATTTCAAATATGGATACTTCTTATTAAAAAGCAATTCTCAAGAGATAATTGTTATCTGTTTGATTTTAGATTCATTTAAATGCCTCGCATGCATGATTTCACAATTAACTCTTTTTTTTTTTTTGCAACTCATACTCATAATGCATTTTCATAACAATATTTTTGCCAACTCGTTTGGATGTTCAATAGTTAGAATGGCGAAAAGGATTATTTGACATATAAAGTAAATTTATCTTTTTTAATAAATTCATCCTAAGGTGAGGACAGAGGATCGCTTGATGAAGGATTGAAAAAGGAGAAGAATTTAGCACAAGTCAAAATACTAAACAAATTGGAAAAATATGCCTTAAAGAATTTGTGTGGTGAAGTTTTTGAAATAGCCTTGACATTTCTTAAATCACCAAAATCCAGAAAGCTTAGGAGAATGCCTTAAAAGATTTACAAATTAATCTACCATCCATTGCTCATAACCTAAATGAAAATCAATAATTTTTAAGGTTCATCATAGTTAAATGAGGTGAAGTTCTAAAACTTTCATTTTTAGAAATCCTCAAGTTTTTTAATCTTTCAATTGAAAAGAATGAAATGCTTAGAGAAATGACTCGAGATGCTCGTTGTTAGTAGTAATCACCAAATTTCTTGAGATTTTTTTCCACATGTATATTTAGGAACCCAAACAATCAAAACTCATTAGAAACCAATGACTTCATGTTTGAGAAATCAATATACAAAGAAAAATCAACCTATGATAAAGCATCTTTTCATTGTTCAAAAAACTCTTGGGTCAAGGTGCCATATGGATGAGACTTTTAATTTTCTCTTTCAACTACCTACATTTCTCAGTCAAGTGTTCAATTGCTCCCACATGAATCACATTTATTATTTCAATCATAATTTTTCACCGATGGATTCAAAATTGTTTTCAAAGCTACTGAGGTGAGGTATTGGTATTTTATCAATAAAGGCAAAAGATTAGAAATTGAAATTAAGATGTTCTCAAGAATGTTTCTTGATCTTCTTTGATTATTAAATGGTTGAGCAGCAGACTAGGATAATGACTTATGTGAGGAGCTAGTTGTTGGGTTGGCTAATGAAAATAAGGATTTTAAGAAAGATTACTTATAGTAAGGCAGTAACATTGGTACATCGAATAAAGATAACGTAAGGTAAAACCTATAACCTATTTCTCTTCATATATCACAACTTGAACATTTTCTCTTTCCATTCTCGGTACACCCACATCTTTGTTCTAGCTACATCATCCTCTTTAAGCTTTCCACTTTTTATTGTAGTTTTTATTATCTCTTTAGATGTGACCACATCAATAAAATTCTTTGTTGCATTTGCAATAATCATTTCATAATATAGAGCTTTAAGAGTGTTGACAAACAAGACTTTAATTTTTTTTTCTGTTAAAGGAGGTTGAACCTGGGTAGCAGCATCCCTCCGCCTTTGAGCGTATTCTCTAAATCTCTCAATTTTTTTTTCTTAATGCTTTGTATAGACAATTGATTTGGGACCAACTCTATAATGTATTTGTACTGGGTTACGAATGCTCTAACCAATTCCTTTCATGAAGTGATATGAGTTTTGTCCAACTAAACATACCATCTAGTAGTCGACCCTGTAAGACTATCTTAAAATATATGAATCAAGAGTTTGCCATCATCGGCATTGGCAACCATCTTTCTATAGTACATAATGACATAGGTCATTGGGCATTTAGTCCTATTATATTTCTCAAATTTTGAGACCTTGAACTTAGGTAGAACAATCACATCTAGCATTAAGCAAAGCTACGATGCATCCATAGATCTATAAAAATCTATTCCTTCGATAGCTCAAAGCATTTTCTCTATAATATCCATCTTTTTTTGATCATTTGAATTTTTTGGTACTTTAAATAAACTTTCCTTTATTTTTTTTGGCTTTTTAGGATCGTTACGGACATGGATTGGATTAGATTTATCTCCATTCAAAACAAGAATAGTGTATCCTTAAGGCTATCGTTGTGTGGTTAGTAAAGGTATTCTAGGATGAGAATATACCCCAACTAGTGGTGCTTGTTATGATTATGCCCTTTGAGATGCTTGTACACCAACTTCTTCCATTTCTTTCTCTATATTTAGAATTTTTAGCATTTCCATTACCTTGGCTATATCTCCTTTCATTTCATCTTAAGTTTTCTCAACTTTTTTAATTCGACTATGTCATTCTGGCTTTATGAGTGGCAAGTAGATTACCTTGACGATAGGGCTCTTGAACTACAATTACGAATTAGGATGATGCCTACTACAAATTTATGTAGAAAGAAATAAAAAAAAGTTTATATATGAATGAATTGATGTATGCATGCTTTGAGTGCTATCACATAATAAGAAAAAAAAAAGAAAAGAATCTTTAATTAAAAATTAAAAATTAAAAATTGTTCTGACAACAATAGCCAAAAACATTCTTAAAAAAATCCAAAAATCTATTACTTGGTCTATTCTTAAGCTTCAAGATATTGGTACTACCATGGATAATTTCTTTAGCCACTATAATTAGGCAATAACCTTTTAACAACTATAGGCTTTCCTTCATTCCCAAAACTCAATGCACCAACTTTAATTAAACTTTGCACCTTATGTTTGATAGCAAGGTAATTTTTTATTGAATGGCTTGTATTACCAAAGTGATAATCACAGTGAGCATCAACATCAAACCATTTAAGATAGGGATGTTTTAGTGGCTTTGGAGGAACTTGTGTGATTAGATAGTTTTTGAAAAGTTGTGGGAATAATTCAATGATGGCTCTCTCTTTCTTTTTACTCAACAATTTTTTGGGTTAAGTAATTGTTTGACTCATAGATGTAGGTTTTAGAGTAGAACTAGATGCATACGCCTAAGGGTTCATTGGGAACCTTGGCTACTAGATAAGTTGATAAGCACCAGGGTTTTGGAAAGCATTGTTCACAACTGGGAAAGTATGCGAGTATAGGCTAATCTGTAGGGGTTGAATGGGAATAAGTCTTGTTTAGGAAGCCAAAAAAGGTTGTTGAGGAATAATTGGTTGGGGATTTGGGTATGAGCTAATTTACGAAGTCAATGTGAAGTTAGAAGGCCCTATCCTTTTTGCCTTTTTTTTGACTTGGTCTTTTCTTAGGCCATCGAATGCATTGGTATGACTTGGACTGGCATTAGTATTGTGAGAGATTTTTGATCCTAACAAAGTGGTTGTTTAATGCACACACGAATTGAGTTATGAGGATTCTTGAAAATAGGCCGTTTCAAGATTTTCCACCAACTTGTTAAGTTGCATTTTTATTTCTTGTAGGTTATGCCCAAATTTCTCTCGGTTGAGTTCTAAAGCTTGTATTCATGCTTCTAATTGATCTTCCATCTCTTTTAAACTACTGCCCTAGCAAAAGATTTTTATGTTATGTAATGATATGATGAATGTATTACACGAATGATGATGATCTATGAATGATTGAGATGCATGAAATGAATGAAAATAAAACAAACAAACAAACAAATAAATAAATAAATAAATAATTGTGAACCTATTAATATTAGCATGATTCATGTAAAAAGGAAGTAACAAACAAGAATAAAGTTAGCATCCAATATAAACAATGAAAAAGACAAAACAAGTTAGTGCACAACTCATGTATAACAAAAGGTATATGACCTAATTTTGGATCATTTCTATCAAAAGGAATGACATAGTTTTACCTATGGATTAAGTCCATTACAGCTCACTATATCTGATTTAGGATTGACTTTATAAGTTCCTAAATTATTCCTCACATCATTATCCATCACAGACTAGTAAGGCACCATAATCTTCGCCCATCATAAGCTTCCAACGGAGCGAGTTCAATTTTAATGGGAGTATTTCACTAGCCCATGTACAGATATGAAATTTCACAAAGGTGTAGGTATTTTACTTCTTCTTAAGAGATAGAGCTCAAGTATAGAGCTCATGTTATGCATATGCAAGTGAATGATAGATGTGATTTAAAAAGATAAATAAAGAAAACATAAACAAGAAGAAAAATTCTTAAATTTATTAAGTTAGGCTTGGATCACAAAAAATTATTTATTGGCCTGACTCTCAATTCTCCTCATTGAAGTTCACTAAACTATCATAACATATAGATCTGTGGACCTATCGTTAGATATAGGTTTAAGGAGTCGCCACCAATATTTTTTTTATCTAGGTGTGATTGGCCACCAAAATGAATTTGTCCCATTTTAAAGAGGAGTCCCAAGCTTGACTTAGGTATCTTTAAATGATAGATTCTAGTTTACAAAATCAAATTTAGGTTTGAGAGTGCAATTACATGTGAGAAAAGTTATAGCACCCTTATAAACCCCACTCGAAAGATTATCCAAGTTTTAAAACATGTTTATTGTTTACCAAATAATTTAATTATTAAAATTGATCTTAAAATTACTCTAATAGTTTGACAGTAATTTAAGATAATTTTCTCACCTCATGAGTATTCATAGAAACTAGTATCCCACTCTGAAGAGACTACATTGTCGATTCATTAATGTATTTTCTAGGAAATAATTTTAAAAACAATTAATAAAATTATCAAATGATTTGGTAGGATTTTATATCGATACATATCCCCCAATAGTTTGGAGGGATTTTTATTTGAAAACCTTTTAATGAAAATTTTAAAAAAATCATTACATATCCCCCAATAGTTTGGTAGCAATTTAAAATAATTTTCTACCCTCATGAGTATTTATGAAGATAAATGTCTCATTCTAAGCTCAAATTTTTCAAAAACTCATCGGATTTGCATGGATCTACCCTGAAAGGTAGCGGATTCAATTTCTGCTTCCCTTTTTAATCCTTTTTGCAAAGATTAGCTTATCAGTGGGTGATCTTCGCTTAGTTTTTTTTTTTCTATTTTTGTTCTTACCCACTAGTTGTGTATGCTTGTTTTTTCCTCCCCCTTTTTGTTTTACCGATTGCTTCTTTTATAGGAATAAAACCCATTTCAATGTAAATTGATTTTAGTGCTTACTGGATCTTCTGTGATTTTCCTTTTTCATGAAGATTAGGATAAAAATAATTTTAAAATTGTTAAATTATTTGGACTTAGAATCAAATCTAAATCCCAAACAATCTGCTAATTTGCATGTTTTTCTTTTTGATTTTTTGGCTCTTTTTTTTTAACTTTGATAGATTTGACCACAAAAATAAAATAAAATAAAACTAAAAATTAAAATTAACTAAGACCAAAATCAAAACCTAAAAGATTTTTGTTTGAGCTTTTAATCATTAGGCCTACTATTTTTGCATTAAGGCCTAATTCACAATCAAAGGCCCATTTCAATTTTGAAATTTTTTTCGGACAAATGGGGTGTCAACAAAGTCAAATCCCATTTTGTCCAATACCAAATAGGGTGTCTACATAAACTCCATAAAGAATCCAAGAGTCACAAAGATTTCTAGATTCTTAAAGATCTTAAGGTTCATATAGATTTAAGATTCGCAAAGGTTCTAGATTTGTAAAGGTTTAAGATTTGCAAAAATTTCAAATTTATAAAGATTTTAATATTCACAAAGATCTTAAGATTTACAAAGATTTTAAGATTTGTAAAGATCCAAAGATTCATAAAGATTTAATATTTGCTGTGGTTTTGAATTTGCAAAGGTTCCAAGATTTGCAAAGATCCCAAGATTCACAAAGATTTTAAGACTTGTAAAGATTCTAGATTTGAAAAGGTTCTAAGATTCATAAATGTTTCAATATTCACAAAGGTTCTAAGATTCGCAAAGATCCCATGATTCGTAAAGATTTTAAAATTCACAAAGATTTTAAGATTCATAAAAATCTTAAGATTCTTAAAGATTTCAAGATTCACAAAGATTTCAAGATTCACAAAGATCTCAAGATTTGTAATACTTTGTAATTAAGAGTCAAAATCCTAACAAAATTTCCATTAAAGGGTCAAAACCTTATCTAAAATTTTTTTCCCATCTTAAAAAAACCTTTTCAGAAATTTCTTCATCCTTTTAATTTCAATATCTAGAAACAAAATTTCTTTTCTAGCAAACAAATATCACGAATGCAGTGCATGTAATATAAATGTAAATCAATGTCATGCAATTATAAATGTGGTAATTAGGTTCTCAAGCTACCATCTCACTTTTTTCTTTTTAGCTTCTTAACATTAATGATTTTAGATTCACCTTGTAAATTCCATCAACTGATCATTTCCATCATCTGGTCACAACTCATAATTTTTGTCATTTGGTCTGGAAAACATCTTTTGAAGATTCTTTAATCTTTCTCATTTCATCTTTTTCTTGCTCCTGTCATTCTAGATTTCTTTTTAAAGGAATGGAATTAAGTTTTTCACCTTTCTCGTTTCATTTACTCCTTACCCCTATCATTCTAGATCAAGCTTTTTCATTTATTTCATTTTTTTCTTGCCCCTGTCATTCTAGATTGCTTTTCAAAAGAATGGAAATTTACGAAGATTATCATTCATTTATTTATAATCATTCTAATTTATGACAAATATGGTTCAATCATACATTTCCTTAATTCATACAGGGGATGCAAACTTGGTAAAGAACAAAAAAAAATTGATATTCATTATTGAAAGGAAGTTTGTTCAATAACAAATCAAAGGTAAAAGCAAATCACTATGACTATTTGAATGAGACATTAATGTCCAAATAATGATTGTTTAACTAATTTTGAACTTTAACTTAGAGTCTTTCTTAAAAACACTTTCCATTGATATTCTCGATCTTTAAGCCAAACATTATCCATATCCCTAGGATTCTCAAATGAAGTTGTTTTCAAGTTTTTATCACTAAAATTCCCCTTTTGAATTTTCAATTTAAGTCTTTTTTTTCTCTTTTTGTTTCATTTCTTCTTATTTTTCATTCTTTATTTTTTTCTTACTTTGTTTTTTGCTTGCACATCTTTTTCTCATATTTTCTGTTCATTTCTCTTTCTTCTTGATCCATTAGTGACATTTAAATCAAAATCCCAAACAATCGAATTGCAAACCTGCCTTAGTTCAATTTATGATTCTCCAATTTGAGCATTCGCATTTGATCAAAATGCACTTTTTAAAGTATGTAATATAGTCTAGGGTGAGGGTTATGAAAGAAATGGATAAAATTAAACCCAAAATGTATTTGAAAGGTAATCAAATCAAAGATCATTTCTTTTCACAGAGAGCACTTTGACATTTTACCCCATCAATTTACTTTTTTTTTTCATTTTTTTTTTTGTAATTTGAACTTTTCATCATTTTCAAGAAAGATCTAACACAAAAAAGCTTTGCCCTTGAAATCATTAAGGACTTTCACTTTTCTTTTTTTGTGGACAAGCTTTTTTAACTTTGCCTTTCTAGTGTGAGGGTAATCCTCGGTTAGAGTTTCTTGAAAGAAAATTTCAATAAGCTCAAATAGGTAGTAAAGGATAATTTTATTCCTTGTGTGAAAGGTAAAAGAAAGATGGCTATTTTTCCTCTCAAACAGGAATACTCTCAATGAAAAACATTTATTAACCAATAGCAAACTTGTGAATGAACTATTATAAAAATCACTTACTGTATCCACTTTCATCTTTTAATGGGTGAATTCTTTGCCAGATTTGTCTTCTTTTATTCAATAATCTCAATAGATTAGCAATATCAACTAATCAATCATATAAACATAAATGATGCTTTCAAAATTGAATCTTGAATTGTTGTCATGATTGTCTAAACATTCATTATTTGGAATTTGAGAATCGATATAATAAAAGATATGAGAAAGTAAAAGCATATAATGGTGATTCACATGAAAGAAGATATGTCATGAAAATGCATCATATTTGTCGCTTTTATTAAAATTATGAAAAATAAAATGAAATCCTTGTACAAAAAAGAAATCTTGTCATTGTTCTAAAGAAATCCTAAAATGATAAGTAGTTCAAGTCAACTTTAACTTTTCATATCATTCCAATGATCATGCCTCTGTGTGGTTGGGCAAAGGGTTTTTATAAATGTTCAATCCATTTGACTGATCAAAACTAACCACGTTTGCCTTAATCAAATTTTGCATTTTATGCTTGAAAGTAAGATAACTTTCTATGGAATGGCCCACATTTCCATTATGATAATCATGGCTTTGGCATCATACCATTTGGGATAGAGTGGCTTCAGAGGTTTCAGCTTAACAGATGCTACCATTTGATTTTTAACAAGCTCTAAAAATAATTAGTGTATGTCATAAGAATTAGATCAATTTGGGCACTTTCTTGGTTATGTCGAAGTCTCCTCGAACCATTGATTACCTTAAATTTTAGTATTTTTATGCTCATTTTTAGTGTAATTTTCTTTATAATTTAGCTTGTTCCTTGCAAATTATGGCAAAAATACTCCTAAATGCACATTTTTCTCATGTGTAAGTAAAAATGGAGAAAATGAGAAATTTTGGACAATTTGGATATGTTTTGGAGGATTTTTGGTGTAAATTGTGAAAATGGCCTAAAACTAGTGCATTAAGTTAGATTGCTTTTGAGGGGGTTTTCTTGAACTTTTCTTCTATGAAATTTTTTTAGCACTATTTCTAGCATTTTTGTAGTGATTTTATGGTTAAATTTGCTCATGGAATACTTGAATTTTTTATAGCAAAATATGAAAACATACATGTATGCAAGACACTTGACAAGGAAAAGAAGGTGCACTAGTGGCGTGGAAAGCAATCTTCATTTACATGAGAATTAGGCATCACATTTTGGCATTCAAATGAAGACTTCAAAAGGTGATGACATGGCATATTGGAAAGCTTTCATTGGTTATAACTTGGATTTTTTTGAAAGTGGCAAAACACATAAGGAAGGCTTGCAATTGAGGAAGAACAAAGTAGCCTAAAACAACCTTGAACTAAATGCAAAAGCAAAGAGGAAAGAAGTCCCTAGAAGCTTACCTCATTATAGATATTTTGAAGAGATTTTTTTTTAGGCTCCATTCACCACTCACTTACTTATAAATAGGAGTGGAGCCAGCTATTTTAGAGAGATTTTAGCTTAACTTGTTCTTTAATTTCTATATTTTCTTTTACTACATTTTACTTTCTTATCAACCAAATAGCCCTTGATCTTTATGTTTTTCTATTGATTTTGATTTCACATTTACATTTCCTTAAGTATTTTTCAATGTTCTTTATGATTTAACAATGATGCTTGCAAATTTTATTGATTTCCAGCTCAAATCTTCAAGTTTTCTCGTTGATTTCAAAACTATTTTTGCATTTTTAGACTTGACCTAGTTGTAATGTTTTAATTAGAACTCAATCATTTCTTACTTGTTTTTGCTTCAATTTTTTTCATAGTTTTGTAGCTCATTAGGCTCTAACATCTTTAAAAAATACAATTAAATTCATTCCCAATCAATACTGTTAATTCTTATAAGTTGAGGTTGAAATCTGCATCCAGTATAGTCCAGGCGTGATCTCCAAGCTTGAGCAAGACGCTTCTCTCCTATTGGCAAATTGTTTGATCCTTCCAACCTTTGATCTCTTATATTTACTTGTTGTCTTGCTTATTTATAGTTTGTTGTGATTTATTTCATGATTTTGATAGCTATTTCGATTAATTGTGTTGTTCATGCTTTATTTTTTGCTTAGTTGTACACTGTTTGGATTTAGAGTTTATTGAGTTGATTTTCGTTTTATATTATGTGATTTTATTGTTGAATTTTGTGGCAACCTTGCTGATAAATCATTTTTTAGCTCAACTTCAGTTCATTTTCATTAGAGGCTTCTGATCTCATTTTTCTCTTATTAACTCAGTGAGTTAAGGATGAAATTTCAATTTCAATTTTAGTTTTTCTTAGTTAAATCTTACATTTTCTTTTACTTTTTGTTATTTAAATCATTTTTCCTTTTAGTCCTTTAGTTGATCTTAAAATTCCAATTCATGATCATGTGTTTTCCAAGAAGTTATGGTTTTCAAGCTTTTATATTAAACTTTGCAATTGCCTTTTAGCCTTTGCTTTGCAAATTGAATTCTCATATTGTCTATTTAAAGTTCTTTCAATTTATAGCTTGCAATCATTTAGTTCTCCGTAACTTAGATTAAAATTTTCTAGCATAACTTCAATGTTCTAGATTTTACTTTCATTTTCGGTTCCAACTTGTTTATTGAATTTTTGTATTTTTTTGCTTAACATTTGGAGTTCAAACTTGTTCTTACTTTGGTTCTTTACTTGTTTTTGCAATCCCTAGTTTGATTACATGAAATTTGTTAACATTTATAATTAGGTGTCATTCATGAAGTCATAGTTTTCCTATTATATCTTTATATTTTTGGTTTTGTAAGTTTTGCAAGTTTAGTTGCATTTTGCATTTTCACCACTTCGATTTCAATTCAAAATTGTTTTTACCTTGATTTAGCAACTGCATTTTACATTTTATAGCATGCACTTACTTTTTGTTCTTGTTCATTTTCTCATTTATTTAGCTTTGTATTTTTTATGCTTTATTCACTTTTATTTTTGGAGTTATTTTTCATGTTCATTTGTTGATCAAGCTAACTATAGAATGGTATGGGGATAATAGGTATTTAGTATAGGAACATCTTTACCTAATCTTTATGGGATGATATCTTGATCAAAAAGTCACTGTTATTACTTGTACAGCCTGTGCACTTGCAAAATTATCCTATCAGCCACTTGTTTGGTTGTCTAGTCTCGCAACTAGAGTAGTGGTAAGGTTAGGCACATATGTAAGTGGTTGAAAAGCTGGTTGATAAGGATTTGGGGAGATATTGTTCATGGTTAGGTAATAAGGTTAGTACATCAAATAGGGATAATATAGAGCATAGCTTCCAACCTGGTGCTTATGGACTATAGCTTAAGCCTCTCATTCATTATTCTTTAATGTAGCCCTTTTTCTTGCATTGGATGACTCATCCCCTTCTAATTTTCCATTCTTAATGGTATTTTTAATGATTTCTCCAAAAATCACTATATCAATAAAATTCTTAGTGACATTTCCAATCATTTTTTCATAGTAAGAAGCCTTGAGAGTATTGACAGACAGGACTGTAGTCTCTTTTTCATTGAGCAGTGGTTAAACTTGGGCAGCAATATCCCTCAAACTCTGGGCATATTATTTGAAGCTCTTAGTATCTTTCTTTTCCATGCTTTGTAAGGATAAACGGTTTGGCACCATATCTATGATGTACTTGTAATGGGCAATAAAAGCCTTTGCTAATTCACTCCAGCCATGAACATGAGACCTATCCAATTAGACATACCACCTTATAGTAAATCTAGTGAGACTATCTTGAAAAACATAGATGAACAACTTTTCATTATGCGTATATATAGCTATCTTGCAACAATACACAGTCATATATGTAATAAGGAACTTAATCTTATCGTACTTTTCAAACTTAAGCACCTTGAACATTCATAAAATTACAACATAAGGAACTAGGCATAATTTGCTAGCATTCATTGAACCATATAAATCTATCCTTTTAATGGCTGTAAGCTTTTCTTCTATGAGATCTATCTTTTGCAAACCATATATCTCTTTGGCTTCTACAAGGTCTATCTTCAGTTTTTCTCACTTTTTTAGGTCATTAAGATTTGAAACTTGGGTTAGATCAAATGTCTTGACATTAAGAATAGGGGTAATAAGAGCAATAGTTGAAGGAATATCAGCATGGCCATAAGGATAACTTATAGTGCATGGTAAAATGGTGCTACACCCTTAAAGACATTTGTTCAATGTATGAGCAAAAGTCAATGGATCAATTTCATTTTGTATCATCACCTTTTCCACTACTTTCTTGCCTTTGTTCATGTTTTTCAATAACTCGATAATAGTTTTCATTTGCCCCTTCAATTCTTCTTGTGCTTTTTTCTAGCTTCTAGAAGTGAATAATATTTTTTGCTTCCATGATCTTTACTTAGTATCTAGTGTTGTAGCATCTCAAATTATTTGAAGATTGAACTATCCTTGAACCTTGATTCACCACAATTAGGGTGCATATTTAAAGTAATGTTTATGAAACCATCCAATTATGCATGAGAATGCTTGAATAAATGCTATAAAGAGGATTTACCACATAACAATTGTTAACAAGAAAAATTTTTATTGAATTAAAAGTTATTTTTAACCAAATCCAATATTACATCCATGAAAAACCTAGAGTTTACTATGGAAAGAAATTCCTAATTTGTTGATATTGGCATTGCACTTCATTAAGGAAATCTAACAATTCTTAGCCATATGCTCCTACTGATGGAACCCTTGTCTTCCATTCTTCAACCTTTTTTACCATGTCTTTCTCATTGTGAGTACCATAGTGATTTGGTCAAGCAGCCACTCGAACTAGTCATGCGTCATTACATATGCTTGATTTATTTGCTCACATTCTTCATTCACAACCCCTATTTGTGTTCTAATTTCAACCACAAAACCATTCAACATTTGGATGTGTGTTTATGCCTCAGAGAGTGCCTCCTTACTTTCTTGAAACTTTGCTTGCAATTGTCTATTTTTTTTCTTTAAAGTTGGGCCAATTCATGAGTAGTGGATGACTATGTGGTGTTAATGTTAGCGAACATATTCTTCTATTCATCTTTTTCTCGTTTGAGTGCTTGAACTTCCTTTTTAAGTATTTTATTTGCCAACTTCAACTTTTTGGGCTTTCTTTCCAAGCCAATAGAGGACTTTGATAGACTCTCTATAGATGTAATTAAGATTTTTTTTTTGTTAAAATTATTTTATGGCAATCACTTTTTATGATAAATCAAATGATGTATGCACATATAGTTAAAAAAAAAAGGTTAGTATGCATATAATATATATAAGGAGCAATTTATAAACAGAATAATAAATGTCCTATCATATGTTTTATTTTGGATTTTTTAACAAAGAGCAAGGTAGGGCTCTAACTTAGGTTCAGATTTTGCTAGCCCAAGTAGAGACAAAAAATCTCATGAAAACATGGGTATTCTAATCCCTCATAAAGGATGGAGCTCAAGTCTAGAGCTTATGCATGAATGCAAATATGGTGCGTGTAAAGGAAATGGCACCCAAATAATCAAAATCTACAAAATAAACAGATAAATTAGTAACAAAATCATAAGATACAAAATAAAAAAAGGTTAGTGCAATAAAATAAAAACCATCAAAGTAAGACTTAAGATAACACATAACTAATGAATGGCTTGACTCTCTAATGTCCCAATGAAGTTGCCAAATTATCATAATGTTTAGGTTTGATAACCTACCCATTAAACATAAAAATATGGAGTTGCCTCTAATCTTTTTTCCTAGGTGTGATTGGCACCTATGTGAATCTATCCCTTTTAAGGTTGTATAAGCCTAAGCTAAAGGTTTCTAAAAAGAATAAGTTTTGGTTTACATAAATAAAACTAAGGTTTAAAAGTCGATTACATGCAGAGAAGGTATTAGCACCTCTTTACACCCAAAATTGGTATCAAATTAATCATATTTTATTTGATTTAAGCCTTAATCAAAGATGATTTTTTATCATGGCAATAAATCAATTCCAATCCTTTTATTTATTTAAACACATGGTGATACAAAAATTTTATTATGAATCAAATCATGCAATCATACAATAATAAAAAATATCATGCAAAAAATATAAAATCATGCCATGCAATAAATAATGCAATAAAATATCATGCAATAAATATAATATCATACCAAAAATAAGCCAAGATATCATGCAATGAAACATAAAATCATGCCAAAATCACTCAAAAATATCTATTAAAAAATATCTTGCAATAATATAAAATATCATGTAAAAATATAAAATTTCATGCAAAATATTAATTACTATGCAAATATAATATTAATAATGCAATATAATATAATCATGTAGATATAATATAATTATGCAAATATAACATAAATTATCATGCAATAATATTTTAAAATATCATGCAATTATCATGCAAAAATAACGTCATGTAATAATATTTTAAAATATCATGCAATTATCATGCAAAAGTAACATCATGCAATAATATAAAGTATTAAGCAATAATATAAAATATCATACAAATATCACTATCATAAAAATATATTAACAAATCACACAATAAATATAATCATGCAAATAACAATTAATCATGTAAATAAATATATCAATAATCATGCAAATAATAAACAGTAATCATGCAAGCAAACTAAATTCATACAAATAAACTGTAAAATATTACCAATTTTTTTCTCATCATAATTAAATAACAATTAAATAATAAATAACATAAAAAATAGAAAAATAAAAAAAAATAAAGTAAAAAATAAAAAATAAAATAAAAATCAGAAATGAAAATAGAAAGAAAAAAGAAAGCTAAAACCTGTGATCTGGTCGGGTTCAACCTAGTCAACACGTTGATCCTATGCAGGTCAACGCGCGCATCCTAGGAGGTAAAAATGATGTCGTATGGTTTGGGTATAAAAGCCAATAAACCTTTATTTTTCTCATAACTATTTTAGCCTTTCTCACTCTAGGATGAATTTTCTCTCACTTCTCTTAGCATTCTGATTAGCAATTTGCAAACACATAGAATCATACAAGTAATATAATGATAAGATTAGCTGAATTTTGAAAAGGGAAACTACTATAATTGGCACTTAAATGGAAGGAAGGATTCAAGCTCAATCATTGGATGCAATTGAGTGAAGATTAAAAGAGTTGGTACATTTTCTTGCATTTGAATTGAGACCATTAACTAATAGCTAATGTGGTGTTTTGGAGGCTTCTAATTGATTATAATTTTGAACATTTAAATGTTACAAGATCAAAGGAAGAGAGCTTGAAGAGAAGTGAAGTGAAGAGAAACAAACTACTAGGAAGCCTATGAAGCAAACTTTGATAACATGGAAATATCTAGCACATGTGACATCTTAGCTAGCTATTTCTTGTAATTTGATTGGTTGGAACACATTATCCTTGGCCTAGAAATAGGGGTAGTGGCTAGTCAAGGAGGAAGAGTTAGATTAGAGTAGATTTTAGGATTTACATTTTTAGCATTTACATTTTTTATTCATTTTCTCTTAAGTAATTTCCTCCTTGTTCTTTTAAGGGGTTGTTTGGGAGAAAATTCCCTTAAATTTTAAACAAAATTTACACTTTTTGCATTTACTTTTCATGCACTTTAAGATTCAAGCAATGCAATTTAATTTTCTTTAAGTTTTCTTTCACAACTTCAAGCTTTTTCATTGATTACTCAAAGTTATTTAGCTACTTTCAATACTACATTACCTGTGATTTTCATATTAAATCTTTATGATTTTTTGCATTTTTTCCTCCAACTTTTTTTTTTTTTGTAAATTCTCAATTCATAGTACTACAAATTTGGAAAAAAATTCGTTGTCAAATTCCTTCTGCATTTCTTTCTAAAAATCATCAAATTCTTAGCTAGAAATCTAGCAACAAGGAGGCAGCAGGTGGTGATATCACTTATGGTGGCTTTTCTCCATGCTAGGCAGTTGATTCTTGATCTCTTCTACAGTTGTTATTTTACTTGTTTACTTGCTTTAATTCAATTCCTTGCTTTGAATTTAATGTGTTCTAAGGCTGTTTGGCTAAGTTTCTCTTGAACGCTCTGTTTTTATATTTTTTTCATTAGTTTTTTGTAAAAGTAATCTTTAAGCTTGTAAATGCATTGTTTTGATTGATTTATTTGTTTGATCTTGTAGTAATCTTGTAGATCTAAGTTACTTTAGCTCAGTTTTAGTTCATTTTCTTTGTAAGATTATAGATCTAAGTTTTCTTTTCAATGTTGTTGCATTTCTAGATTTAGAGCTTAGTTGTAGTTTGTGTAGTTTCAACTTATTCTTGTAATTTGCCTTTAGTAATTGCATTTCAATTGTGCTTTGACTCGTGTTTACTTATTGTTTTCACATTTATGATTCTGTTTGGATCAATTTTAGCTAGCATTAAGATCACATTTTACTTGGAAGTTAAAAGTTATTTAAATTCGATTAAGGTAGTTATATTTAGTTGCACTTCAACTTCTTGTTTCAAAATTTCATTTGCGGTTTCATTATTACTTTAGCTTTCTAATTCATGTTTCATAGATTAGATTTACTTTTCAATCATGTTAGAGTTAATTCAATGTAATTTAGCTACTATTTTTCTTAGATTTTCAAGTATGTTTATCGTACACTTAGTGATTATGTTTTTGATTATGTGTATTTCTATTCCTTGTTTTTACTTTCTAGTTGAGAATAGCTTAATAATGCTCTATTTAATCGATTGAATCAATTTTAGATTGAGTGTGAAGATAATAGGTATTTAGCCTAAACTTCTTAACTAATCCTCGAGGAAACAATATATTAACTTAGATCACTATTATTACTTGAACGATTTGTGCGCTTGCAAAAATCACCAATCAGTTACAAGTTATAACAAAAGAAGCTAAAGACACCTAAAAGTTAGAAAAAATGTTAGGTCTCTGCTATGGAAGTAATGGGTCAAGATAAGTATAATGATAAGAATAAAGAATCCAAGCCTTTTAATAAGAACATAAAAGCTATGTCTTACTCTCCTAAGTCAAGCATCGGATAATGTGATGAATTTATCTCTTATATCTTATATTATCTTAAGCTAGAAACCTATCCTATACTTTGTATAAATTTGTAGCTATTACATTGGGTAAATAGTGAAATATATTCTATCTTTAGTCTTACCTTTTTAGATATTAGAGCAATGATAAACTCTTATGTGTAAGATGATCTATGGTTGCCAACAAATCTAATATTGAGTCCAATAATAGCTCCACCATGGCTGGTAATGATTTAAGCATTTTTTTTTCTTTTTCATTTGATATGAATAGTAAAAATATATTTACTAATAACTCTATTGCCCAATTACCTCTCAAACTTATGCCTTTATATTACTCAGCATGGTGAGTTCAGTTTATATCTCTTTTAGAAGGGTATAATCTCCTTGGCTACATGGATGGAACCTTTCTATAGCCTTCACCTTTGACTAGCAAAGATGGCAAAAAAGAACCAAATCAAGCCTACTTCCATTGAAAAAGATGAGACCAACTATTATAACATGCAATCATCACTTGTATATCAAAATTAAAATTTCCAATAGTGATTACAATTGAAACTTTAAAAGAAGCTTAGGATACACATGCAAGACTTTATGCCAAAAGATCCAGATTACTTGTCATCACCCTAAAGGAAAGACTCTATGAAACAATGCAAGGATCCAGGTCTACCTCTGAATGCATAAAGCTACTTAAGTTTACTATTGATGAACTAGCACTTATTGATAGGCCAATAGCTTTGGAAGACATTACAATCCATGTGCTCAATGGAATAAGGACAAAATTTAAAGAAATTGGTGCCTCTATTATGCAAGTGATACTTCTCTCACCTTTGAAAAATTGCACCATAAACTTGTTGCCTATGAAGAATATTTGAAAAGAAAAGAGACAATTAACAATATATCTCGTCATAGCAAATTTTACTAGGAGGAGTAATAATAATCCTCAATGCAATTTCAATGATTATCACCAATTCAACAATTCAAGAAATAGTTGAAGTTAGAATTACTCTAACTATGCCATGGCAAGAGATAATGCTCCTCATGGTAGTCAAAATTTCCAAGGACAAAGGATAAATAATTTTAGCAAAGGAAATAGATTATCAATTGCAGGCCAAATTTGCAATCAATATGATCATTTTGCAAGAAATTGTTCTTAGTTCTTAAATCACGATGGCTCAAAACTAGTTGCAAATTATGCTACATCTACTACTTTTGTTAACAAGGATTGGGTACTTGATTCAAGCTTATCACATCATGTCACTAATGATTTAAGCAATTGTTTATACACCCAAAATACACTAGATTGGATGAATTATAAATTGGTGATGGCTTAGGTTTTTATATAACTCATGCTGGAAAAACCATAATTTCTACCTCCAGTACATCTATTGATCTTTTATGTGTTTTATATGTTCCAAAAGCTTTCAACAATTTAGTATCAGTATCAAAGTTTTGCCTTAATAATAATGTCTTTGTTGAATTTCAGCCATTTCATTTTTTAGTGAAGGATCGATACATGGGGGTGATTCTATTGCACAGACAAAATAAATGTGGGATATATTATTTTTCAAAATCACTTTAGATGCAACCAGTGGCCTTGGTTAGAGAAAAAACATTAAGGACTGCTTGGCATTCTAGATTGGGTCATCCTTCTCCAAGAATTCTCAATTTCATTTTTAGGACATTTTCTCTACCCATGTCTACAATTTCTTCTAGTAATCAATTGTGTCAATCGTATTAATGTTACAAAAGTCATCACTTACCTTTTAGTGTCTCTTCTATTGAAAGTCACAATACTTTAAAGTCTCGTACACATATGTTTAGGGGCCTTTTCCAATTACTTCAATGGAAGGTTTTCGTTATTTCATCATTATTGTTGATTTATTCTCTAAATTTATTTGGTTTATCCCTATGTTGTGAAAATATGATGTTTTCTCAATATTCACCAAATTTAAATTGTTAGTTGAAAATTGTTTTAAAACAAAAATTGTGTCCATTTTCTCTTATGGTTATCTTAATGTATTGATTTTGAGACTCAATGACTAAACATAAAAAATTTAAAATCGTGAAAACATGAGATGTTGCTACTAATCTTTTTTAAGGTGTGATAGACCACTTAAAATTTTTACCTCTTTAATAAAAAAGATAATTTTGGTCTACAAAAATAGGATTGGATTTGAGAGTCAGTTACATAGGAAGAAGGATTAGTACCCCTATAGCGCTCATAAAATTAGTACCTATTAATCATATGCTATTTATAATTTTGGATAAAAATAGTTTTATATGAAATTGAATTATAAGTCCTTTCATTTTCAAGAAATAAAATCAATTAAAATCTTTATTTAGAAATGCTATGAAAATCCCTAAACTAAAGAAATACCTTAAAATTTTCAAACATAAAGCCAAAATTTGAAGATAATCCTTTCCATTTAAGACTTACCACAACATTTCCTTAAAAATAAGAGTAACATTCTTTGAAAATGATAATTATTGATGGCTCCTAACATCTAGGCAGAGTACCAAAAATTATACTCATTGAAATATTATTTTAAATTTATTTATTTATTTATTTTTGAAATTAATTAATTTTTTTAAAAAATTAAATAACTAACCATAAACATCAATAATTAAAATAAACATATATATATATATATAAATAATAAATGCAAATATAGATGTAAATGAGTGTCCTAAATGATGATGAGATGCAAAGTTAAGATCGGGTTCTTAAATATAAAAAAACCACTCGAACTCTTTAATTTCAAGGTAGAGTTTAGGTGAGACTATTTATATTTAAAATCTCATTATTTTTTATTATTTATTTAATTCTATTATTTAAAAATATGGAATTAAATGAGAATTCTTAATAAAATAAAATTTTTTAAATCTCCCATCATCTAAGTAGCATTTCAAAACAAATTACTTCATGGAAAGCTTTCATATAAATCCTTAAATTTTATAATGGTTTTAGGGTTTTGGGTAGACTTAGGGCTTTAAGGTTTTATTTAGGGTTTCAACTAAAGTTTCAAGATTTCACTTAAGGTTTAGGGTTTTATTTAGGGTTTAACATTAGGGTTTTGGGTTTCATATTAGGGTTTTTGTTTCATTTAGGGTTTCAAGTTAAGGTCTCATTTAGGATTTAAGGTTTTGTTTTAGGGTTTTACTTTAGGGTTTCATTTTAAGGTTTCACAAATTTATGAACCACTCTAAAAATCTATAACTTTTAGACTTACTTTCGGAGTAAGCTTATTTTTATTATTTTTTTTTTGAAAAAAATGAATTTTTTATTTTTATTTACTTTGCTTTTCATTTAAATTATTATTATTTATTAATCTTTTATTATTTTATTTTTATTATTTAATAATCTCCTAACACCTAGGCGGAATTATTTATCATTATATTTTTTCAAATTTGATTTTTATTCCCTTCAACATCTAGGTTGGGATTTCAAAAACTTTATTTTTATTATTTTTATTTTTTTACATATTTATTATTTACTATTATTATTTTTAAGAAGCATGGTATAATTAATTAATTTAAAGTGTATGGAGAATGAATTGCATCATAAGTAATTCTAAGCTTAAGACATTAAGTTGCATAAAATTTAAAGCATAGAAATTTAATCAACTTGGAAATAAAAAAAATGCATGGAATTAAATCATAATTAAACTCAAACAACATAAAAGAAATATGTATGGTATGAAATACGCATAATCATAAACTTTATGAAGAACAAACAAGGTATAAACGCAACTAGCTTTTTTTTAAAACCTTTTTGAACCTTTCTCATGATTTAACACAACCTCTGATTTAGTTAATGAAAGCTTACTTGAATCTAACAAGCAAGAATGAATCATGTATATTCATGTCACCCCACAAATAAACCATACGCAACATTAGAGGGCAGCAAACATGGATAAAGGAAGAAGCTTCCACACCTTTAAGAACCATCGATAATCCACATGCATATAGGCTTAACAAACAAGAAATGAGTTCAGCTTTAAACTTCCATAATAGACTCAGACAAGGGACCCAAAAAAAAGAAGGAAAACAATACACCAAATAGGATGAAAACGGAAACATGGACAACCCCAAAAACATTGGATATAACCAACGCAAGAAGCTAGGAGTCTTGCGCCTAGACAGAACAACAACGGCATAACAAACTTCACGTAAGCAAATTGAATTTCTTCTTCTCTTCTGGTCTTTAACCGAGAGGTCCTATAGTGGCTTAAAAAAAAGTTTAAGTTTTTAACCTTTTCTTTCATTGAACAACATGATATCATTTTATGCAAGTAACTCATATATAGGAAACATGAGAATGCCTTTCTGTGACTATTATATCATGTATACAAATTACCAGAAATTAGCACCACTTTTCTCGCAAGCTTCAACTTTTTCTTTCCTTTTGATGTTTTTTGCTGAACGCTACCTTTGTTTCTGCTGCTGTTTTTTAGTTTATGCCGCCTGCTACCAGTTTTTTCTGCTTGCCTCGTCTCTTCTGCTTTTCTGTTTTTTCTTCTCATTTACTGCCCACCCAATTTTTGTTTTTCCCATTTTTGCTTCCCTTTTTATTTTTTGGCTGCTGTTACTTTTTTTTAAGTAGTGTTCTCTTTTTTTTTTTTTGCTGCCTTTCCAGTTTTTTTGGTCTCCATTTTCTGGTTTCCTGTCCTTCCTTCTGCCACTGCCCATATGCCGTTCCCTTCTCCTCTTTTTTTTTTTTTGCACCTTTTTTTGTGTTTTTTATTGCCTCTATTCTTTTCTAGCCTTTCTACTTCAATTTTTCTGGTTTTTTCGCTAGTTGCGTGCCCAGAGTTGGATACTTCTCTTTTATTTTTTTTCGTTTTTTCCTGCTTGACTCCTTTCCTTTTTTTCTTTCTTCTCTCCCTTCTGCTCTTCTCTCTTCTGCTTTTATCCCCGCTTCACGTTCTTCTTTCTTTTTTTTTTTTCTCACGTCTGGTTCCACTTTTTCTAACTTTCTTCCTTTTTTGTTTTTTTCTCAAGCCCCACGTTCCCATGCACATTCTCAGCTTCATGCATTAGCTTTTTCTTTTTCTTCTCATGTAGCTTCCCGTTTCCCTCTTCAAATCGTTTTCCTTTCGCGTCTCATGCCCAGCTTAACAAAGCCAAGTGAGCTTTGTTTATTTTGCTTTAGCCATGTTTGATAGCCTTTTGTTTTGTTTTTTTGTCTTTTTGTTTTGTTTTGTTTTTTTTTTTTATATTTTAAGCTTTATTTGGGTTATAAGCTTTAGTCATTTGAGCTTCAAGCTTATTTTTCATTTCTTTGTTTTTAGGCCAAGCTCTTTATTCTTTTTTCTCTTTTTTTATATTTTTTTATTATTTTATATTATATTATTATTATTATTTTATTTTTATAGCTACTAGTACTAGTATATTTTTTTATTTTTTATTTTTGTATATTTTTTATATGATTTTTTTTAGTTTTGTTTTTATTTAATGGCTAACAATGGGTCATTAATGGGCTTTAAGAATTGAACTTTTATTGAGGCATTTTGGTGTTTGTTCAAGCCAATATAACGAGTCTCACTATAGAGCTCACATTGGGCTTTATCCTTGAGTGCTGGACCATGTAATGAGCTCGAAAAATTAAAGATCAAGTCTTAGCTACAAAAATAAACTTGAATTAAAAAGATAAAATATCTTAGACAAAATTATGTGTTTACAACTGTCTCTCTCTGCATATTTTTGAGAATCAGAAATAATGTAAAGACAGACAACATTTTGTCTAGATGTTATTTTCTAAGGTGAACTTTTTTCATTTTTTTGTTTAGCTTTCATTTTTGGTTTTTGGTTTATGGTTTATGGCTTAGGGCTTTTTTATTTTTAATGTTATATGTTTTTTTTGTTTTTATTTGTTTGTTTTGTTTTATTTTTGCTTTTTGCTTTTTGTTTTTTTTGCTTTTTCCTTTAAGATGATTAGGATTAAACCATGAGTCGAAAGATAATAATGACCGAGATCAAACCACAAGTCGAATGAGGTGGCTTAGCTTGAATTGTAGGTCAAATAAGGTTTTTTGGGCATGAATTGTAGGTCAAATGAGGTGACCACTAATCTGGGTTTACGTGCCAGCTAAACTGGGCTTTCGTGTCAATTAATTTGGGCTTTTGTACTAACTAAACTGAACTTAAAATTTCATTGACACCAACTAAACTGAATTTAAAATTTCATTAATTGCTAGATAAACTGATCTTAAAGTTTTTCATTGAGTGCCAGCTAATTTGAGCTTAAATTTTATTAGTGCCAACTAAATTGGACTTAAATATTTTCATTAAGTGCTAGCTAATTTAGGCATAAATTTCCATTGGGTGCTATATAAACTAGGCTTAAATTTGTTCATTGAGTGCTAGCTAAACTACTTTAAAATTTGTTCATTAAGTGCTAGATAAACTAGGCTTAAAACTTTATTGGTGCCAACTAAACTGGGCTTAAAGTTTTTCATTGAGTGCCAGCTAAACTGGGCTTAAAACTTGGGTGTCAGCTAATTGAGCTTAAATTTTCATTGGGTGCCAGATAATCTGAGTTTAAAATTTTTCATTAAGAGCTAGCTAAACTAGGCTTAAATTTTTTTCATCGAGTGCTAGCTAATTTGGGTTTAAATTTACATTGGGTGCTAGATAAACTAGGTTTAAATTTTTTTTTTTCATTAAGTGTTAGCTAAACTAGATTACATTTTTTTCATTGAGTCCTAGATAAACTAAGCTTAAAACTTCATTGGTGCCAACTAAATTTGGCTTAAAGTTTTTCATTGAGTGCCAGCTAAACTGGACTTAAAACCTAGGTGTTAGCTAACTAGGCTTAAATTTTCATTGGGTGTCAGATAATCTGGGCTTAAAATTTTTCATTGAGAATTAGCTAAACTAGGCTTAAATTTTTTCCATTGAGTGCCAACTAATTTGAGCTTAAATTTCTATTAGATGCCAAATAAATTAGGCTTAAAACTTTATTAGTACCAGTTAAACTAGGCTTATGTGTCAGCTAATCTAGGCTTAAAATCTAGGTGCCAACTAAATTAGGCTTAAATTTTCATTGGGTGCTAGATAATTTGGCTTTAAAATTTTTTATCAAGTGCCAGCGAAACTGGACTTAAATTTTTTTTATTGAGTATCAACTAAACTGGGCTTAAATTTTTTCATGAATGCCAACTAAACTAGGCATACAACTTGGGTGCTAGTTAAACTAGGTTTAAATTCTTTCTTGGGATTTGGAAAAACTAGATCTAAATTTTTCCTCAAGAATTGGCAATTCTTGTCAGAAATGAAAGAAGTGAAAATTTTCTTTCCAAATAGATTGAATGGTTCAACACATTGAGGTTTTTATTTAGTCAAAAGGGTTTCTCCACCTAAAGGGGATAAAATGAGGCATATACTTTTTCATGCAGTCTCACAGACAAAACATAAGTTCTTTAAAAAAAAAGTGAATCCCTTGAATACCAAACATGTTTGACATTTCCTTAGCCTCCAAAAGTGACATTTTGATATATGTCAAAGTTACCTGTACAAGTTTAAGATTTCAAAAAGTTATTTGGGAATGGAAAAAGGTTGAGATTTTTGAAATCTACCTTTCTCAAATGTTTTGGACTTTGATATTTCAAATCTTTCAAAAGATCTTGCTTATCTTTGTTCAACTTCCTATTTATCTAGTATTAAGAGTGACTTTCAAAGTTTGTTCTAGATTGCACTCTTGTAGGGTTTTTACCCTAGAGCCACATTCATATTTTTGTTTTCTTTTTCTTCTTCTTTCATTTTTTTCTTTTATTATTATTATTATTACACCATGCACTTAAGAATTTAAATTTATCCATAAGAGAATAATTGTCCAAATAGAAAATTAGGTAATAAAAAGGGACCCAAAAGATTCATGGGTTTTATGGCCATTTTTCCAAGAGAAAGTCTTCAATTTTAAGCCTCCATGCTTGATCCAATATAGACTTTTCATAAAATGTAACGTAGGCCAAGGTTCAAGGTTTTTAAAGAAAGAGATAGATAAGCCTAAAACAAGTATTTTAGGGAAATTAAAACCAAAGATCATTATTTCATTTGAATGATTCACTTTGGGGTATATTCCCTTTCATTTTTCTTATGCTTTCTACCCATTCATTTTATTTCATATCTTTCTTCCTTTTTCTTTTTTTTTTCTTTTTTCTTTCTTTCATTTTTTTCTTTTCATTCTTTCACTTCTTCTTTTCTCTAAGTGGATTCAAAACTTTTGAAAATTTTTATATTTGGCCTTTGTCCCAACACATGAGATTCCATTTTGGACATCATCATTCTTAACCCCTAAATGCATCCTTTTGGTTCCTTAATGTAGAGGATGATATTTAGTTAGTGTTCATTTTTGAAAAAATTTTATCAAGCTCAAAGGGGTAGAAAAGGATAAATGTCTAAATTCATGAAGGGATGATGAAATAAAGATAATTTTTCATTTTAAGTATGATCACTTAAATTGAAGAGTAATTCCTTTTGGGAAAATAAACTTGAAAAAAAGGTTTTTCATTTCAAAAGTTTTTTTTTTTTTTGTTTGGTTTTGTTTTTTGTTTTTGGATTTTGGCTTTCTTGACTTTTCTTTTGGCTTTTTCATTTTGGACTTTTGTTTTTGTGTCTTTGTTTCTTCTCCAAAATTTTTGGATTTTTTAAGTCTTTATTTGGATTTATTCAAAATTTTTAAGTGTAAGATGTCATAACTATTTTTTCTTTTTTTTTGTTTTTGTTTTGTTTTTTTCTTTTTCTTTTTTTTTTAATTTTTTTTATATGTTCTCTTCATAACTCATACATAAATCTATTTTGCCAATAGTGTGATTCATAAAAGATGCCCCATTTTAACAAACCACCCTTAATGAAAGTTATTACAAGAAAAAGCTCATGTAGAATGAATGAGAAAAGGGTCATGTAGAATAAACCCATTTAAAGTATCAAATGGTTCATGTCACTCCATAAAAAGAGAATGTATGGGCTGATCATAACTTAAATTAGCTTAAAGGCAATGAAGTCATTCTTTTCTGATGAATGTGCCTTTAAGACAGTGGACCGAGACAATTTTGGGGTTAAAAAAATGAAAGATTGGTATGTCTAAGGTCATTTTCCAGGACTCAGGTTTTGGCTTTAATTTTGAAAAAAAAATTTTGAGCCATAATGTAACATTGACACATAGAATTACAACATTGGAATTCCTAAAAAAATGTCATGTTTACCTGATTTTCTAGGAACTCCAATTTGTTTTTCTTTTTCAATTAGCTATTTCATTGTTCATTGCTTTGGAAAAGAATATCAACCTTTGATATCATAATGTTATCAGGTGAAAACATCGTTTACAAATTCAAATTCATGACTTTTCGAAAGGTTATGGCTGATGGATGGAATCAAGTGCCTGATTTAAGAAATTGTGTTTAGGTATTTGAGAAATTTCCAATAATGATTGTTAACTCATTTGAGACTTTTTTCTTCGATCCTAAAACTTTCTTTTTTTTTTTCATTTTTTTCTCTGTTTCTGTCTTTTTTCTTTTCATTTTTAAGGCATTTATCTTTTTATGACCTTGAGACTTAACTATATTGGACTTTATTCAAATCTACCATTTTTCCCCTTTATACTATTTTTGTTTCAAAAAAAACCTACAAACCCAAGACTTAAAAGAAATTAAAAACCTCAAATGACAATATAAATTCATGAGACACTATGATGTACAATGTCTATTCATTCAATGCAAACATTCAGACCTAACCCAAAAATTCATATTCTCAATAGTATTCTTGAGATGACACTTAAACTTAAAGCAAAAGTTCCCCACTAGGCATTTTGGCTTTAGCATTATTGATCCTCAATTCCACTACTATCAATCATCATAACCACTAACCAATTCTTTAAACTTTGCGAGATCTGCATCGATTAAAGCTTGAACTTGTTCCTTGAAGGTAGTACAATCTTGTTTGGAATGCCTTTCGATCCTGTCACGGAATTCACACTTAGCATTGAGATCATAACACTTTGAGTAAGGAGGCATTCTAGGTTTTGCAGGGACAGCATAAATCATATGATTTTTTATAAGTAAAGTAAAGAGCTCAGCGTAAGACATTGGGAGTGAATGATATATCTTGACTCTCTTTCTTTTATTGCTTTGTGAATGGCTTGGTTGATCCTTTGTTCTGTGAATGTTTGTGGTGAATGAACTAGAGCAAACGAAAGAAATGGTTGAGGAAAATTACCATCTTGAGGTGTCGATTAGGAACAATTTGGTGACCGTTGGGAATAGTCATTCACCAAATTTTCTTGTATCATGATGAGGTTTCTCTCATTTCACCTTTTGACAATTACCTTCCGAGCGTATTCATCGAAAATATTCCACTGCCTTTCATTAGGAATTTCTACATTGCATAAAAAATTTCAATATATATTTTTTTGGGTCTTTAAAGGATCTGCCATTGTTCAAGATTGTGGAAGGCTTGGCAGCTCACTTCCGAGAGCTCAAAGTATCAATGAACTGCGAGTTAGTCAATTCTGATGCGGTGCTGATCGAGGCACTGCCTCCTGGGCTAAGAAAACTGAAAATTGAAGGATCCAATCTATATGCCTGATTACTTACTTGCATTGACGATGCAAAACTGCACTTGTCTTGAAGAGAAGTTTCTTTCTAAATGTTAGTCTTTCAAGTCCCTTCCCCAAGGCTGTCTACCAGCCATGCTAAAGAAGCTTAGCATTGAACTCCAAACTTTAGCTCAATTGGCTCGTACAGCTACTATTAAAAGGTGTAATCTAGCATGTATGGAATTCAAGTCATTACACCTGGTACTTTTTCCTCTTTCCACAGGCTGTAGCTCCTATGAACCAAAAAAAAAAAAAAAAAACTTAGCAATACTAGCTCTCCTGGCTAGGAGTTTTCTACAGTTCCCTTGCACAGATCCTGGAGATGTTTTCTTTAGTTGGTTTACGTCATTCACTCCAATCGTTACCATTAGGATCATTCCGTAAGCTAAATACTGTTTGTTTCTTTTAATGCCAATATATCAATTCCTCTGCTGGCTTAGATTGACCTAATCAGGATCTGACATCTCTCAACTGTATGCATAAATTCCGTTGCTCGAATCGTTTATCTAGTACTCGAGGAGGATTATCTGCCCCGAATTTGACGTGACTTTGGTTCTATCGGGTTAACAATTTAAAGTCACTGCCTCAGAATTTGCATTCCCTCCTTCCATCCCTTGAGGGTTTGTGTATATATAGTTGTCCAGAAATCAAGTCGTCTCCAAACGGAGGTTTACCATCGTCATCACCTAGTCTTCTAAAGAAATCTGTGATGTACTGCAATACAACATCCAAAATGCTGCTAAATGCAGGGTTCAAAAGGAGCTCAAATGCATAAACGAAGAGCCTCTAACTCAATGCAATAAGCGAGTTACACTAACCATTGATTCTTGGTATGCAGTAAAAAAAAAAAAAATAGTAATATTGCATGCATTTTAAAAAAACAATCTAATTATTATTTTTATTTAGTTTTTGAAATTATTTTTACTTGAAATTTGAAATAAAGTTTTTTTATCTTTTTTGATAAAATAAAAATTAAAAAAACAATTAAAATTCTTAACAGAATATTTTTTTAATTTAAATGGAATATTTTATTTTTATTCATAGATGAATAGAATTGAATAAAAATATAGTGGGTGGTAAAATTACATAAAAAAAAATAAAATGGTAAATATAGAACCTCCAATTTAATATAGGCAAAATTTTATGATTTTTTCAATATTAAATCTTAAACTTTCATGAGAATAATGGCCCCAGAAAAAAAAAAAAATCAAGTAACTAAATCAAGTTTTTGTTGTCGCATGTACTACATTACTAGTACACGAAGTTAAATATAAAACAAGCAGGTCAAATCAAGTTTATGAGTAATGATTTTTTATGAAATCATCCTTTTCACACTATGAATTTGAATACTTATTATTTTCTTTGAATGGGTCATTTGAATAAATCTCCCAACCCCCACCCCACCCCCCATAATTTATTGACATTAATGATCCTTCTCTTCTAAAAAATTAGAGAAAAAAAAGGAAAATTAGAATATTCATCATTGGAAATCAATGTTTAAGCTATAATTTTTTTGACGAATACTTACCATGTTTTGGAAGAGTTGTATTAATGAATGGTTAGAAATGCAATCACGAAATTTCCATTTGAGTTCTAATGAAAGAAAAAGAAAAAAAACAAACCAAGGTTTCACCAAAAAAAAAAAAAGATGCCAATTATATATGCACAATAGGATATAAGAAGAGTTAAAAGATGTCAATTTTATCATATTTAATGGAGAATTTGATTTTTTATTGGGAATAGAGATAGATATTATATTATGGGTATGAAGATGACGATGTAAATGAATATGTTTTTAAATTTTTATTGAGTTTGGGAATGTGGATGAGTAATATAATACCCGTTCATACCCATATCTTACATATATTTATATATATTTAATAAATAAATTTTTTATTTAATAATATAAATTATTATTTTAGATTAATTAGAATTAATATATTTTTATTGAAAAAATATATTAATATATATATTTATAAAAAATTACTTAAATATACAAGATAAAAATAAAAAAAGTTAAAAACATAAAATTTATTTTTTTCGAAGCTATGGGTATTGGTAATACCCATACCCATTAAATACTCATAGGGATAAAGATAGAATTCGAGATAAATTTAAGATATTTGATGAATATAGGTACGAGATGGGTATAATATAAAAATTTAAAAATGAAAATGAAAAATACTCTTACCCATTCTCTACCCATTGACATCTATAAAAAGAGCACATTTTTATGACATTTTAGAGGAAAAAGTAGATTCAAATAAAATTTTAGGATATTTAAAAGATCCTTGATCATATTAGAAAAAAATTACCAAATATTTAGTTTTATTTTTATTTTATATAGATTTGACAATTCTAAATATTATATGATAATTAAATAAAAAATATAAAAATAATATAATTTAAAATTATAATAAAAATTATATGAATTTGATTTTTTTTCTCGTATTTGGTGTATTCATATAAATTTAATCCAATAAATTTTTTTATAAGTACTAGATACAAAATACGTAGACAAAAATATACAAGTTATTATCATGTATAATTTCATAGTTAATCAAATTCGAAAAGTAGAAACAGACCCGCGTTCTCCTTGCAAAATTAGCTAAACTGTCAATCACATCACAACCTGAGCTCACCTCCGTTGCATGAGCTATTAGTGCATTAGCACTGTCACAAGTGACAATTTGGGTGGCTTTGGCTTGTTTTTGAAGCCAGCAGGCCTCCCTCGAGGCCGCCTAATGTTCTCACCCTCAGCTGCAGAGACTGGTGTCACTGCCTTTGGCATTTTGGGAGCCGTTAGTATTACATCAATGCCTGGTCTAAGGAGATTCCCCTTGTCTTGTTATTGGTTTTGATCCATGGGTACTCTCAAATCTGTGCCTTGCCCCATTCACGCACACTCAGAATTCCTAATTGGATAGAGATTTGCAGAAACTACCGTCTGCATGTCAGTTTAAGTAGTGGCTTCTTTTGATAATTTTATTGTGAGAACCCGAAAGAATGATTGAAGGTTAGGAGATGGTTAAGCGATAACAACCAAGTATTCTAACTGCCTACCTTCAACTGACCCTTCAATCATGTTTATTGGCAAAAATATATATTCAAAACACAATGAAGATAAAAGAGAACAAAAAAACAAAAAATGACAGCAAATGTAACTAATCAAATCAATAAATAATCCACGAGCTACCCAAGGAAGATCAGTTGTAAAAGTAAGAATGATGGAGTTTGAGATTATTTTGGTTTGGAAGGGGACTGTGCTGATTGATGGTTAGTAAGTGAAAGAACCGTATGTGAGGGAGAAGAAATTAAAGAAATGCTTTATTTGTGATTGACTGAAGTTGCATGCTACAATAGACTTTTTGTGGCTTTTTTGTAACTTGTAGATTAAACTACTTCTGTTTATGCAACATTAGCTAACATCATGCCTTACCTTCAAGATCATCTACCTAGAAGTTTCTGACATTTACATCAAATCCTAAGTTTTCTAGATGTTTCTAGGCTGCTTCACTTACTAGATTTTTCTAGATTAATTATTTCAACACTCCCCCTTAATCTTGAAAAATCTATAACTCGTAGTATCTCAATGAATTGAATGAACTTTTCTTGAGAAATTGGTTTGGTGAATATATCTGCAAGTTGCTCATCAGATATGCAAAATTCCAACTTGACTTCGCTTTTGCTCACAATCTCGTGAATAAAGTGATATCGTAACTCAAAATGTTTTGTCCTGCTGTGGAGCACTGGAATCTTCGTCGTAGCAACGGCTGACATATTATCACAATAAATCTTTGTAGGAGTATTGTTGCTGTGGCTCAGATTCTCCATAATTCTCTTTAGCCATACTGCTTCACACGAGGCAACTGTCATAGCCATGTATTCTGCTTCTGCAGAATACAGCGCCACTGTCATTTGCTTCTTCGATGACCATGAAACTACCTTCAAGCCAAGAAAAAATACATATCCACTCGTGCTTCTTCGATCATCGATGCTGCCAGCCCAATCACTCTGTGTAGCCAATCAAATTTGAATCTTTTTCTGTCTCGTACAAAATGCCTTAATTCTTTGCGCCTTTAACATATCTTAAAATTCTCTTTGTTGCAGTGAAGTGATCTTTTCTTGGCTTATTCGTGAACCTTGAGACAATGTTTACGACATGTACTATATCTATCTTCTATTTGTTAGATAAATCAACGATCCAACGAGACGTTGATAGATTGTTGCATCAGCTTTTTCTTTTCCATCTTCCTTGGCCTGCTTCTCATTCATTGCCATTGGTGTTGCAAATGGCTTGGAGTTTCGCATGTTGAATTTCTTCAATAAATCATCTGCATATTTTTCTTGAGAGATAAATACTTGTCCCGTCCTTTGCTTCAGTTGCATGCCAAGAAAGTACTCCATGAGATCAAGATCAATCATCTCATATTCATGCATCATGGCCTTCTTGAAATCTTTATATTGTTGCTGGTGAAAATTAAATCGTCAACATAAGGGAAATTGGTCGCCTTGCATTTTGACATATAAAGATGGCTCACTTGGACTTATTGAAATCCATGATCCAAAAGATGTCAATTTTGTTAGGAATGTGGGCTTCAGACCTATTCCTTTGGACCAATCAAAGGCCATAAGCCTTAGTCCTTTTTCTTCTAAGCCCTAAATAATAAAAGAGGTGTCTATGCAATAGGTGAAGAAGGAGCAGTGCCAAAACCAAGAAAAGGAAAAAAGAAAAGCCAAAAAAATAGAGAGAAAAGAGAAAAGGGAGAGTTGGTTGAACGAAAGTTGATCTGTGGTCTAATTGAGCTAAAAGTTTATCAGCAGGTTTATGATTCAAAGTTTTACATTTTGAATGGTGAAGATCAAATTTGAAGTTCACTAGGAACAAATCCAAGGTGTATTTGTTAAGTTATCTATTTGGTGAGATTTCTCCAATTGTCTCCCTAGTTGTTGATTAGCTCTAATTTTAGCTAGAGAAAAACTTTGTATATCCATGATTTGATCGTGACGATTTTTCTGGTAGGTCGTGATTTTTTTTCCTCTACACTAAAAGATTTTTCACGTAAATCTTAGTGTGCTTTATTTTTCCTGTATTTTTTTTATTATTGATTGTTGTCTATTACTATGGTTTTATTGCGATATATTACTTCTATGTTATTGTGTTTATTACTTCAGGCCTAACAAGTGGTATCAGGGCTTGGGTTATTTTTGAGACATCAATACAAAAGCAACCCATGATAGAAGTAAATTCTATTTGAGATCATGGAGGGTGATACAAGTTCCATGACAAAATTGACAATATCAAATTATTCAATTTGGAAGCCTATGATGGAAGATCACTTATACTGTAAAGATTTGTATTAGCTAGACCAGTAGATTTGAAAGATGAAAGTTGAAAGAAGTTAGGTAAAAAAACACTGGCTACAATCAGAAAATGGGTTGATATTAGTATGTTCCATCATGTAGCATAAAAGACAGATGCCCACACTGTTTGAAAAAAATTGACAGCATTGTATGAGAGAAAAATAGGTATGAATAAAGTTATGCTTGTTAAAAAGCTTAAAAATTTATAGTACAAGGATGGATAATCGATTGCAGAGCACTTGAATTATTTTCAAGATATATTTAATCAGATGACTACTATGGAGCTGATGATGGATGATGAAATGAAGGTATTGTTTCTTTTGGGTTCATTGCTAGACAGTTAGAATACTCTAGTTGTGATTGTTCTTAATTTAGCTCATGATTACAAGGTGACATTGGAGATGATAAAGGATAATATGCTTAATAAAAAAGTAAGACAAAAAGACTTAGACCTTGAGAATTAAGCTCTAGTCACTGAGAACATGGGTAGAAACATCGATAGAGGTTAGAACTCAAAAAGTCATAGTAAGTCTAAGCATAGATCCAAGTCCAGAGATAAAGTGAAGTGTTTCCATTATGGTAAAGCAGGTAATCTAAAGTGATGCTAAAAAATCTTGAAGCAAGAGAGAAAAGATAAGAAAGTCTAGAGTTTAGATGATAACAATGTTACAACAGTGAATTCATATGGTGATTCAGTTACTTTGATTTATATACATAGTGATTGTAATCATGTTAGTGATCTTGGCATTGAATGAATAGTTGACATAAGAGCGGCATATCATTATGTTCCTAAGAGAGAGTTTTTTATAACTTACGAAGTAGGAAACTTTGGTTATACCAAGATGAGAAACAAGAGGGTATCACAAATTATTAGGTTTTGTGATATTGTTGTACAAACTAATACAGGTTGCATGTTGACTTTGAGGGACGTTAGACACATTCTGGATATGACAATAAACTTGCTTACTATTATGTCTTTGATAAAGAAGAATATGAAAGTCAATAAAAGAATGGGCAATGGAAACTTCTCAAAGGATCTATGATAGTTGCAAGGGAAAAATTATGCTGCATAATGTACAAGACATGGATGCAATTGAACAACAATAAGATAAATGCCATTAAGGATGATGATTCAGCAAACTTATGGCATAAGAGGTAGGCACACATGAGCGAGAAGGGGTTATAGATTTTGACAAGGTAGTCTTTCGTTACCTTGACTAAAGGTATATCTCTTGATTCATGTGATCATTGTTTATTTAGTAAGCATTGTAGAATTTCTTTTCATAAGAGTTTTCAGATAAAAGAAAATAGATTGGAATTGATTCATTCTAAGATATGAGGTCCTATTAAGGTTAAGTCATTAGGTGGTAACAGGTATTTTATTACTTTTATTGATGATGCTTCACGTAAAACTTAGGTGTATATGTTGAAAAACAAAAGCTAGGTATTACAGTATTTTCAAAATTTCATGCCATGGTAGAAAGGATGACAGGGCTACCCTTGAAGTATATTCAAACTGATAATGGTGGGAAATACATATCTAAATACTTTAAAGAGTATTATTCAAAGCATGGGATCAAGTATAAGATGACAAAACTTGAAACACTATAGCATAATGGTGTAGCTGATAGGATGAACCCTACCATTATGGAAAAAGTCAGATGAATGTTAAGGATGACAAAATTACCAAAGCCATTTTAGGATGAAGCAGTCAACATAGCTTGTTATTTGCTTACAGATCACCATTACTTCCTTTATGCTTTGACATTCTAAAAAGACTGTGGATAGGGAAAGATGTTTCATATTCTCACTTGAAAGTTTTCGAGTGTAAAGCATTCATGCATGTGTCGAAAGAGTAGAGATCAAAGCTTGATAGTAAAGCTAAATAGTGTGTGCTTGTACAATATAGTGATGAGAAATTTGGCTATAAGATATGGGATCCAATAAAAAGAAAGACAATCAGAAGCAAAGATGTGGTATTCCATGTAAAAGAAAATATAGCAGACTTTGAGAAAAATAAGAAGATTACATGGATTACTGTTGTGTATGATGTTTTAACACCAACAAGAGTTCTACCGAAAATAGCCACAAATGATGGAATTGAAAAAAAGATAAAACTTGGGGACACAAATTAGCTAGCCACGTTAGTTATGAGTCAGATACAATTAGTTTTGAGTAGAGGGAATAAGCCTCTCAACTTGAAAGCGTTAAGCAGAATGAGTAGTCCTTTCCACTAGAGAGTGTTGAACAAAAAGAGTTATTTTCGACACTAGGTAGTGTAGAGTTTTAACCTAGGAGATCTACTAAAGAGCACAGGCCATCCACTAGGTATCCAATTTTAGATTTTATTTTAGTTACTAGTGAGGGAGCCAAAGAGCTTCCGAGATATGTAGACTACTTCGAATAGAGAGTACTTGTTAAAAGTAATGAAAGAAAAGATGGAGTCATTGCAAAAAAATAGTATATATGATCTTGTTAAACTTTCAAAAAGAAGAAGGCCATTGAAGAATAAATGGGTATTCAAGTTGAAAAAAGATAGTGATAAACTAGTGAAGTACAAAGCTTGATTGGTGATAAAAGGTTTTTCTCAGAAACTTAACATTGATTTTGATGAGATCTTCTCTCCAATTATGAAGATGAGTTCCATTCAAGTGGTACTGGGATAGTTGCGAGTTTAAATCTTGAGCTTGAGCAACTTGATGTCAAGACTATATTTTTACATGGTGACTTATAGAAGGAAATTTATATTGATTAGCCTGAGGGTTTTGAAGTGAAAGGGAAAGAGCAATTAGTTTACAAACTAAAGAAAAGTTTTTATAGCTTGAAACAAGCTTTGAGAGAATGGTATAGAAAGTTTTATTCTTTTATGGTGAATCCTAGCTATAAAAGAATAGTAATGGATCCTTGTGTGTATGTCAAAAAATTCCCTAATGGTAACTTTATTATTCTTTTATTATATGTTAATGATATGTTAATTGTGAGACAATGTAAACACCCAATTTGGTCTAGGCCCGGATCAATTGGGCCTGGCCCAAATAGGTAGGTATATGTTTTATTTTATTTTATTTTATTTATTTTTATTCTATTTCTATTTTATTTTTATTATTATTATATATTTTTTTACTTCTTTTATTTTTATTTTAGCTATTTACTTATTTATTAATATGTATATATATTTATTATTATTATTATTATTTTCTGTTAATCAGATTATGTATTTAATTTTAATTATCTGTTAAGTTTCCTGATTTATCTTATTTGTTTTCTTTTGATTTTTTGATTTATTTTTTTTATTTATCTGGCTGGAGATTGGATTGAGATTTAATCAAAAGAGTCCAGATTGGATTCAAAGATTGAATCCCCGTCCAAAGAGAAATTGGGATTGATCAGAAACTCCTGATCAATCCCTATAAAAGGGCCTCCTGGAACAGAATGAAGAACAGAGAAAAAATAGTGAGCAAAGCTACTGATTTGAGAGAAAAGAGGCGGATAGAAAACTAAGAAAAGGTTTAGAAGTGTTCTAAGAATTAGCAGAATTTTTTTGAAGATTTTTGACATTTTTTTCTAGGAATTTTTGGAAAATTCCAGTTTTCGGTTGAATTTTTTGACGAAAATTGCATTTTCCAACGACGATTCCGGCCAACTTTGAAGTTTCCGGTGAGCTGCCCAGTTTTCGACAAAAAATCCCAAAAACCGACCAACTTCTGACGAAAAACCTAGATTTCGATGAAAAATCCCAGAATTCGGAGAATATTTAACCGAAGTTCTTCAGCCTTTTAGAGAGAAAGGAGAGAAAAGGGAAGGAAGAGAGAGAGAGGGGAGAAGGTTTCTGTCGAAAAACAAAGGGAACTACCTTTTATACCCTCCCGAAACGACGTCGTTTTTGACTTAAGTGACCTAGAGGATCCGCGCGTTTTGTCGAGATCCAACCCGACCCGAGCGTCAACCCGCTTTCTGATCCGCGCGTGTATCCCCCTCCAAGCTGATAGCCGAGCCGAGCCAAGGTTCCAAGCCGCTTCTCCGAGCCATTTTCTCTTTCTTGAGCCGAGCCGAGCCGCACTCCGAGCCGCTCCAGGTTTTTTTTTTTTTTTGAATTTTTTTATTCTATTATTTATTTATTTATTTTGTATTTATTAGATTAGGTTTATTTAGTATTCTTTTTACCTTTATTTTATTTTTGTTTTACTTTTCTTTATTTTATTTTTTTATTTTCACTTTTATTTTGTTTTATTTTCTTTAAATAAAAATAAAAAAAATATTTTTGGTGAAAAGTTAAAAGTATCAATTTTCCTTGAAAATCAAAGTTTCCAAAGAATATTTTTGGGAAAAAGTTGAAAGTATCAATTTTCCTTAAAAATAAATTTCCAACAAATATTTTTGGGGAAAAGTTGAAAGTATTAATTTTCCTTAAAAATAAAATTTTAAAAAGGGTTTTTGAGGAAAAGTTGAAAGTATCAATTTTCCTTAAAAATAAAATTTCAAAAAAGGGGTTTTTGAGGAAAAGTTGAAAGTATCAATTTTCCTTAAAAATAAATTTTCAAAAAAGGGTTTTTGAGGAAAAGTTGAAAGTATCAATTCTCCTTGAAAATCGAAGTTTCCAAAAAATATTTTTGAGGAAAAGTTGAAAATATCAATTTTCCTTAAAAATAAATCTTCAAAAAATATTTTTGGAGAAAAGTTGAAAGTATCAATTTTCTTTAAAAATAAATTTCCAAAAAAAAATACTTTTTGGGGAAAAGTTGAAAGTATCAATTTTCCCTGCACAAGACAATCATCCTTTCCTTCTTTTTTATTTTCATTTTAATTTTGATTTTTCTTTAAATAATCCGACGACGGAGCCTCTGTAAGTGAAACAATAGTTTTTCTTGCATACTCTTGAGGTGAGGGAATTTTCTCAATTTTTTGCTAAAAGTATTAGAGTCAATTGAGAATAATTTCTAATAATTAATTATTTGGTAAAATTTTAAGGCTCATTGGATAACACAAATTTAAGCTGGTACCATCTTTTGATGGGCAATGTGAGGGTGCTATAACCTTCTTCACACGTAACCGAACTCCCGAACCCTGTTCTGGTTAGTAGACCTGAACCTATTCTTTTAGGGACCCCTGAACTTAGGTGTTCCCTGAAAGGACAGATTTTTAGGTGGCCAATCGCACATAGATAAAAAAGATTGGTGGCGACTCCTAAAAGTCAATGTCTAGCGATAGATCCCCGGATCTAGATGTTATGACAGCTTGGTGACTCCACTGGGGACTTTGAGAGTCAGGCCAGCAAATAATTTGTGTTATCCAAAAGCCTAATAAAATTGAACCTTTTTGTATATATGTGTTATTATTCATTCCTATTTATTTACCTTGTTAATTATATCATTCATATGCATGTGCATAACATGAGCTCTACACTCGAGCTCCATTCCTTTAGGAGGGAGTAAAGTACCTATTGCTTTCATGAGGTCTAATGCCTCTGCAGTGGCTAGCGAAATACTCCCACTCAAATTGAACCTTTTTCGCTTGTAGCTTGTAATGGGTGAGGATTAGGGTGCCTTACTAGTTTGTGATGGACAAGGACGTAAGGAACAATGTGAGAACCTTTAGACTTTGACCTTAAACCACATATAGTGAACCTTAAGTGTGCCTAAACCTAGGATAAAACCCTTTCTACCCAATGATAGATATACCCTGAAATTAGGACACAAAAAGGGTGTTCATCTAATCATTTTGATTGTTTAACTTTGTGTATCATTTTCATTATCATATGTAACATTATGCATCAGCATCACTTTCATTTCATCCATGGAACTAACTATGTTGTTTGTCTGATTGTATGCATCTGCATTATTTTCATGATCATATTTTAACACAATCATTTGCATCCATTTCATACTAGATTTCATTTGGGAAGATGTGCATTTCATTCGTGCATTAAAGCATCATACATAAAGCATAGCATAACATTTCTAATCATAAGTATGGCACTCAAGGTCCAGGATAGCTCAATCTAGCGAAAACCTTGCCCATCGATACAACATAAGATCCAAAGTAAGATAAATGAAGTAGAAAAATTTTCATAGATTCGAAAAGATAGAAAAAACACAAGAGAAGATTGAAAGTGAGTTAAGCAAAATTTTGGATGCTCTCAATAAGATGAATAAGGGAAAATGAGTTGAAGAAAATGCAAGTCAACAAGTTTCCTTGTTGCAAGAAGTGGCTGACCCTTTATATCTTCAAGGCTTTGGCCCACCTCAAGCTCAATCTGCTCAAGAGGTCCCGCCACAATACTTCGCATATCCAACATATCCTGGAATGCCATTAGCTTCCAACCCAGGGTAGTACAATAGCTATGTAAATCCTGTCTTCACTGAAAAGGTAGCAGAACCAATTCCTGATCTAGATGATTTAAAAGAGGAGAAAAAAGAGATAAGAGTGGAAGTTCAGGAAAGCTCCAAGATTAGTATGTTAGAGCAAAGACTACGAGCTATGCAAGGATTTAGCTTTTATGGGTCAGTTGATGCTGCTGGGCTCTGCCTAGTCCCTGATGTGGTTATTCTTCATAAGTTTAAAGTACCAAAATTTAAAAAATATGATGGTACAAAGTGCCCCAAAACCCACATCACCATGTTTTACAGGAAGATGGCAACTCATGCTCATGATGAAAAACTCTTGATGCATGTTTTTCAAGATAGCCTTACTGGCTCTGTTGCCATGTGGTATGTTTAATTGGATAGGACCCACATTCACTCTTGGAGCGATATGGCTCATGACTTCATCAGTTAATATCGACACATTATCGATTTGGCTCCTGATCATTTGTCTTTACAGAATCTAGAGAAAAAGGCAAATGAGTCTTTTAAAAAATACGCCCAGAGATGGAGAGATATAGCTTCACAAGTACAACCTCCATTAACGGAGAAAGTGACCACAGTGCTGTTTGTTAGCACTTTAAAACCTCCTTATTATGAAAAGATGATAGGGAATGCAACAAAAAATTTTACTGACATGGTGATCTCTAGAAAAATTATTGAAAGTGCCATAAAAAATGGCAAGTTGAAAGGAGGAGAAACCAAAAAGGCATCAGAAAAGAAAGAAGCTCAAGCTCAAGCTGTGAGCTTTGATAGACAACAATTCAGGGGTTATCAATCCTATCCATCTCAAGGTTACTCTCCCTACTATCCTGCTGTGAATAATGCCTCATCCTACCCATACCAGCTAGCTTCACAACCACCTTATTCATCCATATACCGATCAATTTTTAGCCCTCAAGATCTTACATATAGCCTTAACATTCAAGCTCCTAAAAAAACCTAAATTCGCCCTACTAACCCAGCAAGTGGTTCACGAGAACAACGGACTACTCGAGAAAAACCTGTATTTGATCCAATCCCTATGACTTATACAGAGTTATATCGAGAACTCTATAATAGCCATTTGATTGCCCCCAGTCATGTGGAGTCGCTTAAACCACCCTATCCAAAATGGTATGATCCTACAGCTCACTGCGACTACCACTATGGAATTACTGGCCATTCTACTGAAAATTACATTGTTTTAAAGTATAAGGTGCAACAGTTGATCAATGATGGAATGGTAACTTTTGATCAAGGAAAAGCAACAACACCTAATGTTAGCGCTCTAAGTGAAAGTCAAGAATAGAAAGGGTCTGGAGAGTTACAATGAATTGAGGGGCAAGATGTCAATAGAGATTCTTCACTTGTTTGTATAGGGGACAATTTTGAAGAATGGAGATAAGGCTGGTTGGAGGGTCTTTTTATCATTTTAAGATTTCTTTTCAAGTAATGTTAGATTTTTTTTTTTTTGCAATATGACTTCACTTGTTATCATCAAAATAAAAGCAAGTTAATACATTTCGTTACATTTTTCTCTTTCACTTAACCATTACTCCATGCTCTATTACCATTAATAACTTCATACTCCCATTCTTAAATTTCAGATGATGAATATTTAGACAATGATAACAATAATTCTGAGATTTAATTTTGAGAACTCATCCACATTAATATGAGAAGATGATTTGAGCAAAAAAAAAAAAAAGAGGGGTAAGCCATTACCAAAGGTGAAAGAGATATGTCTTGAAGATATGTAATCTTTTATACAGGTCATGAGCTTTGTTCAATAGATGATGTTCAAGAAAGTTATTCACAATTGAGATGAAAAATGGTCATCTTTCTTCTACTATTCGAAAAACCATTTATTGCTACCCCTTTGAGCCTATTATGATTTTTTCTGAAGAACCCTAACCAAGGATCACCCTCTACACTGGGGGGTAATTTTTGAAAAATATCACAAAAGGTCTCAAAAAGAAAAAAAAATAAATGCCACACATGACTTGGGGTAAAATAATGAGAATCCTTTGTGTGAGGAAAGAAAAAAGTAGTGAAATGATGTGGGGCAAAATGCCAAGCTGCATCAAATGATCCTTTGGTCTTGAACCTTTTAATATATGTTTTGAGCCTATTATATCCATTTCTTTTATGACCCCTCACCTTGGCCGACGTTACAACCTTGAAAAGTCCATTTGGATCAAGTGTGAATGCTCAAATTGAATGATCATATATTGGGCAAAGACATATTCGTGATGAAATAAGGGAATCATGCTACATTGCTCTAAAGTTGGATGTATGAAAGATATCAACAATGGATGAAAAATGAGAAAAAAAGAAGGTGATGGAAAAATTAAAAAAAAAAGATTCAAATTGAAAACCTGAAAGGATAGATTTTGGTAGAAAAAGATCCAGGTCAAATGGTTCACATATGAAAGATCAAAGACATCTAAAGATCCCTCAAAGATTGGGGCAAAGTTCGCCAAGCTCAAGATGACTTCAACAGTAAATGAAATGAGTTTTTGAGAAAGAATCCTAGATTAATGTTGAGAATTGTCTGAATATTCATCATTTGGACATACCATTCATCCCAATGACATGTATCCAATTTATTTCCTTTCCCATTTGTTTTGTACCAAAATAGTTCTTCAATGATTATCTTTATCATAATTCACCTTGTGTTCTCTTATTATTACACCCTTAGAATGAATTGAGAAAATGTTTGATTGCATTATATTTGTCAAGATTTGAAATGATAATGAATGAATGAATATGTGCTTAAAAAAGTCTTGTATTCATTTGAAAAGAAATCTAAGATGATTGTGGTGATAAAATGAAGAAATGGTAGAGACCTAAAAGAGATGATTTGGAAGGATATATGATGTGACCAAATAGAGAATATGATGGGGCAAATTTTGAAAAGTGGTATAACCAAGTGATGAATATAAGGACGAATTGGTCGATATGACTTGCAAGTTATGATTAAATGATGAGAACAATCAACAGATAAAGTTTGTTTTGGAATGGTTAATGTTGAGACACCTATGAGTAATGACCCAGTGATGGTGGATGAAACTTGTTTTGAAATTTGTTAGTGCTGAGAAATTCATTGAATGATGGTCAAGTGATGATCGATTGATGAAGCTTATTCCAAAGTATTGAGAAACTGAACAAGGAAGAATGTGAGTGGAAAAGACAATTGAGAGCTACACTGGTTTGATCTTAGAAGAGCAGTGTAATTGGATCTTTGAAGAATCAAAGGGCTTGATGCCCAAGAAAAGCTTGAGAAACTTGAGTACCATACATTGAACATGAATTAATTGGCCAACATTTGCATAGCATGCATTGAAATTCATGCACATTGCATACCATACACTACTTTCAGAAAAGTATAGTTTATAAATTCAAGAAGTAAGGATGTTCCAACATCCCACATAGAGAAGACAGATATGAAGATATTTTGCAAAATTGAAAAAGAAAAAGCTTATTAGGTAAGTTCCTAATCCTTGAAATAGGATGTCTTTTGGTATCAGGGTTGATTTATAAGACCTTTGGGCATAATCTCCTGAAATTCCTTCAAACACAACTTTCAACTCCTTTGGACATGATTGTCAAGGAGCAATTTACTTTCCAAAAGTCGTGGTGCCTCTGTTTAGAGGAGCAATTTATTTTTCAAAAGTCGTGGTGCCTCTGTTTAGAAGAGCATTACTTTCAAGTCCCTTTAGAGCATTACTTTCAAAGTCGTAAGTCGTGGTGCCTCTATTTAGAGGAGCAATTTACTTTCCCAAAGTCGTGGTGCCTCTGTTTAGAGGAGCAATTTATTTTCCAAAGTCGTTGAGCCTCTAATTAGAGGAGCCATTTATGTTTCTCAGAGTCGTTGAGCCTTTGCTTAGAGGAGCTTTGGTCAAAAAAATAAAAAAAAACAAAAAAATAAAAAAACAAAAAAACAAAAAAAAATGAAAATGTTGAGTTGAGTCTTGATTGGGTGTCTACGTCTTTGCGCAATTTTTTTTTCACAGAAAATGTGCAAAGAGGGGCAGCTGTAGACACCTAATTTGGTCTAGGCCCGGATCAATTGGGCCTGGCCCAAATAAGTAGGTATATGTTTTATTTATTTTATTTTCATTTTTATTTTAATTTAGTTAGTTTATTTTTATTCTATTTCTATTTTATTTTTATTATTATTATTATATATATTTTTCTTCTTTTATTTTTATTTTAGCTATTTACTTATTTATTGATATGTATATATCTTTATTATTATTATTATTATTTTCTGTTAATCAGATTATGTATTTAATTTTAATTATCTGTTAAGTTTCCTGATTTATCTTATTTGTTTTCTTTTGATTTTTTTGATTTATTTATTTTTATTTATCTGGCTGGAGATTGGATTAGGATTCAATCAGAAGAGTTCAGATTGGATTCAAAGATTGAATCCCCGTCCAAAGAGGAATTGGGATTGATCAAAAACTCCTGATCAATTCCTATAAAAGGGCCTCCTGGAACAGAATGAAGAACAGAGAAAAAACAGTGAGCAAAGCTACTGATTTGAAAGAAAAGAGGCGGATAGAAAACTAAGAAAAGGTTTAAAAGTGTTCTGAGAATTAGCAAAAATTTTTTAAAGATTTTTGGCATTTTTTTCTTGGAATTTTTGAAAAATTCCAGTTTTCGGTTGAATTTTCTGGCGAAAATTGTATTTTTCGACAACAATTCCGGCCAACTTTGAAGTTTTCGGTGAGCTGCCCAGTTTCCAGTGAAGAATCCCAGAAACCGACCAACTTTCAGTCAACTTCCGACGAAAAACCCAGATTTCGATGAAAAATCCCAGAATCCGGTGAATATTCAACCAGAGTTCTTCAACCTTTTAGAGAGAAGGGAGAGAAAAAAGAAGGAAGAGAGAGAGGGGGGAGAAGGTTTCTGTCGAAAAAAGAAGGGAACTGCCTTTTATACCCTCTCAAAACGACATCGTTTTTGCCTTAAGTGACCCAGAAGATCCACGCGTTTTACCGAGATTCGACCCGACCCGAGCATCGACTCGCTTCCTGACCCGCGCATGTATCCCCCATCCGAGCTGATAGCCGAGCCGAGCCAAAGTTCCAAGCCGTTTCTTCGAGCCGTTTTCTCTTCCTTGAGCCGAGCCGAGTCGAGCCACACTCCGAGCCGCTCTAGGTTTTTTTATTTTATTTTATTTTATTTTTTATTTATTTATTTTGTATTTATTAGATTAGGTTTATTTAGTATTCTTTTTACCTTTATTTTATTTTTGTTTTACTTTTCTTTATTTTATTTTTTTATTTTCACATTTATTTTGTTTTATTTTCTTTAAATAAAAATAAAAAAAATATTTTTGGGGAAAAGTTGAAAGTATCAATTTTCCTTAAAAATAAATTTCCAACAAATATTTTTGGGAAAAAGTTGAAAGTATCAATTTTTCTTTAAAATAAAATTTTAAAAAGGGTTTTTAAGGAAAAGTTGAAAGTATCAATTTTTCCTTAAAAATACAATTTCAAAAACAGGGTTTTTGAGGAAAAGTTGAAAGTATCAATTTTCCTTAAAAATACAATTTCAAAAAAGGGGTTTTTGAGGAAAAGTTGAAAGTATCAATTTTTCTTGAAAATCAAAGTTTCCAAAAAATATTTTTGAGGAAAAGTTGAAAATATCAATTTTTTTTTGAAAATCAAAGTTTCCAAAAAATATTTTTGGAAAAAAGTTGAAAGTATCAATTTTCCTTAAAAATAAATTTTCAAAAAAAATACTTTTTGGGGAAAAGTTGAAAGTATCAATTTTCAGTGCACAAGAACAATCATCTTTTCCTTCCTTTTTATTTTGATTTTGATTTTGATTTTTCTTTAAATAATCCGACGACGGAGCCTTTGCAAGTGAAACAATAGTTTTTCTTGCATACTCTTGAGGTGAGGGAATTTTCTCAATTTTTTTCTAAAAGTATTAGAGTCAATTGGGAATAATTTCCAATAATTAATTATTTGGTAAAATTTTAAAGCTCATTGGATAACACAAATTTAAGTTGGTACCATCTTTTGATGGGCGTTTGTGAGGGTGCTATAACCTTCCTCACACGTAACCGAACTCCCGAACCTTGTTCTGGTTAGTAGACCTGAACTTATTCTTTTAGGGACCCCTGAACTTAGGTGTTCCCTAAAAGGATAGATTTTTAGGTGATCAATCGCACCTAGATAAAAAAGATTGGTGGCGACTCCTAAAAGTTAATGTCTAACGATTGATCCCCGGATCTAGACGTTATAACAGACAAGATACTAATATGGTTCGTCGGTTGAAAAAACAATTATCTAAGTTTTTTGACATGAAGGATTCAGGTCTAGCAAAATAGATTCTCAATATAGATATTATCTGGGATAGAATAGTTGAAAAGCTGTAATTGTTATAGGAAAAGCATGTTAAATGGGTGCTTAGTAGATTCAATATACAACATGCTAAATAGTTAGCAGTCCATTTGCCAACTATTTTCATTTGAGCAAGAAATCTTATCTGGTGACTAAAGAAGAGCAATTATCTATATCTAGTATTTTTTATTCTTTTATAGTCGGTTCTTTGATATATCTTATGGTTTACACACGGCTTGACATCGCTTATGTAGTTGGTGTAGTGAGTAAATTTCTTTCTAATTCATAAAAGGTTCACCGAGAAGCAGTGAAATGGATTTTCAGATATTTGAAGAGTACCTAAAAAATGTGCTCGAGTTATGGAATTTCACAACTAGTTCTAGAAGGGTTTACTGATGTTGACATGGTAGGTAATCTTTTTCTTAATGGTAAAAAATCTACTTCATGGTATTTGTTTATTTTTTAAGGAGTAGCTGTGTCTTGACAGTCTAAGTTGCAGAAGTGTGTTGCTTTATCAACCATAGAGGTTGAATACATTGCAGCAACTGAAATAGGTAAAGAAATGCTTTAGATAAAACATTTTCTTTTTGAATTGGGGTTGAATAAGAAAGAGTATGTAATGTTTTGTGGTAGCCAGAGTGCTTTAAATTTAAGTAAGAATGTCATGTACTATGCTAGAACAAAGTACAATGATGTTAGATATCATTAGTTATGTTCGGTGATTGAACAACAGTAAATGCAGATGAATAAAGTCTATACTAATGAGAATGCAAGAAATATGTTAACTAAGACACTTTCTAAGAAAAAGCTTGAGTTTTGCAATAACTTGGTTGAAATAGGTTCCTTTGCCAAGGTAAGTTGCAAATGACACTATCATAGTGATGAATCTCTTTCTAAAAGGGCTAGAGGGGAAATTATTAAGAATGTGGGGTCTAGGCCCATTCTTTTAGACCAATCAAAGGTTATAGGCCTTATCTTTTTTCTATTAAGACCTAAATAATAAAAGAAGGGGCTATGTAATATGTGAAGAAGAAGCGATGCCGAAACCAAGAAAAAGGGAAAAAAAGCTAAAAAAAAGAAAAAAAAGGAAAAAAGAAGTATTGGTTGAACAAAAGTTGATATGTGGTCCAATTGAGCTAAATTTTTGTTAATAGGTTTATGATTCAAAGTTTTACATTTTGAATTTTAAATGATGAAGATTGAGTTTGAAACTCTCTAGGAACAAATCTAAGGTGTATTTGTTAAGTCACCTATTTGGTGAGATTTCTTCAATTGTCTTTCTAGTTATTAATTAGCTTTAATTTTAGCTAAAGAAGAACTTTGTATATCCATTATTTGATAGTGGAGATTTTTTTAATAGTCTATGATTTTTTTCCCTCTACACTGAAAGATTTTTCACATAAATATTGGTGCATTTTTTTTGTGTTTTTTTGTTATTGATTATTGTCTGTTGCTATGAATTTATTATGATATATTGCTTTACATTGTTGTGTTTATTGCTTTAGGCCTAACAAATTTTACTGTTCCATGCACAGGGGGCTTACTTTTAGCTGTATAGTGCTTTCTTCAAGTGGTATACCTTATCTTTTTCTCCTTCGTTCTTGTATCCTTTTGGCTGCTCAACAAAAACTTAATTTTTAATCTCACCGTTAGTTGATTTTATGTCCAATTGAAAAATTGGTTGCTGCAATTGTGTGGTAAGTGCTAAAACCATTATGATAGTCTTCATGAATGCAATGGAGGCAAAAGTCTCATTGAAGTCTACGCAAAGCTATTATGAGTATCTCTTGGGAATGAGTCTCACCTTATATTTTTGGATTGATCTATCTTCATTGTACTTGATTTTGTACATTTTAACCTAATAATCCCTTTGTCTTTTGGCTTTTTCACGAGCTCTCATGTTTGATTTTTCTCGATCATCTTTATTTCGTCGTCCATGGCTTTTCTCCATTCTTTTTCTTTTGTTGCATTTTCAAATCTTTGAGGTTCACAAGAAAAGAATACAATATCACAAGTTTGATAAAAATCCTGCAATGGTCGCATCTTTCTTGGAAGTGTTAATTCTGGTGATGATTCTTCTTGTCTCAGGCTTGAAATTGGTCTTTTTTGACTCTATGGTGGTGTGGTTGGAATTGAATCACCTATTATTGTAGACATTCAATTTTGTCCGAGTTAATTCGAATTTGTTCGATTTTGTAAGCTCAATTTGCATGTTTTTATTTGAGTCGATTTAAGCATTAAATTAGATTGAGTTTTTCAAACATGTTTTGACTTAGTTATTTTTAATTTTATTGATATTTTTAGAAATAATTAAATTAATTGAAAAATTACAAATAAATAAATAATTTTATTATTATTATTATTATTATTCTAATTATTATTATTATTATTATTATTATTATTATTATTATTATTATTATTATTATTATTACAATTAAGCAAAAAAAAAGAGGAAACAAACAAAAATAAAAGGAAACTAAAATCAAAGGAAGTGGTCGGCAGCCACTAATTCTGTTTGGCCCTTACACAACAAGCTAGCCCCAACATCCTGCTCCACTACCCTGTACTGCCCAGCCACTATCCTATCCATTGCTCCACCATCCTGTACTCCACCAGCCCTCAACTTAAGCTCCACTACTTTAATTTTAAAAATTTTGGACTATTTACAAATAAGTAGTAGTCTAAAAACCCATAAAGTCACTAGCACAGGCACTAACCACCCCACCCCATCAACACCACACCTGGCCAGCCCCGATTGACCTTTAGTCTCGCCTACACCAAGATGGAAACCACAACCCAACTTAGCCAAACATCAAACCAAAAAAATAGCCTTGCGTTATAACATCTGCAACCTAAAAACTCACTCACCACCACGCATTGCCCCATTGCCCTGACCTTATATCAAACACCCATAAAGCACCAAAAAAAGGAAAAACAAATACCTATTGCCAAAAGTAAAAAAATATATATCAAAAAACATGTAATCTTCCCCATATAAAGGAACCTTAGTGCCGAAAGTCTTCCTACAAAAAAAAAAAGAAAAAAAATCACAAATCAGCTTCATTTAAAAGATAAAACAAAAAACAAAAAGGGCAAAAAGAAAGCCATCCATGCTTTTTCCCATAAGAAGGTAGCGACGATCGAAGGATGTTGGAGCAGTGACAACGTTGGCACAGCCAAAGATAGTTAGAATTTGGGTTAGGGTTTAACTAGCTACTGGTTTTATTTCAAGAAGCTGAAAAGGCTATAAAGTTTTTTGTTTAGGAAAAGTTGGAAATGAAGTAAAAAAAAAAAAAAAAACTTAGTTTTTATAGCCATGACAAAAAAATAAAAGAGAAGAAACCCAAGCGTGGACCTGACTCAGACCTGGGGTTTATGTGCCTGAACTTGACTCCATCCCTTGAAAACCAACCATTGGTCGGTTCACCTAAATCGAACCAAATCTCTCCAAACCACTTCCAAACTGGTTTAGGTATTTCTATTTTTTTCCATTTATTTATTATTTTTCAATTTTTTTAATGCTAATAAAATTTCAATTACAAAATAATAATAATAATAATAAGAATAATAATAATAATGTTCAATATATCTATTCCAAAAATGTTATAAACATAATAATAAAAAAAAAAAGAAAGAAAAAGAAAATTTTCAATGATGAGACTCTGAGAAATCCAAGTAGAGATTCCCGAGAATTTTTTGGGTGAGAAAAGATTTTTAAAATTACCAAAGTATTGGAATATTTAGAAATTATTTTCAATGCAAAGATTTTTATTTTTCTTTAATTTATATATTTTTTAAAAAAAGAGAAAAATACAAAATGATTATAAGACTATGCAATTTTTTAGGAAATAAATTTATTTTAAATATTAAAAAAAAGATAAACATGAAATTTTCGATGATGAGATCTAAAAGAACTCTGAGTAATGATTCTTTAAGAATTTTTAAGTAAGAAAATTTTTCTAAAATGTCGCCAATGTATTAGAGTATTTAGATTAATTTTTTAAAGATTTCTCATTTTTTTAATAGCATAAAAATTATTTTTTAAGAAAATATCATTTGATTTTAAACTATAGATATTATACTTTACAGCTTTTTAATATAAATATTGGAAATAAATATGAACCACCGAGGATTGGATTTTTGAGAATTTCGAGTAATGATTCTTAAAAATTCCTTAGGTGAGATAGTTTCTCTTAATATTGTAGAGTATTGGAATATTTTTAGAGATTTTTTAATATGTAAGGTTCTTATTTATTTTTCAAGCATACTAAAAAATGAAAATATGTTTTTAAAGAAAATTAAGAAAATTAATTTTTAAATACCAAAATTACAACCATTTTTAATCAAAATTAAAAGATAAAACATAATTAATTTGTATCGTTTTAAACAGATGCTATAGAGGTGCTAATCTTTTTCCACATGTAATTGACTCTCAAACTCAAACTGTTTTTGCAGACCCAAAAATTATCTTTTTAATAAATTTTAATTAGTTTTAAAATTTTATTAAAATGATAAGTTTTAATAGGTGGCCAATCATACCTAGCCAAAATAGATTGGTGGCGACTCCATCTTTTGTTTTCAAATTTGTCTAGTGGTCCCCAAATCCGTTATGACAGTTTGGTGACTCTATTGGGGATGCCATTTTTAGAGAGTCAGGCTAAAAATTAATTAGGTGTTATTCTTAATTTTGATTTAATGGTCTTAATTAGTGTTTAACATTAATTTTCTTGATTTTGATTTTTTTAAATAATAATAGTAACAAAAATTTACATGCATTTTATTATGTCATTTGTTCATTATTTATGTATATGCTATTCTTAATAAATTGTGGGGCATATAGGATAGAAATTGCGATGACATTTTCTCTCACACACATGATGACACATTTCATATCATGTATGAGCTCTATACTCGGGCTTCATCCTTTTTATGAGGGAATAGAGTACCTATGCTCTTGTGAGTGATAACCTTTGCATTGATAAGCAAAATACTTCCACTTGAATTAAACCCATTCTGTTCTAACCTATAATAGGTGAAGATCGGGGCGTCTTACTAGTCTTGTATGGATGCTAGTAAGAAACAATTTGGTAATGTTTAGATGAACAAATCTTCACTCAGCATAATGAACTTGAGGTAACCAGCCTTTGATAGAATGTTGTCGACATTTTTGTAGAAATAACCCAAGTATGCATCATAATTTTGAAATAAAAGATAACAAAAGAAAAGCATTTTCTTAAAAAAAAAAAAAAGAAGAAGAAAAAGAAAGTTTTCTTTTAACATATAGTTCATTGATTTGGTGGTTATCCAAAAATTTGCATTTTTAGAAAATATTTTAGAAAATTGAAGAAATTTTTTTTAGCATTATCCAAAAAAAAAAAAAACAAACAAATGAAGTTTTCCAAAAATAAAAGTTTTTCTTAAATTCTTTGTTTATTGGCCAAATATGAATTAATGAAAAAAGAAAAATCTTTGAATCGGTTATTCTATGTGATAAAAAATGCGTTCTTGAATTTTTTTCCTTTTTCTAAAAAAAAAAAAAAACAATAAACAAGAGAAAATTTTAAATTTGAATGTTGTTTCATTTTTTAGATTTTCATTTGATCTTTTACATACATTTTCATCATGTTAAAAAAGAAGAAGAAGAAATAATCGAATAGTATATACACTATATCCCTTGCATCCCTATATATAGTACATGCATAACATTTTAAGAATTTTAGTAGGTCTTACATGCATCCCATCTAATGCACATCATAATAAAAAAATACATGTATTCCATTTCATCCACATCAATAGATAGTACATGCATTCCATTTCATGCATGCATTGATAAATGATACATGCATTCCATTTCATGCATGCATTGATAAATGATACACGCATTCCTTTTCATGTATGCATTGATAAAATGATACATGCATTCCATACATATCTTAATAGATAGTGCATGCATTCTATCTTATTACATATCTTAAAGCAATGAAAACTTTATTAATTCGGCATAATACGTGCATTGCATTATGTGTAAATATGTCTCATGCACATGATAGATCCATGCATGTCATACAGGTAGGTAGCATTAGTCATATATATATCATTAATCATGAAGCATGTCGTTGCATTTCATGGATATGGATTCATGAATGGTAGTGCATTGCATTTCATATCCAACCATCCCTGCAACTTAACATTAGATTTCTTGTATACATATTCATGGATGATGAAATTTTTATTATTTGAGGCCTTGTACATATAAAAATTCATTATCTTAGGCATATTTGCATTTAATGACATTTTTTTCACATCCTCATCATATTCATAAAAATGCTTTGTGTGCTATATAAATGAGAAATTATTTTGTGGCATTCATTTATTAAAGGTAATAATATAGAATTTTTTGTTTAAGTCCTGAAATAAAATGACTGTCTTGGTGGGAATCAGAATGGCAAAAATGAGAGATGAATTTGAAGCAAGGATTAGTGCGTTGGAGTTGAATTAAGAGAAATTTTGGCTTGAGCTTCAGGAGATAAAATAACATATGGCTTAATTGATAGAAATGGCCAAAAATAGTGGTGTGATTAAGTTTATTGCTCCTCAAGGATTGTTGTCACTTTTGATTCCAGTAAATCAAGATCAATTATTAATTTCAGCACTTTTTTTGAGCATACTAAGGCATTGGATGATTCAAACAGTGACCAAAGTCCAAGCTAGCTTAAAAGAAAAATAGGTGAACTAGCTATACAAATGACTAAACTTAAAAGTCTAATTTTCAAAATGAGTCACCTGGCTTCAAACAAACCTTATCAACTATCCCGAGTTCAAACCTGCACTGAAGTCCTTCTATTGACCACTTTTAACCTTCTTTCTAAGCACTTAGGATTAAGCCCCCAAACTTTTTGCAACCTCTGAGAATTTCACACTTGAATTCATGTCCACTACTTTACATTTCATAACTACTTGTTTAACATGCTATCCCATCACCACATTCTTAACCCAATTTTCAACATAGAGTTTCCCAATTTACTCTAAAGCTAACTATACCACTAGTTTTTTAGCAAAGCAAACCAACCATAGAATAGAAAAACTCTTGCAACACCAAAGGAAAAACCCCTATTGACCTAATACCCATGTCCTACATAAAGTTATACCCATTGACCTTGAAAAACTCCCTCATTGTCCTTGTCCCTATTGAATCCCTCAAACCACGTTTTCCCAAAATGGTATGACCCCAATGTCCAATGTGAATACCGTCTTAGTATTATGGGCCAATCTTTGGAATATTGCACGGCATTGAAACATAGGGTACAAAGATTGATGAAAGTTGAATATTTGAGTTTTGACGGCAAAATGAAGCTAATTACTTACTAGAATCCTTTAACAATCTATCTTGAGATAACAAGTAGTGCTATAGGCAGCAGTTAAACTGGCCAAGATGATGAATAAAAGAAAAAGTCTGGTCATCCTTACCAATAGTCATAATCTACTTTTTTTGAATTTCTTAGGTGAGGCAAGGGGGTGTAAAAGCTAGTGTAGCACTTTTTAGCCCTTGTTCTAGGATTATTCTTGATGTATAAACTTGAAACTTTTAAGAATGAAGGAAAACTTTTTAAATTTTCTATAAATAAACATTTTTGTTTACATTTCATTTTTAATAATGGCACGCCTAAATGAGCCTGTGAAAAAGAATGAAGGTTGCAAATATGTTTTTAACAAACTTTTAAGGTGGAAAAAATGTTTTTAAATAACCTGACTTGAATATAGAAGGGAATTTGAGCTTATCTTTAATAATAATAAAATTTGACTTGTATATCATGCATCATTTGTTGGAATTCATTGTCTTTCATGCTAGCTAAGGATAAGGAATGATTATTGTGAATATACTTTTGTCAAACCTTTAAAGCAAAAAAATATTTTTGAAAATTTTAATAATAGAATTCATGTCATGGATTTCTAACTTTTGGTAATTAATAAAAGTTTCAAGGATAATGCATCATAGAAAACAAGATTAGTTAAATCTGTGCACTTACAACACTCAAGCTTTACTAGAATCATGTAAAATAAAAATGCAAGTAAAAAAGATAGAATAAAAAGGACACAAGGAGAGATAAGGGAAATAGTTACAGGAATGCAATAGAATATGGATAGATAGTTGACATAATTAAGACAAATGTTAACAAGTTGGACAAAAGGAAAATGAATCATTGAAACACACGGAGCAAGGGGAAAAAAATTATTGAAGCACCATTGTATTCACTTGGTTTCACACATCCATATATTCGAGACGCTTATATGTCATAAGTGCCTTTAGCAACTCATTAACCTTATATTGATACTTTTGCCAAGTTACCTCTAGTTTAGATAAATATCAACCCTGAGTCTACTCCTTATAACTCCATTATTGTGCCTAATTTGGATAATCTAAAAAAATGGAACAATGAAAAGGGTGCCAAATCCATTAGGAGATATAGTGATGAAGGAAAAATATGACTAGTTGGAAGAAAGAAGGCAATTGAAAGCCATGTTATACATAGAAGTGTTGATGCCAATGAGCTTAGTCTAGTGCTTGTTCTTGTTATTTTGTCAAAATTTAAAGTCTTAGATTTCAAGAAGTATGATGGAACGAAATGCCCTTTAACACATATCACCTTGTACTGCCAAAAGATGACAAGCCATACATATAATGATAAGTTACTAATTTATTGCTTTCAAAATAGTTTCACTAGATCTATAACAAAGTGGTATGCCTAGCTAGACTGAAGTAAGATTTTCTCTTAGAATGATTTGGTTAGGACCTTCTTAGCATAATAGAAGTATGTTAAAGATATGGCACGAAACAGATTGTCTCCACAAAACATGAAGAAAAGGAAATGAAACTTTCAAAGAATATACACACAAATGGAGAGAAATCATAGCCCAAGCATAACCATCCCTATTAGAGAAAGAAATCATTGTTCTATTCATCAATTCCCTGAATATCCACTATTATGAAAGAATGATTGGAAATATTTCTAAAAACTTTACTGATATAGTGATCCTCGGGGATATGATAGAAAATAAAATCAAGAATTGTAAGATTAAATTGAAAGATATAACTAATATTGAAAAGGGAAATACATTGAAAAATAATAAAAAAGAGGTGCAAGTAGTCACACTTGAGGGGTATCAACCCAAGAACTTCATCCCATGCAATCCTTATCCTTTTCATCCACTCCACTTTCCTATCATTGGTATTATCTTTGAAAACCTATATCTTTGCCAACCAAGCTAGTATCTAAGTTTTCCAACAAGTCCCAATACCTAAATGGCCATTCATAATCTTGTTTTTACATTTGAGCCTACTACCCGACCAATAAAAAATCAAAAAAGAAAAAAACATTACCAAAAGAAATTTTCAATCCCTATTTCTCACATTTTGCTTTTAATAATAAAATGTTGGTACCTCACTCTTATGCCTCTAAAAATAACACCTAATTCATCAGTAAAGAATTATATCCTAATAGCAAGTGTGATTATCATATGGGGGCAATTGGTCATTTAACTAAAAATACAGATAGCTAAAAGGAAAAAGTTGAGGATCTTTTTAAGAGTGGTATTCTAACTTCAGAATTGATGGAACAATGGAAGTCAACTTTGTCTAGTTTCAAAATGTAAAGAGTTGAAATGTGGAAGAAGGTTTCGAGTGTTGAAAGATCTAGGTATGACAGTTTTCTTTTAAACCTTTAACCTTTTGTGTATAAATTGTATATTGTCCTAAAGAGTTATTTAAATTAATCTTGTTAAACTTTATTTTGGAAAAAATGAATGTTTTCAATTTTTCTATGAAATTTTATCTCTATGCATTTGTTTGAATAACAGTCTTGCATAATTAATTTTCAAAATAAAAAAATGAAAGCACTTTGCAAAAAAAAAAAACAAAACAAAAAAAATTGATACGTAATAAAGTCCCATATAAGCAAATTTTGAGATCAAATTAAAAAAAAAAAGGCTTTTTCAAAGGGAAATATATGATTTTTTATGGCAAGAATCTCAAAGTAATTAGTGATTACTATATAAAACAAAAAAAAAAACCCTATCCAATACCTTTACACTTTTCCTTGATCTCTTATATGTTTCAATCTTTTTGAATAATTTTACTCACCAGTCATAATCCTTTCAGGGACATGAATTTTTCATTTACGAACTTTGTTATCATTTGACATATTGAAACCATAATCTTTTCTTGGGTAATGAACAAAATAGGCCAATTTTGAAAATTCATTTTGAATTTCAAAAACTAAGTAAGAAACTCTTGCAAATTTTTAATTGATAATTCAATATGTGTTAAATTTTGCTAATATGATTGAACCATCCAAATTCTTTCGATGACCATAGACACAAAAAATGCTTGAACCTTTTCTCAAGTAGCCATTATTTCATGTCTTAAAGCACATTGACCAAAAGAAGTAAAATTTCTTCTCACCTAAAATAATTTATTTCATGCATTAATACCTTTTTCCTTTCATTTTACCAAAATGCTAGACAGTCTAGAATCAAAATGAGTCTTGTTGTGAACTATGTGATCAGATTTAGGATGTCCCATACAACTTGATTTTCACCGTTATAATAACATGGAGTGAAAAAACAAGATGGGGCATTAGTTATGCAGAAAAAAAAAACAAAAAAAAATGATTGATGGGTATAACACAAAAATAAAGACACAAAAAATAAAAGGAATCATTTTATCTATTTCTTCAAATAATTCGCTCTTCTAACTAAGTGATCGTGTTTGAAATGATGAATGACCATCTTTCTCTATCATTGACCTATAGAAAAATTATCCACTTGCTACCTATTTGAGCCTATTATATTTTTTGTTCCAAAATGAACTCTAGCCAAAGATCGTCTTTTACACTAGGGGCAAAATAAGGATATATTCAGGAGATCAACTTTAAGAAAAGTGTTTGATATTGAGAGCATCTAAAATATACCTTAGAGATGAGAGTTTAGGGCAAAAAGTGAATGAGATTTCAGTTAGAATCCCAAGAATTCAAGAAAGAAGAACGTTGAAATTAGATGTTTCTAAAAAAAAATTAAAAGGAAAAAAGAAAAAGAAAAAAGAGCAAAGAAAGACATGCAGTTTAGATATGAGAATTTGAAGCAAAAAAAAAAAAAGAATGAAGCTTCACTTAAAATCCAAAAATAAATGAAGCAAAGATAAGAAAGACATGTACCTCGAAGATTAGAATTCAAGGTAAAAAATGAATAAAGTTTCAGTAAAATCCTAAGTAAAACTTCAAGAAAAAAGAATATAGAAGTTAAAGTTAGATGTTTCCAAAAAAAAAAAAACCAAAAAGAAAAGCAAAGAAAAAAAGACATGATCCTCAGAGATGAAGGCTTGAGGTAAAAAATGAATGAAACCATAGTTAGAATCTCAAGTAAAAAGAAGACAAAATTCAAGAAAGAAGAATGTTGAAGTTGAATTAGATGTTTTCAAAAAAGAAACAAAAAAAAAAAAGGTAAAGACAAAAAACATGACTTTTCATCCAAAGAATACTTCATGAGATCTTCGATCTAATTACCTTGAATAATATATTTTGAGCCTATTTATCCATTCTCTCAAAACCTTGAACCTTGACTTACATTACATACCTTGAAAAGCCCATTCTGATTAAATATGGACAGTTGAATTGAAGAGCCATGTCCTTGAAAATTAGTATATACTTATTATTTGGGAAGATTTTATTAAGTTCTTCATTGTTAGAAAATATAGATCTATGGTGAAAACCCAAAAAAGAGCAATCTAGAGTTAAAGCCATTTTTTAGGGCCCAAAAGAATTTTAGAGTTCCAAAGTTCTATACAAAATAAAAGGTCACCATACAAAACCTTTTGAAGGATCAATACCTTTTAAAGATTTTCATTTCACAAAGAGTGAAAATGAAAAAAAAAAATAGCCTTTTTTCTTTCTCCAAATATTTTTCAAAACATAATGGTTAGTTTTAAAGTACATTGAAATATCATGTTTTCAATAAAGGAAAAGTATTGTAGAAGAATTATCTCTTTTATGAACCTAAGAGTAATCCTTGCAACCCTCGTCAAACCTTTCTTGAAATATAACCACTAGTAAAAAAACTGAATTGTCAATCACCCCATTAACAAGCATTCCAAATTGTAATAATCAATTTTCAATAGATTCAAAAGTCATGAGTTTTTAACTTTTCCCATTTGATTATAAAGATACTTTATGTGGGGCAATTTTGTGATCTCTTTTAAAAAGTTCAAAGATTATTTGACATTTTGTATAGAATACTGAGATCATTTTTTGTGAAATTAAACACTGAAAATTGGAACGGAGATCTTTTGAAAAAGAAGCAAAATGAGTCTTTGCATTTGCATTATGAGAAAAACATTTAACTTGCATGCTACAAAAAGGACAAAAGAAAGGTGTTTGCATCAATTACATGTGCATCATGAGAGAGACATTCGCATTTGTATCTACATCATGAAAAAAACATTCATATTAGTGTAACTTGCATATGCATCATGATAAAGATATTCGCATTCGCATTATCTACATCATAACCAAGGCATTCACATTCACATTACAAGAAAAACATTTGCATTTGCATCATGGCATCTGCATCATAGAAAAAGTATTCATAGGGGCATTTACATAAAAAGGAATATTAGTATTTACATTGTGAAAAAGTCACATATATCTACATCAAGCATTTGTATAGACATTTGCATTTGCATCATTTAATGAAAATAGATATTTGTATCATGATTGCATTTGTCAACTTTGTAAATATTAGAAAAAAGGAAAAGAACAAACAAAAAGAAGAAAAAAAGAGGCAAAGAGAGAGAAATAAGTCTATCATAAAAAAAAAGATAAAAAAAAATAGTTTGACAAGAGACTAAAATGTCAAAAAGGTTTGAAAAGTTTTGTAAAAATTAGAAGGGTTGTTGAAAAGATGAATGAAAAAAAATGAGATATGATACAAGACCCAAACCTAATCTAGTTGGCACTTAAGCCTATTCTAGCTAGCACCCAAGCTAATTTTCAAGACCTCTGAGCAAAATATTTTTAGATTTCAAAATTTCAATGCCTCTGATTGGGAGAAGCATTTAAAGATGTTGAGATTTGTAAAACCTTTGGGCAAAACATTTTAAATTTTTAAAGTTTCAATGCCTTTGATTAGGAGAAGCATGCAAAGATGTCAAGATTTATAAGACATTCGGACATAATTTCCAAGACCTATGGGCAAACCATTTTAAATTTTCAAAGTTTCAATGCCTCTAATTGGGATGAGCATTCAAAGATGTCAAGATTTGTAAGATCTTTAGGCATAATCTCTAAGAAGTTTGGGTAAAATATTTTAAATTTTTGAAGTTTTAATGCCTATGTTTGGAAGGAGCATTCAAAGATTTTGTAATCTTTAAGATCTTCAGGCATAATTTTCAAGACCTCTGAGCAAAACATTCTAAATTTTCAAAATTTTAATGCCTCTAATTAGGAAGAACATTCAAAGATTTTGAAATCTATAAAACTTCCAGCCATAATTTTTAAGACCTCTAGGCAAAATATTTTAGATTTTTAAGTTTCAAAGCTCTGTTCAAAGGGAGCAATTTTCAAACAAGATTTTTTTAAAAAAAAATTTTCAAACCTCTGTTTAGGGAAGCCATTTTCAAAGTTTCAAAGTCTCTATTTAGGAGGAGCAATTTTTAAATAAGATTTTAAAGTTTCAAAACCTCAGTGTAAGGGGAGCCATTTTCAAACAAGATTTTTTTCTTTCAAGTTTTAAAACCTCTGTTTGGGGGAAGCCAATTACAAAAACAAAAAAAATGATAAAAAAAAAAAAAGAACTTTTGAAAAACTTTGAATTGTTAACTCTAAAAAAAATTGTTATCTATGTCTTTGCCCTATTCTTAATTCTCAGTAATGTGCAATGAGGGACAACTGTAGAGACTTAATTTTATCTAGTTAATTTAATTTTTTTATTTTTTAAGCTTATTTGCATATTTTTATTTAAGCTGGTTTAAACATTAAATTGATTGGGTTTGTTAAAACTTGTTTTGAATTAGTTATTTTTAATTTTATTGATATTTTTAGAATTAATTAAATTAATTGAAAAATTACAAATAAATAAATATATTATTATTATTATTATTATTATTATTATTATTATTATTATTATTATTATTACTACTACTACTACTACTACTACTACAATTAAGCAAAAAAAGAAAGGAAACAAACAAAAATAGAAAGAAACTAAAATAAGAAAAAATGGCTGGCAACCATTAATTCTATCTGGCCTCTGTACAATAAAATAACCTTAACACCCTACTCTACTACCCTGTATTACCCAGCCACTGTCTTACCTATTGTTTGACCATTCTGCACTCTATCATCCTTCAGCTTGAGCTCTACTACTCTAATTTTGAAAATTTTAGACTACTTACAATGAGCAGTTTAAAAACCCATAAAGTCACTAGCACAAGCACCAACCACCTTACCCTATCAACACCACACTAGGCTAGCCTCTAGTTGACCTTTAGTCTCACTTACACTAGAACGAAAACCACAGCCCAACCTAGCAAAACATCAAATAAAAAAAATAGCCCTACATCACAACATAAAAAAACTTAAAAACTCATTCACCACCATGTGCCACCCCATTACCCCCACCTTATACCAGCCACCCATAAAGCATAAAAAAAAGAAAAAACAAATACCCATTTCCAAAAATAAAAAATAAAAATAAAAAGACATGTAGTTCTCCCTATAGGAAAAACTTCAGCACCTAAAGTTGACCTACAAAAAAAGAAGAAAAAAGAAAATCACAAATTAGCTTTATCTGAAAAAATAAAAAAATGAAAAAGAAAGCCATCCATGCTTCTGTCCATAAGAAGGTAGCGACGATTGAAGGAGATTAGAGCAATAATGACTGCAGTGTGACCAACAGTGGCCAAAATTTGGGTTGGGGTTTAATCGGCTATTGGTTTTCTTTTAAGAAGTTGTTAAGGCTTTAAAGTTTTTTGTTTAGGAAAAAGTTGGAAATGAAGTAAAAAAAAAAAAAAAAACTTTGTTTATATAGCCTTGACAAAAAAAAAAAAAAAGAGAAAAAACCCATACATGGACTCGACCCAGATCTGGGGTTTTCGCACGCCCAAACCCAACTCCATCCCTTAAAGACCAACCTTAGGCTGATTCACCTGAATTGAACCAGATCCCTCCAAACCACTTCCAAACTGATTTAGGTATTTTTATTTTTCCCATTTATTTATTATTTTTCAATTATTTTTTTAATTATTCATATTTAAAATCTTACGTTCTTATAATAAACATTTATTTTTTTTAATGCTAATGAAATTTCTATTACAAATTAATAATAATTGTAGACGCCCAATTTGGTCCAGGCCCGGATCAATTAGGCCTGGTCCAAATGGGTAAGCTTATTTTCTTTTATTTTATTTTATTTTTATTTTATTTACATTTTTATTATTGTTATTGTTTTTTTATATATATTTTTCTTTTATTTTTATCTTATGTATTTATTATTTATTTATTTATTACTACTATTTATTAATATATATGTCCTTATTATTATTATTATTATTATATTTTTTTTATTTTCATTTTTTATATATATTTATCTGATTATATGTTATAATTTATCTATTATTTAATTTTAATTTATCTATTAATTTTTTGGTTTATCTGATTTATTTTCATTAATATTTTTATTTGATTTTTTTTTATTTATTCGACTGAAGATTGGATTGGGATTCAATCAGAGTCCATATTGGATTCAATGATTGAATCTCGATCCAAAGAGGAGTTGAGATTGATAAAAAATTCTTCTGATCAATCCTATAAAATGACCCTCAGGATCAAAAGAAAAACACACAGAAAACAGATAGATAAAAGAGTTACTGGCTAAAAAAAAAGCAGACAGAAGAGATTTGAAAGTTGAAAAAGGGTTGAGAGGTGTTAGAATAGCTTTAGAATCGGTGAAAAATTTTTGGAGATTTTTTCTACGAATTTTTTCTGTAAATTTTTAGAAATTTTCAGATTCCGATTGAATTTTTCGACGAAGGTTGAATTTTTCAGTGACTATTCCCGCCAAGTTTGAAGTTTTCGGCCAGCCGCCCAGTTTCCAGTAAAAATTCCTGAACCCGATCAACTTTCTGACAAACTTTCGACGAAAAACCCAGATTCTAATAAAAATTTCCAGAATTCGATGAATATTCAACCGGAGTTCTTCGAATTCTAGAGAGAAGGGAGAGAAGAAAAAAGGGAAGAGAGAAAGAGAAGAAGGGTTCTGCTGAAAAAACAAAGGAACCAGCCTTATATGCCATTTCAAAACGACGTCATTTTTACGTTAAGTAACCCAAAAAATCCACGCGTTTTGCTAAGATCCGACCCGACCCGAGCATCGACCCGCCTTCGACCCGCGTTTGACCCGCGTCTTGAACCGTTAGCAGAGTCGAGCCGATACCCTTGAGCCACTACTCCGAGCCTTTTTTCTTCCTCAAGCCGAGTCAAGCTAAGTCAAGCCAAGCCGTTAGCCGAGTTGTTCTCAGGTTTTTTTTTTTCATTTTTTTTTTATTTTTATTTTATTTATTTATTTATTATTATTATATTAGGATTTTTTATTTATTTTCATTTTTTAATTATTTTTTAATTATTTTATTTTCTTTAAATAAAATAAAATAAAAATATTTTAGGGAAAAGTTGAAAGTATCAATTTTCCTTGAAATTAAAAGTTTCCAAAAAATATTTTTAGGGAAAAGTTGAAAGTATCAATTTTCCTTAAGAATAAATTTTCAAAAAAAAGATTTTTTTTGAGGAAAGGTTGAAAGTATCAATTTTTCTTAAGAATAAATTTTCAAAAAAAGGTTTTTTTAAGAAAAAGTTGAAAGTATCAATTTTCCTTAAGAATAAATTTTCAAAAAAAGGTTTTTTTTTTTTTAGGAAAAGTTGAAAGTATCAATTTTTCTTAAAAATAAAATTTCCAAAAAAAAGGGGTTTTGAGGGAAAGTTGAAAGTATCAATTTTCCTCGAAATTAAAGTTTCAAAAGAATATTTTTGGAAAAAAGTTGAAAGTATCAATTTTTCCTTGTACAAAAGCAATCAATTTTTTTTCTCTTTTGAATTTTCCTTAATGTCAAATAATTCGACGATGGAGCCTCTGCAAGTGAAACAATAGTTTTCTTGCATACTCTTGAATTGAGGAAATTTTTCTCAATTTTCTGCTAAAAGTATTAGAGTCAATTGAAAATAGTTTCCAATAACTAATTACTTGGTAAATTTTTAAGGCTTATTGGATAACACAAAATTAAGCTGGTACCATCTTTTGATGGGCGTTGTGAGGGTGCTATAACCTTCCTCATATGTAACCGAAATCTCGAACCCTGTTATGGTTAGTAAACCTAAACATATTCTTTTAATGACCCTTAAATTTAGATGTTCCCTAAAAGGACAGATTCTTTAGGTGGCCAATTACACCTAGATAAAAAAGATTGGTGACGACTCCCTTAAGTTAATGTCTAGCGATAGATCCCCGGATCTAGACATTATGATAGCTTGGCGACTCCATAGGGGAACTCTGAGAGTTAGGCCAGTAAATAAATTTGTGTTATCCAAAAGCCTAATAAAATTGAACCTTTTTTGTATAGATTTTGTATTCATTCATGTTTATTTACTTTATTAATTATGTCATTCATATGCATATGCATAACATGAGCTTTATACATAAGCTTCGTCCCTCTAGGAGGGAGTAAAGTTCCTATTGCTTTCGTGAGGTTTAATGCCTCCGTAGTGGCTAGCGAAATACTCCCATTCAAATTAAACCTTTTTCTCTTGTAGCCTGTAATGGGTGAGGATTAGGGTACCTTACTAGTCTGTGATGGACAATGATGTAAAGAGCAATTTGGAAACCTTTAAATTTTAACTTTGAACCATATATAGTGAACCTTAGAGGCACCTAAACCTAGGATAGAGCCATTTCTACCTAATGATAGATATACCCTGAAATTAAGACACAAAAAAGGTGTTTATCTAATCATTTTGATTATTTAACTTTGTGTATCATTTTCATTATCATATGTAACATTATGCATCAGCATCCTTTCATTTCATCCATGGAACTAACTATGTTGTTTTTCTGATTGTATGCATCTGCATTACTTTCATGATCATATTTTAACACAATCATTTGCATCTATTTCATATTAGATTTCATTCAAAAAAATGTACATTTCATTCGTGCATCAAAGCATCATACATAAAGCATAGCATAACATTTCTAATCATAATTGTGGTGCTAAAGGTTCAAGGATTGCTCCATCTAGTGAGAACCCTACCCATCGATATAACACAAGATTCAGAGCCAGACAAATAGAGTAAGAAAATTCTCACAGATTTGAAAAGATAGAAAAAGCACAGGAGAAGATTGAAAGTGAGTTAAGCAAGATTCTGGATGCTCTTAATGAGCTGAATAAAGGAAAAAGAGTTGAAAAAGATACAAGCCAACAAGTTCCCTCATTGCAAGAAGTGGCTGACCCTTTGTATCCTCCAGGTTTTGGCCCACCTCAAGCCTAATCTGCTTAAGAGGTTCCACCGTAACACTTCACATATCCAACATATCTTGGAATATCGTCAGCTTCCAACCCAGGGCATTATAATAGTTATGTAAATCTTGTCTTTACTAAAAAGGTAGTAGAACTAATTCTTGATCTAGATGATTTGAAAGAGAAAGAGAAAGAAAAGATAAGAGTGAAAACTCAAGAAAGCTCCAAGATTAGTATGCTAGAACAAAGGCTACAGGCTGTAGAAGGGTTTGGTTTCTATGGTTCAGTTGATGCTGCTGGGCTTTTCTTAGTCTCTGATGTGGTCATTCCTCATAAGTTCAAAGTACCAGAATTTAAAAAATATGATGGTACGAAGTGCCCCAAAACCCACATTACCATGTATTGTAGGAAGATGGCAGCTCATGCTCATGATGAAAAACTCTTGATGCATGTTTTCCAAGATAGCCTTACTGGCTCCGCTGCCAGGTGGTATGTTCAACTAGAAAGGACCCGTATTCACTCTTGGAGTGATATGGCTCATGACTTCATCGGTTGGTATTGACATATTATCGATTTGGTTCCTAATCGTTTGTCTTTACAGAATTTGGAAAAAAAGGCAAATGAGTCTTTTAAAGAATATATCCAGAGATGAAGGGATATAGCTTTTCAAGTACAACCTCCACTGATTGAAAAAAAGATCACAGTGCTATTTGTTAGCACTTTGAAACCTCCGTATTATGAAAAGATGATAAGGAATGCAACAAAAAACTTTACTAATATGGTAATCTCAGGAGAAATTATTGAGAGTGCCATCAAGAATGGTAAGCTGAAAGGAAATAAAGCATCTAGTAAGAGAATCCCAAAGAAGAAAAAAATTGAAGCTCAGGCCATGAGCTTTGATAGACAGTAATTTGGGGGCTATCAACCCTACTCACCACCAGGATATCTACCGTATTACCCTACTATAAATAACACTTCCCCTTACCCATACCAACCATTTGTACAATCATCATACCCTCAAGCATATCAAACCCCTCATAAGCCTCAAAATACAATGTACAGTCCAAACATTCAGCCTACCCCAAGACCCCAAAATCGCCCAACTAACCCCATTGGTGGTTCGCGAGAGCAACGAACTACTCGTGAGAAACCTGTGTTTAACCCAATTCCAATGACATATACAGAATTATATAAAAAGCTTTACAACAGTCATTTGATTGCTCCTAGTAAATTAGAACCCCTCAAGTCACCTTACCCCAAGTGGTACGATCCCACAGCCTACTGTGATTACCATTATGGGATTGCTAGCCACTCCATAAAAAATTACACCACCCTGAAACACAAAGTACAATGATTGATCAAGGATGGAATGATTTGTTTTGATATAGAAGGAGTGACTGCATCGAATGTTAGTGGCAATCCCTTGTCAAACCATAATGTGAATACTCTAAGTAAAGAACAGGAGCATCATTTGAAGAAAAAAGTGACAGATATTAAGACACCTCTCAGTCAACTGTTCGATGTTTTATGGAGAGCTGACATGATACAACTAGTAAGTCCACATAGCTATCATGGAGCATATATAGTTGGTACTAGTTGTAAGTATCATAATGGGGCAATAGGCCATTCCATTGAAACCTGTAAGCAATTTCACCAAGAGCTATAAAAAACTTTTGGATTCATATCAGATGAAGGTCTATAAAGAAAGAGAAGACTTAAGAAATGTTGAGGTGTCCATGATTGATAGGCCTGTAAAGTTATTTTTAAAACCAGTGACAATTCAGTGTGGGAATAAATCGAAGTCAATAATAGACAAACTCATCCCCAGGCCGGTAATTTTTAAAGTCTCGACTCTTTTCCCATACAAAGATGATAAAGCTGTACTTTGGAAATATGGCAGTGACACTGTAGTTCAGAGGCAAGAAGAAGATGTCTCCAAAGCTGACGTTTCCAATATCACTGGTATAGAAGACATTACCCAAAGTGGGAGGTGCTACACTTCAGAAATGTTAGAGAAGGTTAGAAGGGAGAAGGTTAAAGAAGGAGAGAGATAGAATAATCCTGAAGTAGAACTTGAAGAAGATCATCTGAAGTCGGTATCAGAAAGAGAGGTTTGTGAATTCTTGAAGCTGGTAAAATATAGTAAGTATTTCGTTGTTGAACAGTTGAATAAAATGCTAGCTCGAATCTCATTACTATCGCTACTATTGAATTCAGAGCCACACCGAAATGCCCTACTGAAAGTGTTGAATCAGGCATATGTGGCACATAATGTATCTGTTGAATATGTGAATCACCTAGCTAGAAATCTAGTCATGCCAAATCATATTTCGTTCAGTGATGATGAGATTCCCTTAGAGGAAAAAGAAAATGCTAAGGCTCTACATATCACAGTCAAATGTAAGAGCCATATGCCAAGGTCTTTATCGATAATGGCTTTGCTATCAATGTCATGCCTATGTCAACTTTGGCAAGGCTACCCATTGACTACTCTTATATAAAGGATAGTCAGATGATTGTGAGACCTTTGATGGGATCGGAAGAGAAGTCTTGAGGGATATTGAGATGTTCTTGCAAATTGAGCCATGTACTTTCAATGTGAAGTTTCAAATGATGGATGTCTCTCTATCCTATAGTTGTCTGCCAGGAAGGCCATGGATTCACATGGCAGGAGCTGTGCCCTCTACTTTGCACTAAAAGATCAAGTTTAATGTAGAAGGTCAATTAGTAGTGGTAGTTGGGAAGAAAGATATGCTAGTGACCCAACCATTGAATATTCCATATATAGAGGCTGCTGAAGAAGCATTAGAATGCTCCTATCGATCTTTTGAATTGGTTAATTCTATAGGTGAAAGATTTAAAAATTAACCTTTTTCAAGGATAGTGATGAGCCAAGTCATCAATAAGGGTTGGTATCCAGGACTGGGGTTAGGCAAAAACTTACAGGGAATAAAAGAACCCCCGACGGTGATAGACAATAGTGACAGATTAGGCCTAGGCTATGAGATGGTAGAATTAGAGGTCAAAAGAAAGCCAGTAAGAAAGACAGCAAGATTAATGGTTATCTCACACCTGTATGAGACTTTTATACTTTGAGGATTCATGTATCCAGATACGAAAAAAATATGGAAAACATTTTTGCCTAGTTAACCATTAATGCTGTTGAAAATGAAGTGGGGCTTAATCAAGAAGAGTGGGTTCGCCTTTGTCCACCAGATTATGAGCTGAATAATTAGAGTGCCATTGAGATGCCTATGACTTTTGAGATTAATACAATGTAATTGTAACATCCTAATAGCTATTGCCCAAAGTATTAGGGTGATCTTTCTTGTTTGGGCCATTTGTCTTTTATTATTTTTAATAAAAAATAATAAGGATGCATTTTCATTCATTTCTTCTTGTGTCTTCATTATTTCTATCTTTCCAAGCACATCTTGCCAACATATCCCATTTCATCCAATTTCAGGTCTTTAAATGAACATAAAGATAATCATGATAACAATCAAGAGGTTAGCTTTAAGAATTCAATTAACATTGATGAACTTGACAATGAAGAGAATTCTGAAGAATATGTTATGCCTTCGGACCTAATGAGATTGATTGAACAAGAAAATAAGCCAATTGAGCTTCACTAAGAGATAGTTGACTTAGTGAATTTGAGAGATGAAGAGAATAAGAAAGATGTCGGAATGGGCACTTCACTTTCATCAGGAGATAGACAACGACTGGCAGACCTATTTCGAGAATTTGTAGATGTATTTGCTTGGTCTTACCAAGATATGCCAGGGTTGAGCACGGAGATAGTGGAGCATAGATTGCTCTTAAAGCCAGAATGTAAGCCAATTCAGTAGAAACTGATATGGATGAAGCCCGAAATGTTACTAAAGATTAAAGAAGAGGTGAAGAAATAATTTGATGCAGGTTTTCTACAAGTAACTAAGTATCCAAAGTGGGTAGTCAATATAGTACCAGTTTTTAAGAAAGATGGAAAGGTGTGAATGTGTGTAGACTATCGAGACTTGAATAAGGCTAGTCCAAAGGATAACTTTCCTTTGCCTCATATCGACACACTGGTAGATAACACGACTAAGCATTTGATTTTCTCTTTTATGGATGGTTTCTCAGGGTATAATCAGATAAAAATAGCTACGGATGATATGAAAAAAACCACTTTCGTGACTATGTGAGGAATCTTTTGTTACAAGGTCATACCTTTTGGGTTAAAGAATGCTAGAGCAACATATCAAAGGGCCATGGTAACACTCTTCCATGACATGATACACAAAGAGATCGAGGTGTATGTAGACGATATGATTGCAAAGTCTTGTGAAGATGAAGATCATGTCACTAACCTCAAAAAGTTATTCGAGAGGTTGAAAAAATTTCAGCTCAAATTAAACCTAGCCAAGTGCACCTTTAGGGTAAAGTTAGGGAAGTTACTAGGCTTTGTGATCAGTGAAAGAAGAATTGAAGTCGATCTAGATAAGATACGGGCCATTCAAAATTTGTCAACTCCTAGCACACCAAAGGAAGTTCGAGGTTTTCTAGGGAGATTGAACTACATTTCTCGATTTATCTCTCAGCTTACTTACAAATGTGATCCCATATTTAAGCTTTTTCACAAGAATAATCCTGGAAAATGGAATGAGGAATGTTAAGAGGCGTTTGATAAAATTAAACAATACTTGTCAAACCCTTCAGTGTTGGTACCACCTGTTATAGGGAAACTTTTAATTCTGTACTTAACAGTATGCAAAAATTCAATGCGATGTGTGCTGGGGTAATAAGACGAGTTTAGTCAAAAGGAGAGAGCTATTTACTATCTGAGTAAAAAATTCATAAAGTACGAATCCAACTATTTTTCATTGGAGAAAATATGTTGTGCATTAGCGTGGATTGTCAAAAGACTCAGACAGTATATGTTCTATCATACCACATGGCTTATAGCAAAATTGGATCCAATTAAGTATATTTTTGAAAAGCTTTCTTTGTCTGAAAGAATTGCTAGATGGCAAGTAATGTTCTCGAAGTATGACATTATATATGTGAGCCAAAAGGTAATAAAAAGGGGCATTATAGTGAAGTTTCTTACAGACTGTACTACTGAAGAATATGAGCCAATGAAGTTAGAATTCCCTGATGAAGACCTAATGACTATTTCTCAACTGGAAAAAGAAAAGCATGGAGAAAAATGCTAGAGAATGTATTTTGATGGAGTTGTCAATGCCTTAGGACATGGAATTGGAGCAATTCTGATCTCTCCAGAAGAACAATACTACCCTGTAATAGCAAGGTTAAATTTTAACTACACAAATAATGTTGCTGAATATGTGGCATGTGTCATGGGCTTACAGGCTACTATAGATAGAGGAGTGAGAGCATTGAAAGTGTTCGAAAACTCAGCTCTAATTATATACCAATTGAAAGGGGAATGGGAGACAAAAGACTCAAAACTTGTTTCATATCATAAGTATATTCTAGAGTTGACGAAACAATTTGAAGATATCCAGTTTGACCACTTACCTTGAGAAAAGAATTTGATTTCTGATGCATTGGCTACTCTGGCTGTAATGATTCGCATTAATGATAATACCGACATTCAGCCCATCAAGTTAGATGTTAAGGATATACCATCTTATTGCTCTAATGTAAAAGAAGAAGAAGATGGAAAGCCCTGGTATTTTGACATCTTACAGTATAATAAGGATCAGCAGTACCCAATTCAAGCAACAAAAAATGATAAAAGGGTCATCCGAATATTGTCTATGAGCTTTTTCCTAGATGGGGATGTTCTGTACAAAAAAAGTCAGGATCAAGTATTATTGAGGTGCGTAAGTAAAACTGAAGCGAGAAAAATCATTGAAGAGTTGCATGATGGAATATGTGAGGCACATACCAGTGGACATATGATGGTGAGACAAATTATGAGGGCAGGATATTACTAGTTGACAATGGAAAGTGATTGCATTGACTATGCTCGTAAATGTCATAAATGCCAAATATATGCTGATAAGATCCATGCTCCGCCATCTGCTTTACATGTTATGGCACCACCTTGGCCATTCTCAATGTAGGGCATGGATGTCATTGGTTCTATCGCTTCAAAGGCTTCTAACGGACACAGATTCATTTTTATGATGATAGATTACTTCATAAAATGGGTAGATACAGCATCATATGCAAATGTAACACGATCTGTAGTTTACAAGTTCATAAAGAGAGAGATCATCTGTAGATATAGACTTCCGGAGAGAGTTATTTCAGACAATGCCAAGAATCTGAATAGTAAGATGATACAAGAAATATGTGCTCAATACAAGATTAAGCATCATAACTTGGCACTATACTGTTCGAAAATGAATGAGGTAGTTGAGACAGCTAATAAGAATATAAAAAAGATTCTAGAAAAGATGACTGAGACTTATAAAGATTGGCATGAGAAGTTGCCATTTGCATTATATGCATATCGAACATTAGTTCGCACCTCTATCGGGGTAACCCCATTTTCTTTGGTTTATGGGATGGAAGCTGTACTATCAATGAAAGTAGAGATCCCCTCCTTGAGGGTTCTAAAAGAAGTTGAGTTGGAAGAAGCTGAATGGATTCAAGAACGCTATGAACAATTAAATTTCATAGAAGAAAAGAGATTGGCTGCACTGTGCCATGGTCAGCTATATCAAAGAAGAATGATGAGGGCTCATAATAGAAAGATTAGATCTCATTGCTTTCGAGAAGGAGAGTTGGTCTTGAAAAGAATCCTCCTAATCCAGCACGATAGTAGAAGAAAATGGACTCTGAATTGAGAAAGGTCGTATATGGTGAAACGAGCTTTCTCGGGTAGAGCATTGATACTGACTAAGATGGATGGAAATGATTTACCCCATTCTATAAATTCTGATGCTGTGAAGAAATACTATGCTTAAAAAAATAAAAAAATAAAAAAATAAAAAAATAAAAAAATGAAAAAATGAAAAAAGAAAAAAAAAGTGAATGAAAAAGGAGGACTCAAGGCGAAAACCCTAAAAAGGAGGTTTAAGTCATAGGGGATGTTTAAGTTGAAAACCTGAAAAGGCAGCTTAGATAAGGAGAATACGGCATCGAATTTAAAAATCCGCTGGCATGAAGACTAGCAAATTCGGAGGAGCTCCAAATTGTTAAATACATCAGAGGGTTGGATTTTCAAAAAAAAATCTTGAGATGTGTTATCATGATTATCCGATTGTTCATTTTGGGCTTTGTCCCCATACTTATCCTTGTAATTCTCTCTTAGTCAAAATTTGCCAACATTTTGCTAATAAAAGACATTCTATTTCACTCTTTGTGTCTTTTTTGGTGATTGTTTCTCGACTATTCTTATTCTTTCTTCTTAATACCCTACAATGAAAGAAATGTGCAAATGCATTCTTACTTTTTAAGTTTGAAATAATGATTGATGAATGAGTAACAGCATGAAAGATTTTTACATTACATTGAATAAGTCAAAAGTGATAAAGGCAGAATCGAGATGTTCAGTTCCTGATAAGGACATTGAATTTGGAAGGAAATTTTTTTATAGAAAGAATACAAACGGAAAAGGTGATTGAGAGCTACACTGGCTCGATGTTAGAAAAGCAGCGTAATCCAGTTTTTGAAAAATCAAAGGGTTCAGGGCCCAAGAAAAGAGCTTAAGAAGCTTGAGTACCACAAACTGAATAGGAGTTAATTAGCCAACATTTGCATAACATGCATGGAATTTCATATACATTACATAGCATATACTACATAAATTCAAGAAGCAGGGGTATTCCAAAATCTCACATAGAGGAGATAGATGTGAAGACATTTTCAAAATTGAGAAAAAAAAAAGCTTGTCAAGTAAGTTCCTAATCCTTGAAATAGGATGTCTCTTGGTATCGGGGTTGATTTATAAGGCCTTTGGGCATAATCTCCTGAAATTCCTTCAAAACACAATTTTCAACTCCTTTGGATATGATTGTCAAGGAGCAATTTACTTTTCAAAGTTTTGTTGCCTCTATTTAGAGAAGCAATTTACTTTTCAAAGTCGTGGTGCCTCTGTTTAGAGGAGCCATTTATTTTTCAAAGTTGTTGAGCCTCTACTTAGAGGAGCTTTGATCAAATTAAAAAAAAAAAAACAAATCAAAAACAAAACAAAACAAAACAAAAACAAAAAAAATTGCCTCTGTTTAGAGAAGCTTTGTTTATTTTCAAAAGTCGTTGAGCCTCTGATTAGAGGAGCTTTATTTATTTTTCAAAGTCGTTGAGCCTCTGATTAGAGGAGCTTTATTTATTTTTCAAAGTCGTTGAGCCTCTGATTAAAGGAGCTTTGTTTATGTTTTTCAAAAGTCGTTGAGCCTCTGCTTAGAAGAGTTTTGATCAAATGTCGAGTTGAGTCTTGATTGGGTGTTTACGTCTTTGCGTAATATCTGTTTCATAGAAAATGTGCAAAGAGGGGTAGCTGTAGACACCCAATTTGGTCCAGGCCCGAATCAATTGGGCCTGGTCCAAATGGGTAAACCCATTTTTTTTTCTTTTTTTTTGTATTTTTCATTTTTATTTTATTTACATTTTTATTATTGTTATTGTTTTTTTGTATATTTTTTTCTTTTATTTTTATCTTATGTATTTATTATTTATTTATTACTACTATTTATTAATATATATCCTTATTATTATTATATTTTTTTATTTTCATTTTTTATATATATTTATATTATTATCTGTTATAATTTATCTATTATTTAATTTTAATTTATCTGTTAATTTTTTGGTTTATCTGATTTATTTTCATTAATTTTTTTATTTTTTTTATTTATTCGGTTGAAGATTGGATTGGGATTCAATCAGAGTCCATATTGGATTCAATGATTGAATCCCGATCCAAAGAAGAGTTGGGATTGATCAAAAACTCTTCTGATCAATCCCTATAAAAGGACCATCAGGATTAAAAGAAAAACACACAGAAAACAGATAGAGAAAAGAGTTACTGGCTGAAAAAAAAAGGCAGAAGAGATTTGAAAGTTGAAAAAGGGTTTGGAGGTGTTAGAATAGCTTTAGAATCGGTGGAAAATTTTTGGAGATTTTTTCTACGAATTTTTTTTGGAAATTTTTGAAAATTTTCAGATTTCAGTTGAATTTTTTGGCAAAGGTTGAATTTTTCGATGACTATTTTAGCCAAGTTTGAAGTTTTCGGCCAGCCGTCCAGTTTCTGGTGAGAATTCCTAGAACCCGACCAACTTTTTGGTGAACTTTCGACGAAAATCTAGATTCCGACAAAAATTTTCAAAATCTGGTGAATATTCAACCGAAGTTCTTCATATTCTAGAGAGAAGAGAGAGAAGAAAGAAGGGAAGAGAGAGAAGAGAAGAAGGGTTCTGTTAAAAAAATGAAGGAACCAACCTTATATACCTCCCAAAATGACATAGTTTGGTTAAGTAACCTAGGGGACCGACCATTTGCCAAGATCGAATTTGACAACCGAGCTCGACCCGTTCGATCGCATTCAACCCCGTAGCCGAGCCGTTAGCGAGCGAGTCGACGATCCTTTGAGTCGCTGTTCAGAGCCGTTTTTCTTCCTCAAACTGAGCCGAGCCGAGCCTTTAGCTGAGCCATTCCCAAGCTTTTTTTTTCGTTTCTTTTTATTATTTTTATTTTTATTTTATTTATTTGTTATTATATTATGATTTTTTTATTTATTTTCATTTTATTTATTTATTTATTTATTTTATTTTCTTGAAATAAAATAAAAAAAACATTTTAGGAAAAAGTTGAAAATATCAATTTTCCTTAAGAATAAATTTTCAAAAAAAGATTTTTTTGAGGAAAAGTTGAAAGTATCAATTTTTCTTAAGAATAAATTTTCAAAAAAAAGATTTTTTTTTTAAGAAAAGTTGAAAGTATCAATTTTTCTTAAGAATAAATTTTCAAAAAAAGTTTTTTTTTGAGGAAAAGTTGAAAATATCAATTTTCCTCGAAATTAAAAGTTTTCAAAAAATATTTTTAGGGAAAAGTTGAAAGTATCAATTTTTCTTAAGAATAAATTTTCAAAAAAAGGTTTTTTTTGAGGAAAAGTTGAAGGTATCAATTTTTCTTGAAATTAAAAGTTTTCAAAAAAAATATTTTTGAGGAAAAGTTGAAAGTATCAATTTTTCTTAAAAATAAAATTTTCGAAAAAAAGGAGGTTTTGAGGGAAAGTTGAAAGTATCAATTTTCTCGAAATTAAAGTTTCAAAAGAATATTTTTGGGAAAAAATTTAAAATATCAATTTTTTCTTGTACAAAAGCAATCATTTTTTTTCTTTTTAAAATTTTTCTTAATGTCAAATAATCCAACGATGGAGCCTCTGCAAGTGAAACAATAATTTTCTTGCATACTCTTGAGGTGAGGAAATTTTTCTCAAATTTCTGCTAAAAGTATTAGAGTCAATTGAAAATAGTTTCCAATAACTAATTACTTGATACATTTTTAAGGCTTATTAGATAACACAAAATTAAGCTGGTACCATCTTTTAATGGACGTTGTGAGGGTATTATAACCTTCCTCATATGTAATCGAACTTCCAAACCATGTTCTGATTAGTAGACCTGAACCTATTCTTTTAAGGACCCTTAAATTTAGGTGTTCCCTAAAAGGACAGATTCTTTAGGTGACCAATCACACCTAGATAAAAAAGATTGGTGGTGACTCCCTTAAGTCAATGTCTAGCGATAGATTCACGGATCTAGACGTTATGACAATAATAATAATAATAATAAAGTTCAATATATCTATTCCAAAAATGTTATACATATAATAAAAAAAAAGAGAGAAAATTTTTTTTCGATGATAAGACTCCAAGAAATCCAAGTAGTGATTCCCGAGAATTCTTTAAGTAAGAAAAGATTTCTAAAATTGCCAAAGTATTAGAATATTTAGAAATTCTTTTCAATGCAAAGATTTTTATTTTTCTTTAATTTATACATTTAAAAAAAGGATAAAAAATATAAAATGTTTATAAGAATATGCAATTTTTTTAGGAAATAAATTTATTTTAAATATTAAAAAAAGATAGATATGAAATTTTTAGGGATCAAATCTAAAAGAACTTCGAATAGTGATTCTTTAAAAATCTCTAAGTAAAAAATTTCTTTTAAAATGTTGCCAATGTATTGGAGCATTTAGATTAATCTTCGATAAAGATTTTTCGTTTTTTTTTAATAACATAAAAATTATTTTTTTAGAAAATATCATTTGATTTTAAACTATAGTATTATAATTTATGGCTTTTTAATATAAATATTGGAAGCAAATATGAACCACTGAACATAGGATTTTTTAGAATTTCAAGTAATGATTCTTAAAAATTTCTTAAGTGAAATGGTTTCTTTTAATATTGCTAAAGTATTGGAATATTTTTAGGGATTTTTCAATATGTAAGGTTTTTATTTATTTTTCAAGCATACAAAAAAATAAAAATGTTTTTAAAGAAAATTAATTTTTAAATATCAAAACTAAAACCCCTTTTAATCAAAATTAAAAAATAACATATAATTAATTGGTACCGTTTTAAACAGACGTTGTGAGGGTGCCAGTCCTTCCCCACGCAATCGATTTATAAACTCAAACTGTTTTTATAGACCCAAAATTTATTTTTTTAATAAATTTTAATTAATTTTAAATTTTTTTTACAAAGATAAATTTTAATATGTGATCAATAATACCTGACAAAAAAAATTGATGACAACTTTATTTTTTGTTTTCAAATTCGTCTAGTGGTCCTTCAAATCATTGCGACACTTGGTAATTCCTCCGCATCTTCAAGAACTCGAACTTCTTTGGTTTCTTCACTTCTTCAATTCTAGTTGACACCTTCATCGAAAATAACGTCTCTGGAAATTATCAATTCTTTTGTCTCTGGCTTGAAAAGATGGTATCCCTTTGATTCTTCACTGTATCCAATGAAAATGCATTTTTCTCCTTTCTCATCAAGCTTCTCTCGTTTCTCTTTTGGAATGTGGGCATAGGCAATGCAGCCAAAAATTTTAAAGTGATCAACTTTTGGCTTTCTGTTGAACCAGGCCTCCTAAGGAGTTATTTTCTCTAATGCCCTTATGGAAGATCTATTAAGTATATGAACAGCTATGTTAACAACCTCAACCCATAGATATTTTGGCAATTGTTTGCCTTAGAGCATAGCTCATGCAATTTCAAGAATTATTCTATTTTTCCTTTCGGCAACACCATTTTGTTGTGGTGTATACTGATTGGTAAGCTCCTTTTTTATGCCATGCTCCTTGCAAAAATTTATGAATTTATAGTCATTGAATTTTCCCCCACGATCTGTTCTCAAAATTTTGAGAGAATGCCCACTTAGCTTTTCAACAAATGCTTTGAATTTAACAAAACATGAGAAAGCATCCGATTTTTGTTCAATAAAATAAACCCACATCATGCGGGTATAATCTTCAACAAAGAGAATAAAATATCTCTTTCCTCCTAGAGTGAGGTTTCTTGAGAGACGTCATATTTCAGTATGCACCAAATGTAGAGGAGCTTTTGCTCTCCAAGATGTTTTTGTGGAAGGCAGTCTATGCATTTTTTCAAGAATACATCCTTCACGAAGTTTCTTTTCATATGATAGAGATGGGAGCCTAATCACCATATGCTTTTGATTTAATAATTTAAGGCCTTAAAAACTTAAGTGGCCGTATCTCAAATGCCAAAATGTGGACTCACCATGCCCCCAACATGAAATTAGATAGAATACGATGCTAGGGCCTCTTTCCAAGTAAGTCCAATTGGATATCACCAAAGCACTCAAAAAACATCGATATCTTTGATTGAACTGTAATATCATCGTACTCGGCCGCTTTTATAATGCCTTGCTAACAAGCAAAACAAAAAGAAAAACGGAAGGATGTCAGTACCTGTGCTGCCAAATTTGGGGTAGTTGCCTAGACAACGGGCCTCAAGAACCATTAAAACATTCTATCTTTTTATTATAGGCTTTTGTAATTTACAATGGGCCCATTTCATGATGACCCTTTCCACTCTAAATTTTGTCAGCTTCTTATCTCTGTACTCTATTACCAAACTGCTAAAAAAACAAAGACAACAATGGTTTAAGGTCCAACATCTTGATTCTGGCACAATATAAAAGTTGTAAAATCCAATTAACAACATTAATTGCATAAACAGAAAAACTTGGAATCAGAATGAAACCAGAAAGAAGAAAGTAAAAGGAAAAAATAAAGAGGACAGAACAGGAAATGAACCAAAATATTTGGCCTGTTCTGTTCCATATGGAAATTTTGATTGACTATGTGATTATATGCTACGAAAAGCTGATATAAATATACCAGATCAAAGATTAAATAAAATAAGACTGCAAAATATGAATCACATTTTTTTCTTTCAAATGTATGAAAATTAAGGGCAAATTTCATGAATCTGAGATCAAAAGAGCATCCCAGATCATATCCATGTCCAACGAAGGCATTCTACTTAACTGTACAGCATCCACATCTAATGATAGAATCTCCTGAGTTTTCTTATTAATTTCATTCACTTCAGATCCTGCATTTATCTCCAGCTCAAATTGCCAGTCTCTTTTCGCTGTGTTTTGGTTTAAATCGTTGACTTTTGCCAGTGTCGGAGATGGATTATTGGACTTCTTGTTAGCATAAATGCCTTGTGATATTGCTTGCAACTTGGCTTCAAGAAGTGAAGCTGTGTTTCCATTTAAAGAATTGGGCTTGAGTTGATGCTTAAGATCTGGAAAATTCAAATGTGCATATTCTCCCCTCAACATGTATGCTGCTGTATCATATGCTATAGCAGCTTCTTCTGCAGTGTTAAAGGTCCCTAACCAAACCCTTGTTCTATTTCTTGGTAGCCGTATCTCTGCGACCCATTTTCCCCAATGCCTTTGCCTTACCCCTCTGAATAGTTTTCCAGGTGATGATCCTGATGGCAATGAACGTTTTTGGTGCTGGTTCTGCAATCTGCGTCCACTGTTCTTCATAGGCTGAGTCTTGGTACTGCTAAGCAAATAGTCACTAAAAACTTTGGATGGATAATTTGTCAAACCCTGGTTGATTCTAAGCCATTCATTGCCTGGTTGATCTTGAGGCATGTGGAATGGAAGGTATTGAGACGAGGTCGATGCAGGTTCACTCTTCTTGCCAATGGAATCAATGACGCTTGTGGATGGATCTAACATGGTAGGTTCCTGCAAAAACAAAGTCAAATTTGGGAATTCTGATGTGGTTGACATGGAAGATGGCGAAGTTGGTTCGGTAACTTGAGATTTGTTTAGTTTTGGGAGGGATTCCAAAAAGTTCATAGGCGGGTGGACAGAACTAAACCCTGAAACAAATGAACTTGAATGGTGTTCAATGACAACATCCTGTCTGATAAATCCAGGAATGTTTTTCAACAAACTGGCTCCAGGAGCCTCCTCTGCTGAAGAACTGGAATCGGAACTTGAAAGCAGCCTATCAAGTGATGATGATGATGAAGACTTACTTCCACTGCCACTTCCATTTCTGTGACAAGCAATCCTAGTTAAAGCACCGCAAATGATTGGATCATTGAAAATTTTTGGACCTCTTGTCGTACCATTAATATAAGACGGCCACTCCTTGTTCATGAAGGTTTCCGTTTTAGGAAATTGATCTTCCACACTCATAATTTTGGCCGAAAACAGAACAAAAATGAGAAGGAGATAGAAATGATGCAAATGAAAGTACTACGCTTTATGTATTAAGCCTAAGTCTGAAGGTTTCTGCTAAAGCTGACTAAAATAATATTTATTGAAAACTTTTATGTTCATAAAAGCAAAGTTATCGTCCGAGTCAGATCTGCCTTTTGTTCAAAAGAGTAAGGTCACCCCACCGACCAATTTCCCTATAAATTCGTGCTAGCCAGTCTTTATGTTTACAGATAAACCAATCAAAAACTTACAGATCAGATTTTCTTGGCTTAGCTTTCATCTAGGGTTCTTAGATTGTGTATATTCTCCCATGACAATGACTACAAGAACCTCGAGCTCCTTTGCTTATTTGGAGCTAATTTTAATCAACGACCGTGTGATTTTCGCAAACACTCACATGACTTATTCTTTTGTTTTAGGGGGTGTTTGGTATGGTATAATTGTTCACTTTTTTTGGATTTTAATTGGTGGAAATCAAATTTTCATGTTTGATATGTTACATTTTTTTAATGTAAATTTCTTATGTGCATCAAATTTGCATAAAACACGGTAATATGATTCCCCTATAAGGGTGAAAAAGTTAATGTGTCTTATTGCGAAAAAGTAAACTACACTTTCTCATGATTTTAATCAATACTTTCTTATGTATACTAAATGCTGTAATGTTATTTTTTAACAATTTAATTTCTAAAATTCACATTCATAACAATCGCATTCCATTAAAACCATGACATAGGAAGGCACCAAACGCAACCTTACATTATAATTTTAATTTAAAATGAAGGTTAGACCTTACAATGAGACAATAATTAATTGTTATTATAGTTATTAGAGCAGAAAAAAAAATTTGCAGAGTAAAGTCTTAAATGTTAACATGATATGCTAATTGCACAGTTTCAGTCTACGGCGATGGATTGAGTTAGGTCAACCTTATTCATAATCGGTTCTCAGGGTCTTGTATTACAGGTAATCAGGAGAGAAATTCATAGTTATGTCATTAGCACAGCTTCATTATCAATATTATCATCAACATAATAATTAATTTTAAATTGAGCAGGACTTGCTTCAAAATTAAATTAATTATGTTTTTCAATGAGGAAATCATGGCTTATTTTTATAGATCCAACTCATTAATTAAATTAAAGACAAGGCTAAACTCATGAACTTTGGCTTTTTTTGAAGCATCATCACCTGCATTTTGAGATAAGTTTGGAGCCACTTAAGCACATCGTCAACTCCAGGCATAAGCGTGCAAAAGGGAGGGCAGCCATCCGCCCAACCCCTTCAAATTTGGGCCCCTAATGATTAGAAACGCGATTTGGGTGGTAAATTTTGCTGTCATCCTTAAGCTACTTGTTTGAGTCAATGCCACATGGAGTAACCATTTCCAGGTAGGAAAAAAATTACCATGATGGAAAGAGAGAGATTCCAAGAGTTTCTTTAACTCACTTTTTGGGCGGATTTGATTAAACTATTCTCTAACCAAGTTCTTCCAATGGGTGCAGTTGTTTTCTCAATGTTATTCAATAGTGCCAGCACATGCTTTTGGCATAAGCTAAACACATGCTTATTCCTGTCTAATAGTTGATTAGTAAGAAGCAGCATGAACCCATGTTTCTCTATGTTGCTTTTGGCTTTTTCTCTTTTTCCTTTTTCCCTTATCAAGCCATGGTTTCTTTATTCTTTCCTGTGTTTTGGTTCTCAAAACAAGAAAGAAAAGTAGAATAAAAACTCATCTATCTCTGCCGATATCACTATAGTGCTTTAGTTTGGAAAAAATAAATGTAGGGCTTTGGCATGTGAAACTGACTTGTTCAAGCAGTAGATGACAAATCAGGAATGGTGTTAAGTACCAAATCATGATGTGGTTGTGACATTCCTTGTTTGTAACCTGATCTCTAGTCTCTTCCAAAACCTGTCAGTGTTTCCCAACCTGGAAGATAAGGATCCTGAGGCCAGATAGTTGATAATGATTTTGCCTTGTTGGATAGCTTGTTTTCCATTTAATTACTTACTAACTAATGCTACTAATGAAATCGAAATTTAGTTTATTTGGTTCATACATTCGTCCAAGTGGTATTAGTAGCTATAACCCTCACTCCCAAGTTACGGTCTCCATTTTCTTTATGTGAATATTGTCGATTAATACACCTAGTGAATCAGGTAGCTAATCTTTAGTCATTTTTTCTTTTTTTGGAAAACACAGAAAAGAAAACATTTATGGTGGTATGGCAAAGGATGATCTAAGCCAAGACAAAGACTCAAAACCGTAAACTGTTTGTTTTGATGTTCCTTTTCCTATCTACTAAGATGGTTTGATCTCATCAACTGGAACTTATGTCTTGTGGAAGATACTAGAAGTTTTAAAAGATTATTAATCCTAAAAATTCCGTCATAAAATAGATAAGTACATAACTTGCTGGAATTGTTAACTCAAACAGCAAATTCTTTTGATTCTAAGTTTAAGACTAAAGAGTTCCATGCCATAAAAACATAAGATAAGAATTCAAAATTTAACTCAATTGATTTTTATAATTACTTTTAAAATGTGACATCTAATATATATATATATATAATTCAAATCTTAGCACCTATAACTTTTTTGCTATCTCAATTTACAGTTTTTTATAAAAAAAAAAAAGTTTAAGAACTGATCCAAAAGAATATAATAATTTAACTGTATATACAACTGGGAGTGCATTGCATAAAAGTTCTAGTCATTTATGTATTTATTTATTTATAATAATTTAAAGAATATTCTGCATCTGTGGTCAGATGTAAGAGAGAGAGCCAGAAGCTTTGTCCCTTGTTAACAGTTTCTGGGATGGTTGCTTCTCAACCTTCACCAAGTATACACACATAGATACATACATATATATATATATATATATGCACACACATATAAGTTTGATGACATTACCAATAAACTATTTGCTCTTTTGGGGGTTTACGCTAACCATAAAAACACAAAGTAACATCTTCAATGTCTGGTGCAACTACTCCTCGCATTTTGACTGAATAACTTCCCTTTTGCTTTTATAATTATTCCAACTTTTCTTTATTTCTAGCATTTTATTATTTTTTTTCTCTAGAATTATTCCTCTTAAATCTATCTCTTATAATTTGTACAATTATTTTAAAATGCTATTAAGCAAATTTGACTTGTAGAGTTCAAATCTCAATATTTATAATATATTTTTTTATTTGAACCTTTTTTATATAAATTGTCAAGGTAGTGACTCAACAGATAAAATTCATTAATCATTCCTAACTTTACAATTTGATTTCACTTTCGTCTTTAATTTCTGAATTGTTTCATTTGATGAAATGGTTCTATTTTGACTCATAACATATGAAAAAATTTATTTTTTACGTGGACAACTCATTTTAACAATGTAAGCAAAAGCCTTTTAGATAGATCAGATGCCTATATTCATCACTTTTTTTTCCAATATCCAACACACATCAAAATTCGACAAATATATACGTAGACAGCCAGCAAACCCTTGAAGAAGATATAATAGAAAACCTTATCCTTGCCCTTTGGAAAACTAAGTTGTACTTACCTGTGTATCTCTCCTCATCATAATCATCATCACTTCCACCTATACAGAAACTTTAAAAAATAAAAATTAGGATTGATATTGCTCTTTTTATTCTTATTTTAGCAATCTATGATTATTATCGTGATTTTGATTAGTTTAATGATGGCTACAATAAACAAAAGTTAATGGGATTTGAGAAAATGTTTTGAATTTAAGGTGTCCACAATTGCATCTAAGAGGTCAACTAGATGGACGAAAAAGATGGTTAAAAAGAGCTACCATCAAGCCAATTAGGTTGGTCCATGTGCCATAATGTTTGCGGTTGTGGATTGCTAATCACAAATTAATTTTATTCTATGAATATGAGATTAATTGAGTTAATTAATTAAGTTTATATTCGATGCATTAATTGTGTATAAATTTTATATATTATCAATAAATCATATGATCTCACTTAAAAAAATATATAATATTTTTAAGCCCTTAAAATAAGCATATGCAAATTTAATTTTTAAAAATTGTTTCGGGTGGCATTGCGTAAAAGCAAACTCTAGTTTATTTAATATATATATAAACTGTAATTAATTTTAAAGTTTATATTTAATATACTATTAATATATAATCATACAATAATATTTCATAACAAAATTAATTTTAAAATTTTAATATCATACAAAGCATATACATTTAATTCTAAAAATATATTTAAAATTAATTTCTTTATGAAATATCATTGTGAGATATTATATATGGATAATGCATCAAATATAAATTTTTAATTTGGCAAAAGGATTGTAATTTTATAATAAAATAATTTTTTATTTTATCAAGTTTCATTTCAGGCAAATTAAGTCGGTTTTTTCCAATTAGATCAGATTTTGCCAACAACAAAAACAACGTAAAAAATTAATAATTAAACTAAAATCAACAAATCCATACATTAATCGACATATATACTTGAAAAAAAATTAATATAATATATATTAAACCAAAATTTTGCAGGATACACTTAAATATGAAATTTAAAGATTTATTAACATCTTTCTTATCAGAAATACAGAGTCTCATATAAAGACAGAATATAAATGTTTATTTATCTAAAAAAGCTCTCAAAATTCTCTTGATTTCCTGCTAGCGAACAAATGACATGAATCAATTAATATTAGCTGTGGGGTTTAGTACTTTGTATGAACTCTAGTTGTTTTATGTGGGCATATTCATTTCCGTTTGGCATATATAAAAATCCTAGGATAAGTTTGTTTACTTCAACCTTGTATCTTCAAATGAACAAAGAAAAAAAAAGTTTCAGTATTCCCTAATTAATCACTTGTTTATGTCATTGACTTGTTCTTTTCTTATTTTATTTTTGTCTTGCTTGACCATGACCACAATTTGACAAACAAAAAATTGATGGTGAGAACAAAAGCGAACGTGGAAATAATTAAAATTTTTACAATTGTTTTTTTAGGGTAGTTAAGAGTAGACAAAGTTACTTGTCTAGTTCGCGAGTCAAGTTTTAGACATAAATTTTGGAGTTTGGATCTAACCTGATCCATTAGAATTATTGTTTAATTAATAAATTAATTTTTTATTTAAATTGGTTTTTGAAAATTAATATTTTAATATATTTTGCCTGAGCTGTCTAGATCTTGAGCAAAGGATTTTAAATTCCAATCCCACTAACTTGAGTCAACTTATGGATTGCTCTAGCTAGGGGTATAAATGAATAAAATTTTTGATGAATTGTTTTTGAATATATTATATTTTTATTTATTTATATTTATTTATTAAATTTAACAAATAATTTTGAATAATATTTTTATATTCGTTTATTAAACAAATCGAATACGAATAGATATATATTTGGTTTATTTATGCTCGTAAACAAACTTATTTAAAGTTCATTTAAAACTCATTCGTTTATTATTCATTTATAATAATAATAAAATTATATTTTTATCTTTTGTTTTAATTCTATTTTAAAATTCATTTATATTCGTTTGGATTCGTTTATATTCATTTAAGGTTTTTTTATTTAAATTTGTTTGTTTATAGTTTATTTATTGTCCATAAACATGTTTGTTTATATATATATATATATATATCTGTGAACATATTTATTAATGTTCATGAATGAGTTTATTTAATTTAATCTTATTAACTACAAATCAAATGTGAAAATTTTACTATTTAAATGAACCAAGGTTGAACAAATAGAATAATTTTTTACCAAACATGAACCAAGCTTTAACGTCTCAAAAAATAAATGAACAAATCATATATATACTTTCATTCATATTCGGTTCATTTACAGTCTTAGCTCTAGTTAAGAGGATAGTTACATGAAAAAGAAAAAAAAACTGTTGTGCAAAAAAGAAAAACTCTATAATTCTCCAACTTATTGTTTGGGGGTAATATATATATATATATATACATATATATATATATATATCTTGGTTCATAGAAGGGTAAATGCCAGTACAAGGAGGAAGAGGGATGGCGGGGTTAGAATCCACACACACGTCTTTCTTAAAACCTCTTAACGACTAGGCCAAGAGGTTAAAGACATTTTGATCAAAACTTGACTTTCCTTAAAGTAGTTTTTGTTATCATTTTTAAGATTATTACGGTTATTTTATGTGATAAGATCACCAAGGTGATTTGATCGCTAGTGGTATTATATTCTATGTTCGATATAATATTAAATCACTAGTGCTTTTAAATCACTATATTTGGTATTATATGAACAAATAAAAGATACAGTACAAAACATCCAAAATAATCTCATAAAAAAGAAAAATATTTAATACTTATTAAATCAACAATTTATTAAATAGTTAAACATTATTTATAAAAAACTATAAAGTATAAAACAATTTTGATAAAAATAATTTCTAAAAAAATTATTAAATAAATTTATTATATTTTTTCTAGTCAATATAAATTTATAACATGAAAATCTTTTTTAGAATAAGTGATTAGAAAACAAATTTTTCAAAAAATTTTTAGAAGTCAACTTTTTTAGAGTAATATTAACTATATTTTTTTATGAGGGTAAATTAGTTAGAAAATAATAGTAAAATTACTTTTCCATAATGATAAAACTTTCTATTATTTAGATTAGGAATTAAATCATTCTCTAAGACAATGATCTTATCACTCTATTGACTTAAGATTATTGACACGTAGAATTTCTCAATTACTACCAAACAAAGTGAAGTAATTAATATTTTTAACAATTTATTTTTTATATGGGATCCACTTGATATTGAAGGTACATTACGTGTTTAGGTTTTTCTTTTTTCTTTCTTTTTTTGACTAATAAGGATCACAAAACAGTCAGTATCCAATTGATTTCTATTCATCTCAATATAATAAAAGTATTTTTGTAAAAAAAATTGATATTGAATCAATTCAAGTTGTTATAGAATCAAAAACAAATTAAAAATGAATTTATAATGCTTTGCCCCAAACCATGTTATGATATATATATATATATATATTATCTATTTAAATGTATATATATTTTCACCAATTTTTTTCTTTTTTGAAAATTTTGTATTAATTAGATTTTACACATAAAAAAATAAAATAAAGAAAATCTATTTTTTATAAAATATGTTTGATAAGAATAAAAAAAAATCAACGTTTGTATCTACTATCACTATCATTAGATTTTTTTTATCTTTTATCTTTTTATTTTTTAAATTAAATAAATTTTTTTAAAAAAATAACAAATAAAAATAACAAAATAAAAAGTTTTAATATGTGATGACACACGCACAACCATATAATATAGTATAAACTAGATTGCAACCCATGTGATTTACGAACAAATTTTACCTATTTAATATGGGTATATATACACAAATTAGTTTCTTTTCAAAACTATATTGAAATCTTCAAAATTTATAACATATATAAATTCATATATATTGATTTTTCATAAAAAGACTTTTTGTAAAAAAATTAAAAAAATGATATATCTTTCTTTTAGACCATTTTTACCTATAATAATATTTATATACCTGCAATATTATATCAAATAAAAATAAATTATGTTTTTTAAAAAAAAATGTATATATTATTGAATGATGAATTAAATACTAAAACGAGTATTAATATACTTTTACTTTTGTAATCTTGACCAAATTGTTATACTAAATATGAAAAATATTAACAGATATGTGAAAAAAAGGAAAAAACTAAATTGAAAAAAAAATAATTTTTCATAAGAAGAAAATTTTAATAGTAATAAAATATATCTTGGAAAGAAAGTTGTCAATCAAATAAATAAATTGCAATAGAAACAAAATATAACTTGGTAAAAAGTTGCAAACCAAAAAAATAAAAAACTGATATAACACATTATATTTATAGTTTTAAATTTATAATAAAGCTTTTGAGTGACAATAGATGATTTTCAAATAAGTTTTTTTAAATTTAAAAGGGCTATAATAGGTGATAAAGACAAAATCATTTTTTTTGTATATATTTAAAATATAAATTTGATAATTAAAGTTGATATAAATATAATCTTTTTAAAGGTCTTATTATTTAAAGATTTAATATAAAAAATTGTTTGAATATTCAATGTATTATGTAAATTTTTTAAAAAATAATTTTTTATTGATTTAAATCAAAATAATAAAAAAGGTTATTGAAAAATTGGAATAAACTTAATCTTCGTAATTTTTGTACATGTTGAAAATTTTTTATAACTAAATAATTTTTTAAATAAAATTATTTGGTAAAAAATTAAAAATTATTTATTATAAAGATAAAATTCATTGTTCAAAATTTTAATTTTAAAAAATGTATTTATAAATTGATTAGATTTTCAATTATAATTTCAATAATTTTAATATATGAATAAATTTAAGATTATTTAATTTGTAACTAAAAGAAATTATCTTACTTTTTTTAAAAAATTATCTTATGTATTAATAAAAAAATTTTGCATATCTATGTGGCAGACTTTATTAGATGTTTCTGATGCAATATCTATATATATATATATATATATATATATATATTTATGTTGGGGTTTGTTTGTAAGACCAAAGAACGTGCCCGGAAAGCGGCGTGGATGGCACGTCAATTGATGGACCTCATCCTTAGACTGATGCTTTTTTTTATCCTACTTTTTTCTTAATTATTTTGTTCTTTACCAGCCTAAATGGTGATGAACTTACTCTCTTTTTGCAAGAGTCACGACTATGGAATTTTCTTTGTTTAACGAGTTGAACTTTTTTCTTTTTTGAAAGAGTCACGACAAAGAGTCGAATTTTGATTCAAAAATTGAGACTTGATGGAATCTAAATTTTTTGGTTTAAAGAGTTGAATTTTCTCTCTTTTACAAGATTCACAACCCGTTGAAATTTAATTTATTTTTTGTTTAAAAAATCGAATTCAAATTTTTTGATAAAAAAAACTGAGTCGAGCTTGCAATTCTAATTTCTTTATATTGTGCATGCTTGCTCTAAAAATATGTATTCAAATTTTCACAAGAATAATTTCTATTAAATTCCTGTAAATTAATGAAATCATGCTCTGGAAATATATATATATATATATATTTAAATTCATGACAGGGCCAAAGGAAGGTAGCATTCCTAAAACTTTTTTTTATAAATGATATCATAATTTGATAATAAAAAAATAATTGTAAGTATTAAAATTTAAATCTTAAATCTATTAAATATTACATTTTATATATGTTAGACGAAGTAATTAAGCTATCTACTAGTGAGATCAAATCTAATCAGGAAAAAATAATCCCTACTGGAGGCTGTCCACGTTGTGAAAAAGAAAAAGAATCGGTGCTGCATACTATACGAGACTACGCTGCAGCAAAGGTTTGGTCAAGTATAGGGATCAGTTGGGAGGGGGAGACTGACAATCTCCACGTCATGGCAGACTGGATGCTAAAGGTGGCAGATCAGGCAGAGGCCAATACTTTGTGTTTCTTACAACACCTTGGGCAATACGAAACAACAGGAATGTGGAGATGCAGGGAGGAACCAAGAGGAGCCCCGAATAAACAACACGCTTTGTGTTGTCATACTTAGAAGAGTTCAAAGCTGCTCAAGGAAAAATTGTAGTACAGTGTAACAACATAAGGGCATTCTGGATATCGATGGCGCCGCCTGAAAGGGTGATAAAGGTGAATTTTGATGGGGCTTTTAACAGAAACCTTCGAGCTGGGGGAATGGGGGTAATAATAAGAGACCAGGAAGGGGAAATAATAGATGCTTTAGCAGCTGCCAAATTACAAGATATTCATGATGCTTGGATGATAGAAAGCTGGGCAGTTGTTAGAGCTCTATTATTGGCTAAAGACATGCGTTCGGAATCATTAAAAAACTGGAAAGTGCAGAGTTTGATTTCTTTCCATGTGCTATAATACTAGATGAAGCCCAAATGCTCATAAGAACAATGCAGAGTTGCCAGATAAGGCACGTCAGACGCGAGGGCAATATGGCAGCACACAATCTAGCAAAGTATGAGGAACAGTTAGAGGAATATGTAATATGGGTGGAGCTAGGGGTGAGAAAAAAAAATCAAGAAATTCGAAAATCGATTTGAAATGTAGTATTTAATTTGATTTGGATCAATTTTTTTTAAATTGGATCAAATTTGTATATTAAATATATATACATATATATTAAGTTCAAATCAAATTTCAGATCAGAAGGTGTAAAATCGAAAATGTTGAACCGAACCAAATTATATATATTAATTTATATATTTAAATTTTTTATAAAAATAAAAATAATAATTTTATATTAAAATTTACTTAAATATATTAAAATTTTGTATTAATATAATATGTAAAAATTAAAAATTAATAAACTAAATCAAAAAAATATAGTTCAATTTTAATCGGATCGAATGAAAGTTTTAATTTAAATTTTTAAAATATTATATAATATCGAAAAAATCAAATCAAATCTAATTCGAATTGAATTGTAATCATCCTTAGGAGGAGGAATGTTTAAAAATTAAAAAAGACTCTAGCAATTCACATTAATCCAAAAGATATTTCCTTTCAAAAAAAAAAAAAAAAACCTATATCTTCATAGACAAACCAAAACACTTCAAGTCAGAAAATTTCAACCTTGATATGACAAAGTCATCTTTTCTTTTTCTTTTTTTTTTTAATAAGCGAGGTTATAACCTAGACAAAAAATTACAAGTGCAATGATAGGACCTTAATCGTACAAAAATCCACCAATAACCAATTTGGGTTAGGACCCATTTATTTTCCTTTTTAACCATACTACCTAAGCATCCGAAATTTCTAAGGCATTGCAACTCATGACTTGACCCATGATCATTACGGATTAGGACATGGGAAAAGCCCAATTGGCATAATTTTATGATAGTTCAGGTAATTGACGTGATAGTCATTTGATTTCTCTACGTAATTAAATAAAAAAGGCAGAAAATATATAACTTGGAATACAAAATAAGTTTCTTAAAATGCCAATTGGTTCCAACCCTACTAGCTGACATTTGATTTGACCATTGAAAGTGTGGATAATTGGTTAAGATAATTGTAATTTGTTGAAATGCCAATATATTGATTAAAAGATATATAGAATTTTCTATTTATCATAGTTTGATCAAGTTTACTTCAATATTTCCTATGGAACCAATTAGTAGATTATAAGTTAAAACCAAACATTATAAGACAGGTAACAATTTAAGAGAGGATATAAAGTTTGTGGGGAGAAAAAGAATTTTCCACATTGCCAATACTGATTTTAAGTTTATCCAACTCAATGTAAATAATTCAGTCAAAACAAAAATTAAATGAAAAAAATCGAATATTTATATAAATTTTCATCTATAATATATACACAATGAAAGATAAATAGACAGACAGATAGATTAAAATAGATAGAGAAATATATTAAAACATATTAATAATATTAATATGTTTTATACAAAATGTGGATGGCGAGATAGAATCCTTTGTTGGTTTGAACAGCAAAGGCAAGAGTGCAACAGTGAGCCAAGAAAGGCCAGCCATCTTAATTTTCGTGTTTATGGGAACCTTAAAAACGTATCTAGCATAAACATTAAGTAGTTAATGTTTGCTAATTACAGATAGGAAGCTATATATTTCATAAATATAATGAGAGCATATTATTTATATGGCTAAAATAGCTTTTATTCATGTATTGAGGTTGAGAAGAGAAATATATTGCTAGGAATAATACCTAAAAAAACCCTCAAATTTTACTAAAAATTGAAAACCAACCCTCGATTTTTTTATTACATGAAATTAAAGTTATGAAAATTTATTTTTTTATAATTATATTAATTAAACATTTTCTATAAATTACATCATCCAACTATATTGAAATAAAAGTTTACATTTGTATTAGCATGAATATGACCATGCTTAATAAGCATATATATTTGATTAAAAAGTGGTATGTGGCATATATTCAAATATAATTGTTTCATATCATTTTGATATGTAAATAAATATAATTTCTTCTATATAAAATTGCTTTTTATTATTAAAAAGTTTTATTCATTTAGAAATATTAATAAGTATTTATTATTGAATCAATACATAAGCAAAAGGTAACCAAACAATCCTAACCTAACTTGAATAAATCAAGGATGATTATATCATCTATATTAGATAATATCTCATTATAGTTTTTTTTTTAATTATTATCAAAATAACGAGATAATTTATATAACTTTTGGATCTAATGTAAAATAAATTAATAATATAATAAATAAAAGTATCATATTTAATTACTTATTTATATAATTGAAGTTGTTATATGTATGACACTATTGAAAATTTTTTCTGGCTAGTGGCTACCTCGTTCGATGGAATAGACTAGAAATCATCCTTTCATATTTGTTAAGGATTTGGACCAGAGTTGTCAAGGATATTTATTAAATACAAAAAATAAAAAATGTTATTGATAAATTTGTTAAATAAATCATTATCCATTCAAACCAAGCTATAACCTCTATCCAAATCCTACCAGCTCTAACCATTTGAGATAAGATTTAGTAAAATTGAAAGAAGAAAAGTATAGGAGAGGTAGACTAAAACACCAAAAAGTATTAATCCTCCATTTTATTTCTAATTCTTTTATACGAAAATCTTTCTCTATTATCCATTTTTAAAATTTCATTTTGAAACCATTTTAGTTTTCATTCCTGATTTAGTTTAGCGTCATTTAAAAAAATAAAGATAGCATATACCGAAATTTGAACTTTAAGTCAATTGAATGTCATTTCTTAAGATGGTTTGCATGAACCTTAAAATCCGAGTTCATTTATTTTTTCTTCTACAATTAAAACACACTTGAAAAATACCAATAAAAAGATTGAATGATATTACATATATATTGCCAAAACAAAAATCTTATAGTACTCACTTCTTATTCCAACATCACTGCATATAGTGCACAAACTGAACTATTTTAGAACAAAAAATGAGCAAATTAACGAAAAAAAAAAGATGTTTGGAGTACTGGTTTTCCTTTTAATCTCGTTGATGCTTAATAGTATTTCGTTTCATGGGCACTTAGGGCCACCTTCCTTTGTTTTGATGTTGTTGTAGCATGGACATTCCTCCTTATTTCCATGTGTACCAGAAGGAACACACAAACATCTCTTGCAGCAATAGTTGCAGAAGAATAAACATGGCTTCTTGTGAGATGTAGCCGAACACCGATCCTCGCACGCCTTTGAGCACTCTGAAACAATCATATGGGAATTTTTAACTCCACAAGAGGAATAATTTCCATTTTTTTGGAATCATGTCTCAAGTCCAATATTTATCATGCAAATTAAACAAAACTTACTGATTAAGTTCTTGCTGATCCTCTTATAAGTAGACATAAGAAAATGTAACTAAGAAATAGCGAATGCAATGAAAACAGGCATTGTACCTTCAAGTTTAAGAGATCCTTCCCCACCAGCCTGTAGAAATGAAACAAACTTGATATTAGGTTTTTTTTATCAATTTTCTACAAATAGTGAAAATTGCCAGCTTTTAAAAGGAAGAAATTAACATATGAATTCGAAGAAAGACACACATAATTTATAATTAGTAATAATTGCTGCATAAAAACTTAATCCCTTTTGAAAAATTAGTAATAATTGTTACATCAAGTCTTATTGTTCTGTCAATTTCCTTATACTATTCATATATATATATATATATATGAATGAGTAAAATAACAAAAATCAATTAAAAATCGTAATATTCGGATTGAATTGTTATCATCCTCATGTGTTTGTTATAGAAAAGGAGAAAAGCGCATGCACTTACTGTTTGAACGGTAGAGGCAAAAGTAAGGAAGAGAAAGAAAGCAATAGGAACCCAAGAACTCCTAGCCATTTTAAACTTTTTTTTTTTTTCTGTTTTTGCAAAGTGGAAATGTAGGGGAAGTGATTTCTATTTAGGAAATTTTGTGTTTACTGTTCTGAAACAATCAATAGTTCATGTTTACATATATATTACAAGAGACATGTCAAAATCCAATGCTGTATTTTTAGTAAAATCTCCAATTATGGATTGCTTTCCTGTTTTTCAAATATTATAGAAATCATTTTGGATATATTTATTCAGATACAGATTTGTTTGACAACTAGGTTTCTTCGTATTGCATTTGGCACATTTACTTATTTCAACTTTGCTAAGTTAAAAGGAATATTCTTTTCTCTCTTATTTATTTATATATATATATATATAATTGGTATGAGAATATTGTTCCTTTCACATTTGATTTACGTGCAGATTAAGCAAAAAAGTATTTTAATTTACTTGTAACAATGAATATATATACTTTTGTAACGATTTTTATCACATTTATCAATAGTGTATAAGATATTATAGTTTTACTTAATAAATTATTTAAATTTAAAATCAAAATCTATCCAAGATTTAAATTTTTTATTTAAAATTTTGTATAAATTTTGAATTCAAACATATCACATTCAGAATTTATCTTTTTTTTTTTTTAATTTAACCGAATTCCAAGAATATATATTATATATATAACAAATTTGAATGCATTTCTTGATTAAAATTGATTATATTTTTTTCTTAATATTTGAATTTGAAAGATAATTTCTTTTTTTAATTCTCATATCATTAGATTTTTTTTTAAATCAAATTTAATTTGAAAATTGAATACATTTAAAATTTAATCCAAAACCACAACCTTATAAATCGGTGTATATCTCCAGCTTCTCTCAGATTTCTATCCCTAGGATTTTTCACTTTGAAACTTAGAATTTGATATATTGTGCTTTTCTTGATCTCACTTAATTTTAGTTTTTTTTAAGAAATAAAACTACTTTTTGGTAAACAAAAAAGTTGCTTAGATTTAACATATTTTGGCATCCAAAATTTAAACTCAAGTTTAACAAGCACATATATATATATATGCAAACAAATTAATATGCTTAATATAAACTCAAGTTTAACAAGTTTAAAAAGCACATATACGAACAAATTAATATGCTTAATATAAAAAAATAAATAAATATGTGAGAAATGGGGAAGGTCTCTAATTTAACTTTCATCGTATATAATTTTATATTCATTTAATTTTTTAATAGATGTGTATTAATATGTCATCATGAGTAACAAATATATATTTTAAATAATAAATCTAAATTACTAGAAAAATATATGCAATTTAAAAAATAAATTTAATATGTACTAAAATTTATACCAATACTTTTGTATACAACAATTGATCTTAATACATAGTAAATGTATAAAATTATCATGACTGATACCAACCAATTCTTTTGCATAAAATTATCAAAATCAGTAACAACTATTATTTGTAACAATAACAACAAATTTTTGTTGAGTCAGCAAGCTCAAAGATAACTTATATTTCCATCTAAAAACTTTAACATAAGATAAATCATCTTTATTATGATAATGTTGAAATTCCACCAAAAAGTATTTATATGAGAATGAGTTAATTTTATAATTCTAAAATATAATTTTATTATTTTTAAAAGATAAAACCAACTTATTTTCAACCGGAATAGATATATATAGAGTGACAAATTAATGAAACAACCTTGAGTTAATGCAATTCTTTTTCCTTTAAGATACTTTTTTTTGGGATAAATACTTTAAGATATTTTTACTTTCTTTTTCGCTGACAACATTATTCATGGAATGTTAAAATTTTTTAGTTATATCATTTAATTGGATATATGTAAATGTAAAATTTGCATTAAAATTTTCTATTTTTATGTATAATTATATATATATATATATAAATAACCCCATGTATCATACAAGTCACAAAATAATATTAATTATATTTGCATGTTTTCTCCATTTTTTCTGAAATTTTGATGGAGGGTTCAGATTAAGTGAATTTTATTGTCATTTTTAATTATGGTTCTATAATGATATTCACACAATTACTTAAAGTTTATTTAGATAGGTGGTGAGATTAGTTTTGATGAGAATGAAAATAGTGATAAAGATGAGATTGATTACTGTAACGATGAGATTAAAATCAATGATAAATGTCTTCAGCTGCTTGGTTTAATGGTCAAGACAACTTTAAAGAAGACATCAAGGCTGGGTTCGAACTCCAGCTTTCTCCCTCTCTCTTAATGTAGGGCTATGCGTCCGTTGAATGATAAAAAAAAAAAAATCAATGGTAAATATATATTTTTAAATGCAAATACAACAGTGACAATAAAGTGGATTTTAATAAGAATGAAAAATAATCATTAAGAATATTATATTAAAATCATATATAATAATAAATTTTTAAATTATTTAATATTTATAAAATTAATAAATAATTAAAAATTAATAAAAATAATAATACACCGAATAATATTTTTATTATATTAAATTAAAAAATATTTTATTTTTAAATAAAAAATTTTAAAAAGGAAAGATCATTATGAAAAATATTTTTGTAATTATACTATCACATAAAAAAGTGAAAAAAGAAAGTGTAGGAACAAAATTCATCAGTGGCTAAAAACCACTAAATCGTTGAACCAAAGACATCCAAATGGATATCCGGTGCAACAGGGACAATGTTTCGTAACAACTGACATCCAATTGGGGATTCAGTTGATTCTAAAAGGGCCTTTAGTTTTGATGATATTTATTATTTAAAAATTGTCTATTATTTTTTACGGTTAATGTTAATTAAAAATAACCTTGAATTATAGTAAAATTTCATACTTAAATTTAAAAAAAATTTTATTTGATATTTGAATTATAAATTTATTAATTAATATAATACTCACTTTTAATGTAGTTAACTTCAAATAATGATACATAACAAATAAATGACCCTTCAAATACCACATCAATTAATAAATTCATAATTCAATTATCGTATTAGAGATTTATAAAGTTCAGATATTACATTGAATATTTTATTATAATTTAAAGGTTATTTGTGACATTTTTCTTTTTATTAATATAAAAACATATATTTTTAAGTTTGTGAAATCTTTAGTCTAAATAAATAAATAAATAAAAAGAGTGTTAAAGTATACATGCAACAAACTTGTTATGTCACTAATTAATAATATAAGAATATACTCTTTTGTTTTAAAATATTCGTACTTTTACAAAATTTAAACAAAATTTGATTTTAATGTATTTAATATTAAATTATTTTTTTATAAAATTAAAGTTCTATGATTTTTAATATCAAAAAATAAAAAAATCATAAAAATAATTTTAAAATAAAAAGTAAGAATTTTAGATTTTCAAAAAAAAGAACAGATCATAATTTTAAAATATCCCAAAAATAAAAAATGGTTAAAGAAAATAAAATGAATAAAAAAAATGAAAAGGGAGTATTATTTAAATACATAAACACAATGGCGGGGCCACAGCCAATGGGGTCACTTGACGCTTTGAAATTTTGAAGTCTTTAAAATATGCTTATTATTTTAGAAAAAAATTAGATTGATTCCACTTATTTGGAAATATTGGGGTCTATATTTAATATGAAAAAAGAATTTACCAAGAGTTGTAAATTGCAAAGAATCATTATAGAAATTTCAAATTTTAAGAAAACTTTTGACAATTTTAATAGTTAATGAAGAATTAGACCCACCACCTGACTTTGGTTTTTGAAACGAAAAGTTGTTTTTGCTTCTTTTTTTTTTTTTTTTGCCAAACCCCCGTCCCAAAAAAAAAAAAAAAAAGCTCGTCACTCGTGCTTTTTTTCATCAATTTAAAATAAATTGCACATAAAAAACTACTGATATTTTATGTCATAACTTGCTAAGTAAAACATAACAGAAACTAAAGAATAAAAAATGAAAAGAGACATCGGAAAAAATAAAAAATTGCTGTTGCGATCCTCCATAAGCATATGTATATATATATATAACCAAAGATGAACCTGAAAATTCACATTGCGGATCAGTAATGACACAAACCCGGCTCGAATTCAAAAACATGAAATACAGATATCTAAATGTATGCATTAAGTAGAGAATTTTTGTTCATGCATTTCTACACTTTTTTGTCAACTACATGAGCCCTCTCACAGCACAATATGCTAGTAGAGAATTTTTTGGCAGGGGTTGGGATGTTGCTTAAAATGTCAATTAACAATGGCAGCAAAAATTCTCCCCACAAAACTTCCCCAAGCCACCCAAAAATCCTGCCCTCGTCCCAACTAAAGAGACAACCTTCTGCTAACAGTAAGACTAAATTTTTACAAAAAAAAAAAAAAAAAGCAACTGTGGAGTAAAGTAAACTAAAAGATGTGGATTACCATCTCTAAATGCATCTATCCTCAGGCAAGCCAGAACGAGCACAAGGATACCCAACCTAACTTCATCCCTAGCAAATTTTAGTGCTCTTCATTTGGTATTGGTTCTTTGTTTGTCTCTGACCAAGTATTCCCCAAGTTCTCTTCACCCTCGATATTGAACTTTCCAACCTCGTTATTTTCAACATTCTCTTCAAGCTTAGACAGCTCAATCTCTGGCTCAGCTGGAATCTCTACATTTATATTCATAGATTCACCACCTACTCCGCCAATGGGAGATTCTTCCATGTCTAAATCCTTATATGCAGTTTTATCATCTTCAAAATCACTTCCATCAGAGCTGCTATCATTTTCTGGAGTTTGAGGAGAATCACCACCTTCAATTTCTTCAACCTTCATATGTGCTTCTGCCATTTCTACATCCGGTTTTGGAAATCGTTGCTGTAGGGGTAGTGCATCACTTATAACTTGGCCGGTCCTTAATCTTTCCCTGTAATCCTCCATCTCAATTCTATATCTTTCTTTATCTTTAAGAGCTTTCTCCTGATAAACCTGAACAATCACAAAAGCCCACGCAACCACTTACAAGTTAAAAAACAGACCATAAAAGAAAAATAAAGTTTCAAGGCATGTTCAATTCATGAATTACACAATATGGTATCGCTCTTACTGCTTTTTCTAATTCGGTTAACTTGTTCCATAATTCACCAATCATTCTACTGATTTCTCTGTCCTTTCCAGGGTGAAGTGGTTTAAGTCTTGCATGTTGCTCAGCAAAAAAGAAATTATATCCACTCCTGTTTGGTTTCGGATGAGCAGGATCCCTCCTTTTTATCTCAGATTTCTTCCTGCGCCTCCGCCGTTGCACAACCAATGAAGAAGGAGCGTTATCACTCTTGTTGGCAAATAAATTATATTGGAATGGCTCTTGGGGTGCTGCATCCTGTGGAGCTAGATAAAGGACACCTTTTAACTTCTCTGAGCCAATGGTGACAGTAACAAGATAGCCACTCTCAAATTTCCCATCAATGACCCCAATCACGGGAGCGCCTGCTGTTGATGCTGGCCTTACTGCCGTACCAACTAAAACACATTATTAAAATGCACCAAACCATGAAAATTTACAAAGATAGATCTGGTGATAGAAAGGTTAAAACCAAGTTATAAAAATATATAAACGATATCAAAGTATTAGAAGTTTGAATCTTTTTTAGCCAATTTTGAAGTATGAATCTTAAATAATTATTGATAACATATTTGGTGCACAAATAAAATTTTAACATAGCCAAAAACTACCCAAAGGAAAGCAAATTATCTACAAGATATTCTCTATAACTGTTACAAAGTAACCAATGAAGGCATTTCCAATCACTAGAATCAAAGGAGATAATTATTTCATGTAGAGAACGAATATATTAATTCAAATAAATCAATTAAGAAATTTAAAAATTCATTGGACTAAAAATTTGAATAATTTAAGTAAATTCTTGAAAAAAAATTGGTTTACTATATATTTAGTCAACTAAAGAACAGAAAGAGTGATTGCAGGTTGTTTGCAGACCAAAAGAGAAGAAGGGTGGAGGAAAGGAAATGGCTACCAACTTTACATGAGTAAATATAAAGACAATCTCATTAAGCACAGAAAATTTTGAAGGCACCTGCAGGAGACTCGGTGAGATTTACTCTTGGTTGCTGGACAGCAGCTGCATGAATTTCTAAGACTGGCTGCACCGCCCCTTGGGTAGGAATATGCGTAATGGGTGGGTTTCGAAAAGGATCTGCATAAATGAATAATCATATAATATTAGGAGCAACACTCTGAAATTTATTCAAGGAGAGTTGAGTTCTCAATTTGCCTACCAGAAGAAACGGGGATCCACCCATGAGCTTTAAAGAAGTAGATTTGTTCATAGTGATGAAGCAGAGAAACATAATACTTTCGCAGCACAAAAGATGCATTTGTAGCAGTGGAGGGAAAGTTGAAAATAGCAGTCACTTCCTTCCATCTCCGCTCTCGTATAATCTGCAAGCTCCATTTAACAAATGATTAATGACTATTAGAGTACATAGAACATCCCCAAATCAAAGTGAGCAAAATGATCATTAAACGTAATCATTAGGTTCACATGATATGTTCCGCACATTACGATCTGTTATATAGAACACAATCCAGCACATTTCCGGCTAAACTGGTTTCTATGTAAAGATAGATAACATTGATACTATTAACAAATGATTTCTAAATAAGGCTATAACAAACTTAACTCAGTCCAGACTAAACATTTATAAAGAATGGACCGGATGTGAACAAATAGTAGTAACAAGCTACAAATTTTCTATTTTTAACTAAAACAAGTTTAAATAATTACAATAATCAGCACCAACATGCATTCTGAACAAAGTTATCAAGCAGAATCTTGATTAGAATCAAGGATAGATGCTCTGCCACCGGATGACATCCAAACACAACTCCTCATCCAGAGATAAATTTCAAGTTCCTAGTCCCTACTGGTATCCTGAGAATTTCTTAAGGAAGATTGTACAATTTAAACTAGACATATTTGTGGCCCTCAATTTCAAATCTGACAACATATAAAAATAGGAGATATCTAGAGACAGCTCTGCAATTTCTGCTCATTTGTCCGCCATTTCATATAAAGAATAATGTAAGTCCACAAGCTTGTTGAAAGAATATCAAGTATGAATGGAAACAGGCATAACGTGCATGGCCACATTGAACGTTATATGGAATTCATTAACCGTGTGAGGCTTCCAATGACACTACTTGAGGGGCAAGAAACTTGGACAATCAGGTGTATAAAGTTTAACCTTACCTTCTCAATGCCACCACGAGATGTTACCTCCACAAAAAGTCTGTGTAAATCTAACTCCTTTCCTCCTATGATGGGAATCCTAAATCAGAGTTGAAGAGACAAAAGAAATTTTCAAAATTTAGGTTGACAAGTACAATTACAGAACATATGATTGAAAAAGGATAATTCTACCACTATGACTCAAAGACACAAGCGTAGTTCCACTTTGTTCATGCCAGCGTCAAATCACAGCGATAAACTTCTGGCCTAAAACTGCCAATAAGTATCCTCCACTCGAAATATATACAGTAAAAAAAAACAATACATGGTAAATATATACAAATGGAGGTAATTTTCCTCCACTACTATAATCAATTTCAATGAACACTTTCAAGAACCAAATAAAACCAAATGCAGGTCTGAAAAGGCAGGAAAAATTAAGTGTCTAACTATAATTTTGCATATGATTCACAAAAACAGCATAAACTTAAATTGCAATTCAAAGAATGTAGCAAGTACTACCCTTTTATTGCGATAATTATTACACAGCTGTCCAGCTAAGAACTTTGTGAGGCAAGGATGCTGCTAAATCAAATCTAGGATATGTATGTGCTCAAGTAACCTGTTTTTATTGCTATAATTATTACACAGTTGACCAGCTAAGAACTTTGTGAGGAATAATATAAGATCATCATCAGTTATGGAACAGGCCATATCTTTCCGATCGTTATTCTAACAAATAGGTTAGACAATCTCCAACCAGAAGTATAAATGGTAGTATGTAACTGCTAAATAGAGCAAATAGTCTATATGCAACAATTACAAATTGAAAACATAATATACTGTAAAATATTTATGGATCTCAATTCTAACACAACCAAGTTAAGAACTCAATCAAGAATATGAGAAAAGAACCATAGTACAAACGTAATACTATAAATAACAGGAAACAAATGTATCTAGAATCTGGATAGTAGCATCAGGCATAAGTATTACATATGCATGTTGACATATATGGACATAAAAATGTTATTTCGAAGTCAACCAAGCCTGAGAAAAAAAAAAAAAAAAACTACACTACTATCTAAACTTAGGGAATCAAAATATCAAAAAAACAATTTAGGGATCAAAGAAGAAAATTTACATGAACTTGGTTCCCATAGTAGCATGGAGCTTCTCCAAAGTAGCCAAGAAAAGTTTTGGACTACCTGCAACATCTTCATATCTTGCAAGAGGTGGGGGATATGGATTATAGTTAGAAACTGGTTCTTTGACAGGCAATAGTGTCTGCTTGGCGAAAGAAGTTGATGCCATAGACAATTCCTTCTCAATATTCCACCTTTGACCAATCCTTCACTGTTAAACAACCAAAAAATCAACATTAACTGTCTTTTTTACTGCTTTATGGACTTAAATGCAAGTGAAAAAAGAGTGACATGCACATAGGAAAGAGCTGAAAATCTAAAAACAAACAGCATGCAGAAAAAGTAGAAATGAAATCAGGGCAAAAAAAACCCACCTAACAAAAAAATTCATGCAAAACAAGGAGAAAGCCAAAGGGTGAAGAGAACTAGACAATCCAAAAGAAAAGGTAAAGAAAGGGAATATATTGAAAGAGAAGTAAACAAGTAGCATCAATTAACAACAGTAACAGATAATAATAAATAAAACTCATTAAATAATTAAATATTCACCAAGGCATATCAATATAATATCAGAACTGAAACATAACAATGAAAAAAAAAAAAAAGGAACACCAACACCAGCACGTAGCAGCACCTTGATGAGAACATCAACAACCTCAGTTGATGCAATAACTCCCAGTAACAATGGAGAGACTCCAAGTCCAAGAAAAGCAAAAGGTACAGCATAGCTGTCACAGCCATGAATTTCCTTTCAGAGTACCAAGGATTGAATGAACAGCACAGTAAAGAAATAACCTATCACCAAAAGTTCCAGGGCGTTTTTCCATGCGATCTACAGTCTAAAAGGCAGACACCCTTTTAGACTACCCAAGCAATAAAGCCCCAAAGAACCTCAAAAAAGTTTTTTTTTTTCTCTCTTTTTCTTATCAGGACCCTAGAGTTTACAGGCCTATATTAGGCTATAACCTTTGCCCCTGACATTCTAAAGATATGCTCATATCTAATGGGAACTTACATATATATATATATAAATATGCATGCATCTCTTTACCAATGCATCTCTATCTCTGACACTCTTTCAGGCCAAAGGATTAAACTTTTACAAGATACCCATCGTGGGGTTCTACGGGGTACTAATGCCATGGTACCCTTTCCATCAATATTGAACAAAAATAACATGGCTTGAAACTTCAAAAAAAAAAAGAAAAAACAAAACAAAATCTCACCTTTGCTTAAAAAACCCATTCAAGCATTGACCTTGAATTTTCAAATCAAAGAATAAAAAAACTCTTTTAGTTCCTGATTTCCGTCAAGGAGGACAAAGTACAGTATTAAAAATGAAAAATGCAAAGCACTGTTTCATTATTTTATTTTTTTATTATGTTTGTTTATGTTTTCATATTGTTTATTTAATATTTCTAAATAAACAAAGAATAAAGAATAGAGAAATCCCAGATGAAGAAATAACAGATGACAGAGTTTAAAAAAAATAATCAAAATAATTAAAAAAGGAACTTACCTAGAAATTAGAGAGAAAGTGGAAAATGCAAAATGAAATGACATTAAGGAAGAAGCTTAAGACTATAACCTTTATTTCAATAATTCAATCTAAAAATAAGGGTAATTATTACTGTTATCTTTTCCTAAATTATGTTTTTTAAAAATATAATATCTGAATTTTGATATAATATATATCAAAATTTAGATTTTTTTTTCTTTTTTGAACGGGGGTGATAATGGTGAGAAAAAAAAAAAAACCTAACCCTATCTCAATTGTCAAAAGACAAAATACACCCTCAGTTTGCTCCCTCTTGAGTTATTCATCCAAGGGTAGTTTTGGGTTTTAATTTTATTTTTATTATAAAAAGAAACACTATAATAATATTCATATATTAAAAATAGTTATTATTTGCAAATTATTAAACATATAAATAAATATTTAAAAAAGAAGATTTTTTATAAGGGATTGAGAGTTAAAAACTTAAAAATCAAATTTTAAAACTTAAAAAATTAAAAACGATAATTCCTCCTTTGACCAAAAGAATAGAAAAGAGAAATAAAAGCAAACCATGAAGAAATAAGAGGGGATTAAAGGGGGGAGAGAAATGCCTAAATGAGTGCCGTAACAGCAGCTCTTTGGCATTTAATAGAGCTATTAATATTAAACATAGTTTTTAGAATAAGTCCTCTCCTAACTTTCTCTCCCTCCAAAGGCTCTTCAATAACTCTCTTCACATAGAATCATTAAATGGTCTTTTCTAACTAATTACCACCACCAACCAAACTCTTTTTTAGGACAATTAAATTTTGATATTTTTTTCCAAATTGGTTCATGGGAAAGTAGGATGACAACGAATCGCGATAGGTTTTTGTTAATTTAACTAGATTTTTAAACCATTCTATTTGATTTCAATTTTATTCAACATTAAATTATTATTTTTATATTTAATTATAACATGATACGTGTATATATATGTTTGAATTAAAATTAATTTAATAATGTTAATTTAATAAAATATTTACAATATTATTATTTTTAATATAAATTATATTTTAATTATGCATAAATCTAATATTTTCGTAGCTAAAATATAAAAAAAAAATTGAATATTTAAAAATTTTAACTAAACTCTTATACTATTATTGCATATAAATAGATCAATCAATTCTTATTCTCATACAACCTAAACCCTTTTAGGATATGGGGACACAATGATATGGCAAAAACTGCACATGTGAACACAATGATTTACACGTGACAAATAAATGTGTAAATATATAAATAATGGTTTAACAAAAAATTTAGTAATAGATACCATGACAAAAATAATTATTAGAAAAAAATAGTAACATATAAAATTAATCAAAAAATAACTTTTATGACCTTAATATTTGTGAGTGTTAGCTTAAGATTACAAGTGATTGTCATATGTGTAGACACCATTTGTCAGATCTCTTCTCATTTTAATAATAATAATAATAATAATAATAATAATAATAATAATATATTATTATTATTATTATTATTATTATTATTATTATTATTATATTTTCATTTCTTTTGACACATTTTTTATTTTTTTTCTTTTCTTCTTTGACATTTTTTCTTCATCCTATACACAAAATCACAATGCATTTAATGTACCAAAAATTTGTCTGCCTAACTTGGGAGCATAAAATTCGATGACCAAAAGTCACCGGACAAATCTTTATTTTCTCCACAATGAATCTCACAAAAGTCCCAGACAACTTGAGATTTGATCATCAAATAGCTCTATAAATAGAGCCAATCTCTATAAGCAAAAAACAACACAAACATAGAGGGGTTGGGCTACGAAGGGTTTTTGCAACAAGAAAAAAAGAAATATTCACAAGCACAAAAAACAAAAAAAGAGACCACGTCCTTTGTGAATAGAAGAACCCACAAAAAAAAAGAAAAAACAAAACTATAAGTTTTAATCCGGGCATTTCTAGATTCTTTTCATAAAACTAATTTGAGAAAAGTTGTTGAGAAGGTCAACGGGGTTTTATTAAGAATTTTTGGGATATTTTAAATGTTTATAGGTTGATTGAAATTTGAAAAAGATAATTTTTTTTACAACCGTTTGGTTTTTGTGGTCACTAGAATATGAGAAATAGGTCAAAATCTGGGGAGAGTTTGATTATTTCGGTATCAGTCGAATTTTTCAATGTGGTACGATAGAGGCTAGCCAAAATCTGGATTGCCATGGCGACCGGTGGAGGAGATTTGAGTTTTAGAGAAAAGCTCTAAAGGGTAGAGAGATGGAAGAAAAAAATAAAAAAAAAATAGTAAGGCCTATTTATAGGCTTTAAAATAGCATCGTTTTGAGGCCTTGGATCCACGCCCGACCCATGGAAAATCGACGCACGACCTGCCAAGTGACCTGACTCAATTGGCGGGTTTTGCCTTTTCTTTTTCTTTTTATTTTCTGTTTTGATTTTGATCTTGATTTATTTTGTTTTGATTTTTATTTATATATATATATTTGGATATTGTTGTTGTTATTATTATTATTATTATTTTATGTTATTATTAATATTTATTATTTTGGAAATAAGTAAAATAAATAAATTAAAATAAAATGTAGATTTGGCAAAATAAAAAAATAATATGCATAAATCTTTAAAAAATCCTTTAAAAAATAACTATTTAAGAAAAATTAAAATTTTGTTGCAAGCAAAATATTATTTAAATTTCATCAAAGTGTTGAGATAATTTAAAAAATAATTTTTGCTAGAAAATAATAAAAAGATAAAAAAATAAATATAAAACTTAATGAATTGTTTAAGTTATTTTTTTAAATGTAATTTGTAGAGCATTGAAAGAGTTTGATTTCTTTAATTATTGCAAGTAAAAAATAAATTTTAGGATTTTTTCATAGAGTTAGGATAATATAAAATTATTTTTACTAGAATAAAGATTTATTTAAACAATATTAAAATAGTAAATAATAAAAATAAATCAAAGTATTTTTTAAAATAAATCTCCTAATTACTACAAAAAATATTTTTGGATTTCACCAAAGAATTGAGATAATCCAAAACGAAAAAAAAAAGAATTTCTTTAACTAAATAAATTATTCATTTAAATAATAAAAAACCATAAATAATAACAAAAAATTAAAATAATCTCAATAAAAATTAATTTTAATTAAATCTTTTAATTATTATCAATAAAAAATAATTTTATTTAGGATCTCGTTAGAAAGTTGAGATGATCCTAAAATTTATTTAAAATTTTTAAGATTTTACTAAAGAGCCGAGATAATCATAAAATCTGTTTAATAAATTTTATGATCTCACCAAAAAATCGGGATATTTCTAAAATCATTTTAATAAACAAATAAATAAAATGTTTTATGACAAAATTTCAAGAATTTTATGAATGGTCAATCTTCTCGAAATATTTTCTAAATAATGATTTTTTATAAATTTCGTCAAAACATTAGAGAATTTATAGAATATGAAGTAATAATAATAATAATTAATATTATTATTATTATTATTATTATTATTATTATTATTAGTTTCATAACAAAAAATATTTTTCATAAATAAATTGTAGGAAATTAAATTTGAATATAAAAATGACACATCATCGAGATTAAAATATTACATATGTTTAATTGGTACTACTCATCGAACAGACGATGTGAGGGTGCTAATACTTTTCTTACTCGTAACCGTACTCTTGGATCCAACCCTGATTTCACATACCTAAATTTTTTTTAATAAATCTTAATTAATTTTAAAATTTTTATTAAAAAATGATATTTTTGGATGGCCAATTACACCCTATAAAAAAGATTGGTGGTGACTCCATATATTTTCACCAAGTTTAGCGATAAAGTCCTCTCGGATAAAAAATTATTATGACAACTTGACGACACTACTGAGAAGGCTAGAAAGTCATGCCAAAAATTAAACATGTGTCATCCAAACTTTGATTTTACGGTCTTTGGATATTTAATTTTAATTTCTTATCTTATTTAGAATAAAAATAAGAAAAAAAAAGGTAAAAATTTGATGGATTCATTTATTTTTATTATGTTATTTTATTTGTCTTATATTATTGTTAATTATATTGTTGATTTTTATTAATAATCATTACATTCCCTTACATACGTGCACATTTACAATCATGCACAAGCTCTATACTCGAGCTTTTAGATTTATCCCCTTTTAAGAAGGAGTAGAGTATTGTGAGGTTATAATGCCTTTGCTTGGGCTAGCGAAATACTTTTACTCAAATTGAACCATTTTCGTCAGTAGCTCATTATGGGTGAGGATTGGAAGCTTTACTAGTCTAGAAAGGACAATAGTGAGAACCCATTTGGGAACCTTTTTAGCCTTTGTTAAAAAACCAAACTATGCATATAGTGAACCTTAAAAATCTAACTTTAGATAGAGTTATAAAATTTTTGTAGATTATACCCTTAATTAAGACACATTAGGAAATATTTATTTTAATATGATTACTAACCCTAATTTATTCTTTTTTCCTTTTGTTTCATGATCACGCATCATCATAAACATCTGTATATAGGATGTGCTTATCAATGTGCCAATATTAGTAAAAAGATTTTCAATTTTACTTTGGAAACATTATTATTATGTTCTCAGCTTTAAAGCCCACTGTGTGTGAAGAGACTAATATGGTGATAAATCTATCTTTATAAGCTTAAAGCAAAATGGGATTGCCATTCTCTCATTTTTTATAAGGATCGTCATTCTTGAGAATTTAAGTCCAGTTTAGTTGACACTTAAGATTTAAGCCCAGCTTAGCTGGTACCTAATGAAAGATTTAAATCTGGCGTAGCTAGCATCCAATGAAAGTTTAAGCCCAGTTTAGCTAGCACTTATGAAAAAATATAAACCAGTTTAGCTAACACCTCATAAAAAGAATTGAACGTAACTTAGTTAGCACCGCATGAAAAGATTTAAGCTCAATTTGGCTGGTACAAAGGAAATTTATTTAAACAAAAGATTTTGCTTGAAGAAATCAAACTGGGACTTTAAAAAAAATAACATCTCTGAGTTAGTCAAGATTTGACACTATGTAACAATTCCTAAGAAAACAGTTTTTGAGGAAAAATCTGGTCATATTGCTTCACTCCTTGAGGTGCCTACAAAAAATCAGTCGATAAAAAGCTCTAGTTTAGTTTTAGAACCCTACTTATAGATGTTTCGTAATCAATGAGATAGATGTGACCTCGATGATCAAAAAGTATACTACATTGCTATGGTTGCATCTTTCAAATCTAGATAAAATCTATTAGAAATGTCAAAAACTTAGATCTAAAAAAAAATTATTTGTATGATGGAGGTCCCCACTCAAAATGTGAACACATATATCTAAACAAAAGGTAAAAGTAATTGTATCCCATAGAAAATCTTGCATGATTACATCATCAAACACTTAAAGGATGAACGAGGCATGAGAATGAAGGTTTTGGCAATTTATGGCTTGATCATTTTCCTAAAAGTCCTGGGGCACATTAAGTAATTAATGATTGACTTCTTCAAGCAGGTGGACAATAAAATCAATCCTACTCTTTTTATACAGGCAGGAACTTTTAGATCATTGAATCATTGTTGAAAAAAGAGGAGGACAATTTATAAGCTGTGCACAATTACTTTACATTTGGCAAAAAGTTATCTTTAGCATCTTGTGGGTAGATTTAATCCTACTTATAATAATAAAAGTAGGCCAATTGAAGAATGTTGCCATGTTGAGTGACCAAAATCAAAGTCTAAAAAAGAGTGGGTATTAATATTGCAAAATATAACCAGCACTTAAGTTTTATGGAAAGCTCCATGGATGCCACAAAAAGCCATGTTGTACATGTGTGGTTGCAAGCCATGGGTTCCACTTTTAGGATCATAGAGAGGTATAAGCTATACTCCAACAATAGTTCATTTATAATTGGGATTAGAGCAATTCGTTTCGATGACTCATGGCTTTCAAGAATTAGATTTCTCTTTCAAAGAACTAGGATTTTTGAGAAAAGTGAAAGAGATTATCAAAGAATGGAAGCAAACTCGAAGAGTAGATCGTTGGAGGTATACAAACAAGGCCACACCGAATATCTTATATGAAAGAGGCAATGCATCAAAAGCAAAGTTGCTCCCAAAGGAAAGAGACAATGCCATCAAGAAGATGCCTATTATAAAGAGGTCCTTAAAGATATGAAAATTATGAAGTATAAATTTAAAGAAGAAAAAAAATATAAGAGCTTAAAAAAAAGGTTTTAACATATGATTAATGAATGAAAAAATAAGATTGATAAGAGTGAGGTAAAATCTTAAAGACTTGAAAGAGAAAAGGAAAAGATTTTTGAAAGCTAGCATAAATCCGTCACTTTGATGACCACAAAGCTTGAAAAATTCAGAAAGAACGTAAAATAGCTCCGATCCCATTTGTTGTTTAAGAAGAAGAGCTTAGTTAGTCTGTGAAAAAAAGAAGATATTGTAAAATCTTGTACATGACTTGAAATAACAAATGTACTATCAACATGAAGCCATTCAAGGTTTTAGAAAGGGACAAGATTAATTTAAACATAAAGTATAGTATTGAAAGGAATAATGTCTGCTGAAGGAATTTCAAGTTACTCGTCTGGTAGAATAGATAAGAGAAGTCAGTTTTAAAGTAAGAGACATGGACCAAGAAGCTAAACAAGCAAGGGAAAAAGTTTACTGAAGACAACACAATCAATGTTAGACCAAATTTCTAGATAGCGTTTATGAACAATATAAGCATGTAAGGCGCTTCTTTTGAAATTTTAATATTGTAATATTATGATAGTATGGCAAACTCAAAGTTGTAATATTGCAATTTGAGTAATGTGATGTTGTGATATGGTGGTTCAAGTTTAGACTTAAAATCTTTTGCAAATATTGGATACATAACAAGCACTTCCTTTTATATTCATGCATTTATGCATCATATGTTTGTTTCATCCAATGTTAAATTAAAAAAAGGCATAATAATTAAAAGAAAAAGGCTTTGAAATAACAAATCTCAAAGAGTTTCCTTTAACACAATTAAGTGTAAAGATAGTTAGGCTATCAAAAAACATAGATTAGTCTGTCATCTGAAAATGTGGATTATAGTCTTAAGTAATTTAAATTTCTAGATTGTTGGTGGAATAACAAGGAGTTTGAGAAAATAATAGCGGATAAGTGAAAGTTGTATAGTATTGAGAGGTCACCAAGATTTAAAATGAGGATGAAGTTGGATAGATTAAAAGGCTTTCTTAAAAGATGGAATAGAGAATAGTTTGCAATAGTTGAGAAGAAAATTATTTCATTGGAAAAAGATTGGAAGATATTGACAATGTAAGGAATGATAGAGAGTTAATAGATGGGGAAATTAAATCCGAAGAAGAGATCACACAGTTACTAGAAAAAGTTCATCGAAATAAAAAATCAATCTAGAGGCAGAAGTTCAGGGTAGAATGGATTAAGGAAGGGGATAAAAATACCTATTTTCATTAATAACATTAAGGTGAAGGCATAAGAAATTATATTGGTGGACTACTAATCAACAGAATTGGATATCATATCCAAGATTGGTAAAAGTAGTGGTGGTGGATTACTTAAGAAGACTTTTAAATAGGATGAATGGGAGAGGCCTATGGTGGATGAGTTAGAATTATGTAAATTAGAACTGGATGTAGCAAGGCAGTTAGAGCTACAAAAGGAGTAATAAGAAAGCTAGATAAACTAAAATGATTATTTTTATGGGGAAAAAAAAGATAAAAGGAGGATGGCAAAGGTAAAATGAGTATGCAAACCAGGAATTTTCAGAGGACTAGGGATATCAAATTTTGTTAACAAGAATTTAGCATTATTAAGAAAGTGGTGGTGGAGATATAGGATTAAAAGGGATAAATTATGGAGGAGGTTAATAGAGAAGAAGTATAGTAAAAGCCTTCCTCATTGGGGGCCAAATGAAAATCTAGATAAAAATGTGTAAATGATATGGCATAATATAATCAATATAAGATAGGAGCAAAGTTTAAATTGTTTAATAGGAGTAGAAGATGTGGATGGATTGTAAGTGATGAGACTAATGTATTATTTTAGTGGGAAAAGAGGATTAGGAATAAACCACTAAAAGATAACTTTTTTAGGTTGTTTATGCTAGTGGTGGATAAAAAAATTAAGATAAAAGATGTTATAGACATAGAGTCAGAAAAGTGGAATGTCATTTGGAGAAGGCCATTGTTTATTTGGGAAAAGGAGTTATGCGAAGGTTTGCTAGAAATGATCAAGGAAGTTGTTATTAGACCTGACGTAGGGGATAGGATGGTTTGAGAGGCTAACCGAACAAGTAAGTTTTCGATGAAACAATTTGAATCAAATCTTGTTTGTCAACAAAATCATAATTATCAGTAAAGGTAGTTCAATGCAATTTGGAAGCTTAAAGTCCTACCAAAGGTACAAAACTTCCTTTGGCTTGCCATTTAGAAATCTATTCCATAAATGTTTTCTTAGATCTAAAGGGGTGAACATAGGTAAGGATCAGAGTTTGTGTCAATTGTGTGGGTTGTTTATGAAGGATTGTGATCATGAAGTATTATTGTGTCGATTTTCTTGAGTTGTATAGGGGTTGGTTTTTAGGTGGTAAGGTTTGGAATGGGTGTTAGTAGGGAATATAAAAGATATGCTGAATCAATATGCAAGCATTCCCTATGGGGGCATTATTAGAAAAAGATGGTTAGCAATATATAGAGCAATAGCTTGGTCAATATAGCTTTGAAGAAATGAAACTATTTTTCATAATAAATAGTGGATAGTGGAGGAAATTTTGTTTCTTGTGAAACTAAGGACTATGTTTTGGATTTAAGCAATGGGTGATGAGGAAGATTTAGATGAAGCAAAGTGGTGGATGAATCCTATGTTTCAAGTCATTGGGGAAAGACAGTTACAGGGTAGAGAAAGGGTTCAGTGGGAATGCCCAAGAGGTAATGTGTTGAAAGTTAATGTTGATGGAGCTGCAAGATGTAATCCAAGTCAAGCAGGTCATGGTAGGATGCTTAGAGATGCATTAGGTAATATAAAAGGTATGTTTTTTGCCCTTTTAGGAACACAAGAACCATCATGGGTGAAGTTGGTAGCAATTAAAAAAACATTGCAAGTGTTTTTGGATTCTCTGCGGCATAATGATAATACATTGATTATAAAATTTGATTCCAAAATGAAGATCAATTTATAGCTAAAGAAGGAGACAAGAACATGGATGCAATGGAAAGAATTAGAGGAGATAGATACGTTTAGAAATAGGATAAGTCAGGTGGATTTAGTTCATGTTTATAGAAAGGCTAATGGAATCATTGACTCATTAGCAAAAATGGGTGTTGAGTCTTCAGAGTTATTTTTGGCATGGTTGTAAGCCTTAAACCCAATAAAAATTTAAAATTATAACCATCCCCATACCCACAATATATAATATCTATCCCTATTCCCATTTGAGTAAAAAGTGGGATTTCCCATTAAACATGGGTAAGATTGGCATTCCTAATTTTTACTTTTCACTTTTTTATTGCTTTAATTTTGTGAAACATGACAAATAGTTAAAAAAAAGTAAAAAAAGTTGGAATTATGATCAAATTTATCATTATATTATGGGATAGTTTTGAATTTTCCTACTACACCTTAATTAATTTCATTGACTTTTGCCGTTATATTTTTAATGAACTTAATTATAATTTTAGTACTTAAATTTTGAAAAAATATGCAAATTGATACCAAAAGAAATAAAATATATAATTTGCACTTTAAACTTTTAAATAATGTATAATTTACACCTTGAACTTTTAAATTATGTATCATATTAATTCAAACTCTAATCTTGTTAATTATATCAACTTATATATGTAGTGTTTGACAAATATTATTAAGTTATATATTCATCACTCATACTATCAACATGTTTTCAATATAAATTAAAAATATTTACAATTTTTACCTGAATCATAAAAATTGTTTAGAATTTGTTAATTAATTTTCATCATGTGACATCCACATGAAGGATTTTACAAAATATTTAACAATTTTATTTAACAAATAGCATGCATATAAAAAAATTTATACTAGTTAGATACCATATAGGCGAGTTAAGTTAACATTATTAGAATTTAAATTAAAATGATACATGTAAAAGCCTAATTTTGTCTAAGCAAAATCCTAACCATTTGTGAAGCGCTTAAAATTCAACTCGGTTCAAATCCAATATTTCTTTAATTTTGACAAGTTTCTAAAATCAAAATTGAAATAAATTTGACCCAAGTATCTCAAAGTCAACTCTGATTTAATCTGGTCAAATAGAGTCAAACATAGTTAAAACAAAAAGAACTCGGGTCAACTTTCAAAATTCAAAATCAAATTAAAACCAATATGGATTAAGATTGAAATTATGATTTTAAAGCACAGAAAACCTTGATTACACTTCGATAAGGGTAAAATTATCAAAATACATTTTAAGGGATACTTTTGTAATTTAACTTTCTTGAAGTAAGATTTTTGTGAAAATTTTCATATCATAATTGAATTTTTTTAGTATTTTTTATGCAATAAAAACTTATATTTTACCTTAGGAGGTGTAAAATTAAAAAAAAATACTTAGGAATATTTTCGTAATTTGACCTTTTCGACATCAAAATTTTACGAATTGCTCCATATCATGATTCCATATTATTTAATGTTTTTTAGAATGTTGAAAACCTTGATTGTACCTTAAAGGTGTAAAATTACTAAAATACCCCTTATGAGTAATTTCGTAATTTGATCTTTTTGAGGTCGATTTTGACAAAAGTTTTCAGATCATGCTTTTATAGCATGCTTGGATTAAGGTAAGGGGAGAAAAAGGAAAGGAATGGAAAGGAAACAAAAGAAAATGGAGAATCCTTTCCCTTGTTTGTATATGACATAAATAAAAATAAAGGAAATGAAGGAATGCTTAGCTCTCCTTAGTTTCCCTCAATTCTTTTCATTTTTTAATTACCCCAAATTGGGGGAAAATGAAAGGAAAGGAAAAGAATAAAATTTTTAAAATACAAAATGGCTATTATATCTTTATTAATTTCTTCAAATTAAAAGTGTATGATTTTGAACTTAAAAATTAGATTGAGAATACAAAACATCATTTACCGATAAATTTATTATCTCCAGTTTTTTTCTCTTATTTTTATGAATTCCATAAATTTCATCGATGGGTATTTTTATGAAGAAATAAAGAAAAATTGAAAACATGAAATATGTAAACTTAAACATGTAAATATTATAATAAAAACAAAGATTATCAAAGGTTATAATCGAAAAAAAAATATAATAAACCATTTCCTTCTCTTTCTATTATTTATCCAAACAATGGTTGTTATGATTCTTTTATTTTATTTTCATTTATTAATTTTAACTATCCAAACAAAGGTACATATATCATTTCCTTTCCTTTAAAAAATCTTTCTTTCTTTTACTTTACTTTACTTTCCTTTCTTTTACTAATGTTTATACAAACATAGCATTAAATTATTTGATGATTTTTTATGCATTGGAAACCATGACAGTACTTCAAGAGATGTGAAATTACTAAAATATCTCTTAAGAGTAATTTTGTAATTTGACTTTCGAAGGTTGAATTTTCACAAAAAAATTTTAGATATTAATATCAGAATATTTCATAGTTTTTGGTGCTTTAAAATCCCAAAAATGAACAAAAGATCATTGATTTCTAAGAAAATGGCCTAAACATCAAAAACTTTATGGTAAAGGCAAAATGATCTTTTCATTTGGTTTTAATGGTTATAAAAATCCAACCTTTGATAGTGCGCATCTTAGATCATTAAATCATCTTGGAAAAGTGGATCTAATATTGAAAGTTGACTCCTTGAAATGAAAACAAGAAAGGATTTTTGGCCTTTAGATAAACTCCTAATCCAAAGGCTAACATATAATCTTGGAAGGGTTTTTTTCTTCTTCATGATGAAGTTGGAAAAACATGAAAAACCAAAAAGATAAGAGGGCTGGAAGTATAAAAATAAAAGGAGAGAAAACCAAAGGAAAAAACATGAAAGTAAAAGAGAAAAAAAGAAAGAAAAAAAGTTGAAAAAAGCTTAGAAAAAGGTAGAAAATTTCTTTTCTCGCATTTTCATTACATTCTCATTACATTTTTCATAACATTTTCATATTGGTTTTTTATTTTCTTGAAAGTTTATAGTTTCTTTTTTATTCAATCTTGATCCAATTATGAAAATTGACTCCTTGAAATGAAAACAAGGGAAGATTTTTTACCATTGGATGAACTTTTAATCTGAAGGCTAAATATTTAATTTTGGAAGATTTTTTTTCTTCTTGATAAGGGGGTTGAAATAATGTGAAAAACTAGAAAGAAGAGAGGGCTAGAAATGCAAAAATAAAGTAGATAAAATGAAAGGAAAAAACATTAGAGAAAAATAAGAAAAAAGGAGAGAAAAAAAAAAGTTGAAGAAAGCTTAGAGAAAGATAAAAATTTTCTTTTTTTGCATTTTCATTATATTCTCATCACATTTTTCATAACATTTTCATATTAGTTTTCTATTTTTTTGAAAGTTTATAGTTTCTTTTTTATTCAATCTCGTTCAAAGTTTATCCAACTAAACCATAATTGTGATTGAAATCAAAGAATCAGGCAACAAAAAGAATTCAAATCCACCATTGAAACCAAGTTGGAGGTTCGGTCAAGACTTCTCCCACCATGATCGAGCCTCTTTTTAGCTTTCTTTAAATGTTTTCTTACTTTAAATTATATATATGATGATTAAATTGCTAGTCTACTTATTATTTGCATGAGTTTAGGTAAGATAGTGCTATATGTTGGGTTATTTGGCTAATGTTCTTACTTTCATGATTTTCATTAAATGTTTGTTTGATTGTGTTTTTGCTATGTTTACTAAGTTCTCAATGTGTTTAATTAAATTTTCAATGACAAAGTGTTAGTTAGTAGTTTGTTTGATGATTTTTGGTAATTATTTAGTTAGTTTTTAAGGAAAAACAATGGTGGAACATACTTTTAAATTTTGAAAAATTTTGTGTTTGACCCATTTTTCTTATTTTTTTTCTTGCACATCTTATTTGTAATTTAGTTTTGTAAATAACTAGCTTTGTAATTATTTTATTCTCATGTCATGTTTTTGTCACATGTATCATTAATGGTATTTTTGTAATTTGTAATTATCACATGCATAATTCCCATGAAACCCTAAATTCACATGAAACCCCAAATTTGAAATCCTAAACCACCTTCCAAACCTTAAACCCTAAACTACTTTTCAAACCTTAAACCCTAAACATTTTCTTAAACCTTAAACTTTAAACCCTAAACCAAATCCCAAACCCCAAACCAAACTCTTAATCTCAAACCAAACTCTAAACCCTAACCTAGACCCCAAACCAACTTAAACCCCAAAACCAACCCTCAAACCCTAAAACTAATCATGCATTTGTTTTTCATTTTACCTTATCATCACATGCATTTTTATATTGTTATGCATTCATACTTTGTCATTCATGTTATATTGTCATGTAGTCTTCATGTTATTATGTTCATGTATTTCATGGATATGTTTTCAAAAATATGTTTTCAAAGTAAAGATGTTTTAAAATAAGATAATAACTTAAGTAAATATACTCATCAAGATCTGGCTTAACTATAGAGGGATTCATGCTGATTATTATTTATAAGTGGTGTTATTTTGATTTTATGGAGCAATTTGAAAACCTTTAAATTAGAAATATTTTTGAATCTCTGCCTAATTATAGGAAAATGAAAGAAGTGTTTCGATATTTAAAGTATTTTCATTTTAATCCAAAAAAAATAAAAAATGTTTTGATTTTTTTTTTCAAAATTTGATTTGTTTTCAAAAAGAAAATGAAAAAAGGGAATTAATTTTAAACATTAAAGAAAATAGAACTGTTTTAACTAAAATTCAAGTATAACATGCAATCAGTTGGTACTGTCTTCTATAGGCACTGTAAGAGTGCTAATCTTTTCCTATGCATAATTAACTGTTGAACCTAAATTTTAATTTCACAGATCGTAAATTTGTTCTTTTTATAAAATCTCAATCTAGTTTTAAATATTTTATTAAATGGATACAAATTTTTGGTGGTCAATCATACCCTAAAAAATATTGGTAGTGACTCATTGTTTTGATTATCATTGAAAATATTTTTAACCCCCGTTGAAAATATTTTTAACCCTGTTTTCCAAAATTTTCTATTCATTCGGCTTTCACGTCACCCACTACCAGGTCCTAAGACATCACGACAATATATTATTTGAAAATTTAAGGTGCAAATTATATATTTTCGTAAAATTATATACTAAAAATGAAATTAATTCATTTTTAATTGTTTTTAATTTTTGGACAATAAGTATCAAAATTGATGTCTTTTGCGTTAATAAAACATTTTATAAAAAAATTTTTTAGGTAATATTTTGTAATTGTTCAGTCAAATATAATGTTATGGATTATAATATTGTAACTAAAATAATATCTATAATTACGATATAATTCTAATACTGTAAGAGATTATTTTCTTAATTGGTGAAAGTTTTCTGTATATGAATATGATATTTATGTAAAATATTTGCTAAGGCTAATGAATAAAATTCCATCTTTTCTAACATAGTATAAAAGCCAAGCTTTTTTATTTAGTTTTCATCTAAAACCTTACTTAGGGACTGGTGTCTTTTTTTTTTTTTAGTTTTACACAAACAATTATGCCATTTCAGCTTTTGAACCTAAAAGTTGTTTCATCATGGCATCTCTAAACATGTTATGTATTATGCCACGTTAGCTATATGTATTATGCCACGTTAGCTATGAACTTGCTACACATTATGCAACATCAGCTCCTAAACTTGTTATGTATTCCATCATGGCATCTTAACCTTACTATTTGTTACATCATGCCAACTCTTAAACCTACTACATGTTAAGTCATGTCAAATCTTGAACATGCCATGTATTTTATCATGAAATCTCTAAACCTGTTATGTTTTACATTATGTCATCTTCAACTAGCTGCCAAGTGTTATGGTATGTTAGCCCTAAACTTGCAACACTAGCTAATTGATATTTCAACTAATTGATATTTCAACTATCATGTCAGTATTTTTTAACACCTAATTTTTAGTTACTTTTTTGTTCTACTAGTTATGCTAGAAAAATGAAAATAAATTTAATTTTAAGGTTTAAGGCATGAAATTTTTCTTTTTGAAAAGATGCAAACTCAAAAACAATTTCTGAGTAATATTTGATTCCAAACAATCCTAAATATAAACAAAAAAAATCACAAACATAATAATGTTTGATTTGTTTACACCACTAATTACGATATCATATTAGATTCTTCCTTCATAAATTAGTGATAGCCTTTTATATATAAATAAGACACCTCTATACAATATTTTTTACGGCTAATGAATATAGAATTCCTTCTCTTCTAACAATTTTAATTTAATTTTTCTTTTCAAAATCAAGGTTCAAAATATAGAGACAAAATTCAATAAAATTAATATAAAATAAAATAATTTAATATCAAATCCTAAAATAGTACCAAATTTAACTGTAACTCTCGAAAATTTATAGGAAATGCCAATTAATTATTTTGATTAATGTAACCATGAATGAAATTCAACAATTGATATTCAAAAAATATAATTAAATGTGTCATTACATTAGATATTTCATATTAAATATAAAAATTGTGCTAGTGACTCATGAAAATGTGGACAGTGATGGATCTAGGATTTTTTTTTTTAAGAGTGTTACTTATAACATATATAAAAAACTATTGATATATTTACTAATTTTGTTACGACAACGTGTCTAAGGAAAAATTTTAAGGTTTCTAGCCAAATTTTTTTTTTCAAATTTTCTTATTGTTCAATTTTTAAAGATGTTTATGGATACCTTACTTAAATAAGTGGATCCACACCTGTATAATTACTTGTAATTATATAAAAGAATCATATGTAGAGAGAGGTACAAAATTTTGGCAAAACTTATATTGTTGCTTACATATTGAAGGATGGTTTTGACGAAACATGACTCCAGCAGTAATTAATAGTGTTGAAATAATGCTAGGAAGTGGAAAGGCTACGAAAGGAAAGAGATCAAAGTATTCCAAGAATTTAGCTTATTGGCTTCAAAAATGATATCATGAATAGCTTTTGGTAGAAGTTACTTGGAATGGGGGAAGATTTTGACATGTTGAAAAACTGTCGATAATTGTGTTCCAAAATCTTTTTAAAGCTAGGATTCTTATCATGAAGTTGTTAGGAATAATTACTTAAAATTCATAACAAATTTATCTAAAATTAGTTAAAAGTTACTTGATGAGTAAGAAGACTTCAAAAGAAGAATTTTGAGAAGAAAAAGACTTTTGATAGGTAAGTTTGTATACTTATAAATAGGTAGAGTCTCTGTAAAGTTAGGTATAAGAAAAAGATACAAGAAAGTTGTAGGGTTTTATTGTGTGGGCATCTCATAAGATTAAAGGAGATTGATATGGTTTTTATGAGTGTGTATGTTTGAATGGACTAAAAGAGAATGAGAGGGTGCATGGGTGCACATAAGTAACATGCATTGGTGCATATGCCTATGTATTTGTTTGAGTTGAGAATACCTTATAGGGTTAGAAAAGAATGATAGGATCTATGGGTATTGATTGTGAGTGAAATTGATTTCACTACAATAAAATAGATATTTTCCAATGATCAAAGTCATTGCAAAATAGCAATTTGTCATTATTAAAATTTTTTTAGAAAGATTTTTTTTTCATTTAATAGTCATTGCTATTAAACCATTTGATAAAGAATTAACGCAACAATTAACATTATCGTTAAAAAAAATACATATTATAACAACTTTTAGTTGTTGTTATATAAATTATATTTTCACAATGATAAAATATCGTTGTGTAAAATTTAATTTAGCAACAATAAATTTTGGTTAAAAATTTTTTTATGTAACATTATTATTATGGTTGTTAAAATTTTTGCATAACAATAATATTTTGGTTGCCTAATTTTTTATGTAACAATAATATTGTAGTTGCTAAAAATTATTTTGTAATGATAAATATTGTTGTATATAAACTCATTTTAGGAACCATAAAATTTGGTTACAAAAACTCTTACGCAACAATATTATTTTAGTTACATATCATATAAAGTAATTATTAAATGTTATTGTTTTAATTTTATTTTAGCAACCTTATATATCGGTTATAAAAACCTTTTACATAACAATATTTTTTTTTGTCTTATAATATTTTGCAACATAATTTTATATAGTTACCAAATACCTTTAGCATCATATTTTTTATTGTTTTGATAAATAATTTTAATAACGATTATAATCATTAAAAATTTTTTTACATATCTATTATTATCATTGCTAAAATTATTTTCATAATAATTTGTTTAATTTTAACAATAAATTTTATTGTTGTAAAATTTTTAGCACAATCAATTTTATTAATAGTATCATTAAACTATTATTGTTACATCAAATTTTTTATTTAAGTTTTTTGCTCTTACCTTTTCCATTTCTTGATATCCCTATGCAACTGTTTCCTACTGATTGTTACCTAAACTTTCTGTTCCATGTTGAATCTCTAATCCCTATATCACATCAATGCCTAAACTTTTAGTATTGTGTAGATTTTGTGGCCTCACTAGACATAATTTCATATAGCCTTATTTTGGTCAACTTACCTTTATCAGTTGTAACTTTTTTCATACTATCCATGACTCTATCATGATCACCACCTAGAAGATTATTTTTTGTAGTTTCAGCCTTGTTTCCAGAGTTCCTATTATAACTAAACTTATTCTATTTTTGCTACTCACCATATCAATTGTAATCTCTTCTAGAACTCCATCATGCCTTTCTGGTTGCTTGTAGTGAAGCTTCCTATTTCAACCATGAAATTTCTTTTCGTCAATGGTTTAGGGTTTTAATTGTTCACAATTTCATAATTAAAGATACATAAGATTTCACAATCCAATGGACTCATTAAACCTTGATATCATACCAATACTTCTTGGCAAAAGGTTCAGCTTTAAAAAAAAAATAAAAACAAAAGACATCAACATCAAACAAATAGATCCATCTACAAAATACCCAAAATGAGATTTAAGCTTAAATCAATAAAAAAAAAACTCATGCCTTCTTTTTTCCTCATTTTTTTCCCTTGGAAATCCTCTCGTTCTTCCTATATTATAACACAAAGAGAGAACCCATAAACAGATAAGAGAAAAGGTAAAAAGCAAAACCCATATAAAAAATGAAGGACAGGAAGATAAAGAAATGAGTATCGATTGCCATGGTTGAAACTTTGTCAATTAGCTACAAAAGGCAGAGTAGACGACTGCCAAAAAGCTAAAACTTGTTCTTTTGGTGCAGGTATTAGCTTTCAATAACAAACAAAAAAAGAAATAGATGAGAGATTTGAAAAATAAAGGAACATAGAAAAACATGAATAGTATTAATGTATGGATAAAGAATGAGAGGTGAAAGTGATTTGGAATTTTGAAGAAAGAGATGAAGATGAGATATGTGAGCAATTGTGTTTTGAGAGTTTAAGAAGAGAGGGAGAGAGCATTAAATTGACTACCAAAATTAAGGAAATAGGGGAAGAAAATGCCAATAAATTAGTAAATAAAGCAAAACTTATGACCAATTAATCATTCATTAACCATGAGATACAATAACATATATAAATATTAACAAATGCATCAAATTAAAACCACTATAAGAATGAGGGCATGTAGTGATTTTGTATTAAAGTAAAAATTCTCTAATTCATACTTCTTGTTTTATAAATTAAAATTAATAAATGTAAAAAATTTAAGATTCTAATAGGAAAGTTACTAATATTATTGAATAACTAGTTTTAAACCCGTGCAATGCACAGGTATACAATTATATATAAAAAAAATCAATTATAATATAACTAATAATCATTATGTAAGAATAAAAATTTTGATGTAAAATAAATAAAAAAATCAATATTAGAAATCAATATGTAACTATAATAAAATTTTAAGAAGATTTTGTAATAATTAATTACCATATTTACATTGAGATATGTATTGAGTACCATAATTAACCTAAAGTTTATAAAGATAATAAGCCATGATCCCAACTTTATTTAAACTTTTTTTGGTAGGTATATTCTTTTATCTCTTACATATAAAGAATATTTTATGACCAAAATTTAATAATTTTGATCTTTAAAAAACTCTCAAAACTATACAAAAGCATGAATTGTATCATATAGGAAAATAATTTTTTGCTTATGGTTGATTGAATATATGTATTATTTTAATGAAAAAAATTAGATCAATAATAGACAATTAAAGCAATAGATCAAGTTTTGGATAATGTCATATTAAAACCAATTAAGTAGAAATAAATGCAAATCAAGGTAATTAAACCAAGAAAGAAATAGAAGCTAATCTAGAAAAGAAAAGCATAATATATAATTATAATATTAATCAAGACAAAATTGAACAAAAATTTTAGTTAATTTGACAATTTTGATCCCTCTTGTAATCAAAATGAAAATATTTATATTATTAAATGCGATCATGATCAATGTGATCATGATTTTAATTCCTTCATGATGGAGAGTAATTCATTAGTAACTATTTCTGAATCACAAAGGTAAATCATACACATCAGGGGATACAGATTTTTTATATTATGAATTTGATTTCATCTTGTGCATCTTGTCAGTTCATTCATATCGAAATAATTATTTGTTTTAGCACACAACATAACTGAGATTTAGTGCAAGATTAGCAATCAACAAACTTGATTGGGATCACTTCCAAGCTTAATTTCTAGACTCATGCTTTCTTGATGTTGATAAAAGCTCCTTTTTTTCTCATAAAAAAATTAAGTAAATAAAAAAGAACTATTGAAATAATACCAACTACCAAATGTGATAAAAGAAAAGCATCTATGAAACAAAAGCAAAAAAAATTTAACTTGGTGATCAATATTCAACATTGTTGTTAGTATAATAAACGGTGATTGAGAAACTAAAAAAATAATGTAACTTGACAAAAATATAACAATAAAAGAAATCAAAATCAAAATAATTCATTGTCATAAAAAATTAATATAATTGGATGGACAAAATTTTACCTAATCGTAAATCGATACATTAAGAAAATAGCCTCTTAACACCCTTAGCTTACATGATTTATATTTATAGTAAGAACTATAAAGCCTCTTATAAGTTGAGAGTAATTTATGCAAAATAACTATAATGGGTTATTAGTAATACATTTTGAAATAATAAATTATGTTGGTAAAATGTGTGATTCTAATTAATATTTATATAGAAAAAAATATAAAAAAAATGTTTGTAATTGATAGGACCTTTTATTTAGATTTGAATTCTTAGCATTATATTACTTATATGCTCATTACATAAACTATTTTTAATTAAATACTAAAATTATAGATATCAAATAGTCAATACTTTTAAAACATATTTCTTATTTACAGTGTTCATGTTTAATGTTTAAAATTAAGAATTGAATTTATTTGAAAGTGATTTAAGATAATTGAATTGTAACATATTTATAAAAGGCAATAATATTTGATATTTACAAAAAAATAAAATACTTAATTTAGTCAAAATAATTTTTTTTAAATTAATAAAATTTATATGAAAACAAATCAAAATAATTAAAGCAGAACATGTAGTGATTGTGTTGGGAAATCAGCAGGCACATGCAGTATCTACACATAAAATAATAAGCTCAAATTAAGAATAAGAACATACAAATATATTTGTTTCGGCCCAACTCAAAAATAGTCTACTCCAAACCCAATCCATTAACAAATAAATCTTTACAACTGTGAAACTTTTAGAATAAAAAAAGTCTCCAAAAACTCCTTACTCAAAACTTAACAAAAAACTCAATTACACCATTTTAATAGCCTACTCACTTAGCTATTCTCTTAGTATTTAATTATTTGGAATTACCAAACTAAAACAAAGACATTTTATTTATAAGGGTGAAACCCCTTATACCTTTACTAAACTCTCGATGTGGGATACAAGACAAACTCAAACTCACTTAACTTTCAATATGGGATTATGAGATTCAAGGTAAATCCCAACAAATCCTCCCTTCACTTGAATCTCCAAACACTTCAACAATATCTGCAAAGCTGACATGCTTGCTTTTCTTTTTTTTCTTTCATCACAGGAATCCCAGCAACAAGCCGTACATCAAGCATGTATAAGTGATTTTTGACCCTATTCCCTTGTAGCATCACACTACCATTCTTGTACACTTTCAATGAATCATTACTACCATAATATGTGTACCCTCGAGAAGCTAACTCACTAAAAGCAATCAAATTATAGCTATAAGTTGGTACATACCTTACATAATGAAGCGTTCTAACAACACCATTGTGAGATCTAAGGTGAATACCCCTAATGCCTTGAATCTGCACTTTTTCATTACTAGCAACCATAATATTCGTACAGTTTTCATTTTCTTCTAACTCCATAAAGCAACTCCTATCATTGCAAACATGGACTATAACAGTTGAATCTAAAACCCAACTTTTATCATTTTTCAAAGTTTAAGTCTCATCCACATAAGTCATCAAAACAACATCATCATATTAGACATAATAATAGTAGTATCACTCTTTCTTTCATTTAATTTCTTCTCATCATTTGCTACTTTGAAAGTAATCATATCCTTTCTCAGCTTCTTATAATGCATTTGGATGTCTTTTTTCACTATAATAATAATATTCTATATCACTGTAATCTTTGTCTCTTGATTTGGATCTCCCTCTTGATCCATAATCCTTTTTTGAATCCTTTCTCGATAAAAACCCTTTACAGCTAGTGTATTCCCCCCAAGTGATGAGTTTTATGTTCTCACGTAACAGGGCAATCACATTATCTAACTTTAAAGTAGACCTACCCACCAACAAAGTCTGAACTAAAGGCCTATAAAATTTAGGCAAAGATGACAACAAAATTAAAGCTTTCTTTTCATCTTTTAACTTATTAACAGAAATTGCCAGCAATTGAAAAACCAATCTATTAAACTCATTCAGGTGATTATGAAGACTCGTATCTTCTTTTATCTTTAGAGAATATAGATCCATCTTCAAATATAATCTGCTAGTTAATGACTTCGATGCATAAATACCCTCAAGCTTATCTTATAAACTCTTCAAAGTACTCTCAGTCAACACATTATACTTTAGCACCAATCTAATAGTCCAAATAGCTTTCTTTTAAATTCTATTCCAATTATTGTCAAACATTCTCTCAACCTTTTTACTCTCTAATACCTAATCCAACCCTTGTTGTACTAACAAATCTTGAATCATACTTTGCCATAACATGAAATTACTCTTTCTATCAAAAAATAAAATCTCAAACTTAGGCATAAGCATACTAGACATACCTTCTTCAAACATCTTAAAATACTTGCTTCACAATTTCTTGGGCCTGCCTCTTTTCCCACGAACCTCGCTTTGATATCACTTATTAGGAAATCAACATGCACATACAGCACCCACATATAAAATAGTAAGATCAAGTCAAGAATAAGAACACAAAAATATATTTATTTCGGCCTAACTAAAAAATGACCTACTCTAAACCCAATCCACTAACAAATAAATCTTTACAACTGTGAGACTTTTAGAATAAAAAAAGTCACCAAAAACTCTTTACTCAAAACTTAACAAAAAACCTAATTACACCCTTTTAATAGCCTACTCACTTAGCTATTCCTAACTATTTGAGATTACCAAACCAAAACCAAAATATTTTATTTATAAAGGTGAAACCCCTTATACTTTTACTAAATTCTCATTGTGAGATACAAGACAAACTCAAACTCACTTAACTTTTAATGTGAGATTATGAGATTCGAGGCAAATCCCAACAAATTATTCAAGACTGTTTACATATTAAAAGAACAAATCATCCACATTAGATTGTTTTCCTTTTGCTAAAAATTTGGTTTTTGTTTATTTATGTAAGATTTATAAATTATGCCATGCAATGAACATTTATAGGAAATTAAGAACACAAAAGAAAATTTAATATTTAAAGCTTAATTTCATTTACTTATCGATATCATAAGTAGTCGTCCACATAATTATAGTATCAATCGAATTTTAAATTATTTTTAAAGATTTTTTCTTTTTTCAATTAATAAGATCTAAGTATTCAATCTCCTTTTTCCAAGATTTTTACTTTATTATTTTGGCTTTTTTCCATGTGTTTTTTCTCGAGGTATAATTGATTATTCAAAGACCCAAAAACAAATATAATAATTTCAAATTCAACTTAGCTATTTTAGTCATGAGTATGAAAATTGAGTTTAATATCAAACCAAAATTAAAAACATATCTTGAATTAAGTCTGAAAATAAATTGTTAGCTCACTATCTTTTATAATTTTTCATTAAAATTATTTTAAAATTTGTCTTATATTATTATTATTATTATTATTATTATTATTATTATTAACAATATTTTTAATCGTTAAGAAGTAATAAATCTTATTTTAACAATTATTTTTGTCATATTTAAAACATTTAATTATGTAAAATTTTTAAAATGTTTTAACTAATCTAAGAATTTTTTGCAATGATATTTTTTATTTCTTGCATAACATTCATATATTCCTCATATTTATTTTCCCAAATTTGTTTTAGTTGGTGCAAATCCTATCAAATTTCATTGTAAGTCCAAGTGACAAGCTGAATTTATTGTTGCTGAAACTTATTTTTTTTTTTTTATGATTAAATACCTGCAACAAATTTTTTGTTATTGTATACCATATTAAAAATTTTCTTAAGTATCGACACCGTAAAGTTATTGGAAATATAACTAATATCGTAAAAAAATATTTATTGTTGTGAATATAATAGGAATTTGCAATAATAAAAATTATTGTTATATATAATATTTTTTAAAAAAATTAAGCAACAATTATGAAATATCGTTGCAAAATATTTTACCATATTGCAACAATAACTTTTTATCGTTATAAAAAAGATTAAAATTTTCATAACAATATTTTGTCATTGTATAAAATATTTTAAAAAATTAAACAACAACATTGAAAATTAATTGTTACAAATAAAATAAGTTTTAGTAATAATAGTTTTTTATCATTACAGATATAATAAAAATTTTGGTGATAATTTTTTTGTCATTGTATAAAATATTAAAAATGAATAAATTAAGCAACGACATTGAAAAATCGTTGCAAATAAAATAAATTTTTGCAATAATAAATTTTTATCATTACGAATATGATAAAAATTTTCTTAGCAATTTTTTTTGTCATTGCATAAAATATTTAAAAAAGAAATTAAATAACAACATTAACAAAATCGTTATAAATAAAACAAGTTTTTACAACAATAATTTTTTATCGTTATAAATATGATAAAAATTTTCGTCACAACTTTTTTGTCGTTATATAAAATATTAAAAAAATAAAATAAGCAACAACATTGAAAACTCATTGCAAATAAAACAAGTTTTTGCAATAATAATTTTTATTGTTACAAATATGATAAAAATTTCGTAACAATTTTGTTGTAGTTGTATAAAATATATAAAAAAAAGTTAAGCAATGACATTAAAAAATTATTGCAAATAAAATGAGTTTTTGTAATAATAATTTTTTACAATTACAAATATGATAAAAATTTTTGTAATACCTTTTTATCATTGGATAAAATATTAAAAAAAAAATTTAAACAACATGAAAAAATCATTGTAAATAAAGAGAGTTTTTGCAACAATAATATTTTATTGTTACAAGTATGATAAAAATTTGCACAAATTTTTTTGTCGATATATAAAATATTAAAAAATGACTTAAGTAAAGACATTGAAAAATCATTATAAATAAAATAAATTTTCATTACAACTTGTTGTTATCGTTACGAATAAAAAAGGAATTCACAATGATAAAATTTATCATTGTTGAAATATTAAAAAATTCAATTAAGTAACGATTATAAAAAGTCATAACTATACTAATATTTTTCAATGAAATTTTCGGTCGTTGCAAAATAGAATTGCTAAATATTCATTTTTTGTAATGTTTATTGATGTGTTTGTAATTTTATATAACTAAGAGATCTTTTTTTTTATCTGTAAATGAAAATCAGTTGGACTGAATCACATTAAATTAGTGTATCTTATATGATTGATTATTATTTGGTTTCGGTTCCGCTAGCATAGTTATTCAATTGAATTGGGGCTTTTTAGCCTCGTACAAGTATGTTCCTCTAAGCTTAACTAATCCTGAGTTTTGCCTTGATGGATTTGATTTAGCTCAATACTTAATCTTGTAGCTTTGCTGGGTTTTTTGTATTTTTTATGAGATTGCAAATTGCGAAGTGTTGAAATTTGATTTCGAGACCTGTTAAACGCCTAATATATAGTTGTCATTGGTTTGTTTTTGCAGCAAGTTCTGGAAAACTGCTGATGGTATAGAGTTAGAGAAACTTTCAAAAGGAATTCAAAAGTCTGTGATGCAGATTGTTAAGAAAAAAGAGGACGAAGTAGTGAGTGCAGAAGCAGACAGCTTCGGCAATGATTTTTTGGGATTACTTGTACATGCCTATCATGATTCGGATGAGAAAAACAAGCTTTCGTTGGAAGATTTGGTAAATGAGTGCAAAACATTCTACTTTTCTGGACAGGAAACTGCTAATTCATTACTTGCCTGGACGGTCTTGCTTCTAGCAGTGCATAGAGATTGGCAAGAGAGAGCAAGAAGAGAGGTGCTTGAGATATTTTGTAACCAAAATCCACATCCTGATGGCATTGCCAAACCAAAAACTGTCAAACTATTTCAATTTGTGGACTTTACCAAGCATTAGTTAATTAAATTCTGAGATTCAATTTAATTAAATCCTGAGATCTAATTTGATATATTAATCCCTATTCTGCAAACAAATTACCATGATCGTGAATGAAACTCTAAGGTTGTATCCTCCTGTAAATGCCCTGGTACAAAAAGTTGGAAGTGGAGCTCAATTGGGAAAGCTAGTCCTGCCTGTAAATTATATAGAGTTTCTGATCCCTAACATGGCACTTCACCATGACCCTCAATTATGGGGAGATGATGTACATGATTTTAAATCAGAGAGATTCACAAAGGGATTGCCTAAGCTACGAAATATATATTCCTTTTGGAATTGGACCTCGATCTTGTGTCGGTATGAGCTTTGCAACCACAGAAACAAAGACTGCTCTCGCATTGATTCTACAATGCTACACCATTAGCCTCTCCCCTGCCGATGTCCACTCACCATTTTCTCTTATCACTCTTCAGCCACAGCATGGAATTCAAGTAATAATCCAGTCACTGCATAATGGTTCTTAAAGTATGCAGCTGTTAATCTCCAAGATGGTAAAACATATATGCAATCAATAAAAAAGTGAGTATCATTTCCAATTACTTTTGATCAATTTACTGTCTTTATCAGCCATGGCATAATTGTGTAGGTGATTTCATGTGTTGGCGCTTGGGAACAAAGAGCTGATTGCTTTAATCAATGATTATTTAGAATATATAATATTAATTGCCTTTTCTGTTTTTGGTCATTGAATTGATCAGCTAATGACAAGAGAAACCAAGAATCATAGTTTTATCAGTCACTACTGAAAATAAACAGTTCTTTCAACTAGCTGCATGCTCCAGCAAGTGCACATTACAAACCAAGTATACATGTCAAATTATAGAATCATTAAACTTCACGAAGCACAGATAACTACTGCTTGAAGAATTTCACAGGTGCCTTTTATCAGCATATGCCATGCACCGATCAACTTTTAGAAAAAACTCTTCATTATGAACACTGTGAATGAGCTATAAATCATACTTCATTATCCAAAATTAGGGAAAAGTTAAATGACCGCAATGATTGGGAAATATAACATGAATCTTCAAGTTTCTACGTTAGTCTCCAGCTTATATAATATCCCCAACAGGTAATATAAAAGTGAAAAACAATGGAAAATCGCAAGAAAACAGTAGGAAAATACATGAAAAATAAGAAGATACTCCGCCCAGGTTAGACCTGCTAAACCTTGAGCAGCTGCCCCTTCTTTCTTTTTATCAAAGAGACAGCATCTTCATTGAGTTCTGGATGTTAGAAAGGATACATCACACTTGGAGCCATGGGAGCACACCGGAGGGCCCATACATATATGTTAGACACCACTTAAGCCCAAAAGCTTAAGTTATTGGGTTTTTGGGTCCTATATATATATATATTATATAGGACATCTCATTCATATTTCAAATTTCTTAGTGATATGAGATTCTTTACGCTCATGTAAACCTCATCCCAACAATCTCTCCCATTTACTTATGAGTTCTTATCAAGTCCTACCTCAACTCCTTGTGCAAGTAAGTCCTATCAACACCTCTTTTTGGGCCAAGCAACCTCATGTCTTGGTTGATCTCAATGCTCCTTAACCCAACATTCAACCTTGCCTCTCTATGGGTCTAGATTGTCTCAATACCCCTCAAGCTTGGACTCAATCATAGCACACAACCTTGCTGCCTAGGTTGTCTCAGTGCTTCTCAAGCTTGGCAATCAATCACATCCTTAACCTTGCACTCTATCACAGATTGATTCAATACATTTCCTTTTTAGTTGTTTCGATTCCACACACTTGCAATGTCCAAGTTGAACCTTCGGCTCTAATACCAATTATTATAGGTCAAGACTTAAGCTCTTACTTATGCAGCTCTAAGACCCGAGAATGAACTCATCTGACATCCCAGATCAGTCCTCAACCTGACCAGTGCATGAACACTTAGTTCTCTAGGGCCAGCCACCCTAATCTGCTGCTAGACAAAGCTGCACATAAGGTGTTTGATGGAAAGCTAAAGAGAATGACAGAGATAGCCAGGAGTAAACTTGTATTACTCAAGTTGTGGTGTGTATAATGAGGATAAGGGCACCTCTTATTTATAGCTAAGGCCCTTTTGAGTCAATGGTTGACATTGTTCCTATCCTAGGACTCATAAAGAGTCTAATATATATAAGAGATTATAGTAGGATTACAATGACTAGTTCTAATTTTACATGGGCTTTATTAGAAAAGAGTTTAAACTAGCTTGGACTATTTCTTTAGGATTGCCTATGTAGGGCCTTCCCTAGGCTTGCTCTTGGTTCGATTTTGCCCTTGTTTGGGCTTACTCCTATGTCTAGGTTTGTCTAAAAGTTGTCAAACCGGATCCCTTAGCCTAAGCTCCCTAAGCTCATTACAATTCCTGTGCACCCAATCTGGTCATGGTCCTACCCTCAGAACCTCTATTACACCTTTAGGCCTGGTCTTCCTTGCATTCTGACTTACTTTCAGTTCCTTTAAAACTACTTCTTATCTTGGTAAGAACCCTTAGGCGTTGTCTTTTTCACAGACTGTGACATTCTCCCTTACTTATTTTAGCAACGCCCTCGTTGCTACAAGGATGCTGTGTTCGAACTACACGCCCTTATGCACATCAGCTTTGTCTTCTGCCACTCACACAGATTTCTAATGTTTCAATCTCATACTAAAATAAGTACTCTGTTGATTGTTTTCCTAAGTATCATCAGCCTCATGTTGCACTGGTTTTATTTGCCTGCACGTTCGATGTTTCATCTGCTTTCTTTAAGTTGCCCATTGCATACTCTTTTTGGAAGGACCTAGCTACACCTCGGGACTCCTACGGTGGCACTCCATTGCCACTTTGTCCTAATATTTTGGAGAGATTTTGCCTTCTCGATAGAATCAAAAAGTACTAAGTCACACCACCTTAGCTCCTCTTGGTGCTTATCATCGCTACTAGTTTTACCTACAAATAGCTTTTTTTCCTAGTTGATGGTTGAAAGCCTTGCATGCCTTAGGCACTCCTTGATCGTGTGTTGACTGCCACATAAAAAGCAACTCAAGGGTCTCTTCTCCTTGCCTCTAATGGTAGCACTATCGACATTGCAAAATCTAAACTTTTTCATAGCCTTTTCCTCATATGAGGAACAAACACCAGTGTTTCCCCCACTTTAGCTGTTTTCCCTAGGTCTTAGAAACTTGGTGCACTTAACTTAAGTTTTCAATTCTGCAGTAACATTGGTCTGACTTGACTCTTGCACACCATTTTGCTATAACATGGTCTTTACTTTCATCTTTTGACTATCTAAAAAACACTTAAGCACTACCACCTTGGGTCCTAAGCCCACATTAGCAACTCTAGTAGTTCACAATGTAGCATGATTAACTCTGACCCTCACCAGCTCCTATCGCAAGGTTGACATCATGGCTTTCAATGCCTAATTTCATTGCATGAGCACCCGCAATGTCTTATTCAATGATCCTTCCTTATCCTCAAACATATCCCTCAAATCAGCTATAGTCACCTTGCATTTTTGTAGTTAAGTGTCCAGAGACATCACCATGTCTCCCAATCTAGCCTCCCTCACTACTTTTGTAGGTGGGCATTCATCAAGGCCCTTGGTCTCGTTTTTCCTAGCCATGCCATAGCCCCAAAGCACATTGTTAGTCCCAAATGCACCAAACTAAAGGATTATTTCAACCTTTTGTACATTTCAGTGATCTAGTCATGGTTCCCACAAACTAACACACCTATCTGTTAGCACAACACACCAGTACACACACATTGTCAGGCATAATCTGCACATTGGCTTAGCATACCTTGCACATCGATCAGGCAATAGTCTACACACCTGCACAACATTCCTAGCATTTCCATGCACCATAGTAGCAATCAATCAAACACCTAGTTTACACTCTTGTATGCCTGCACCTTGTGCACCATGAGGCGTATCACCAGCACACGAGCAGAAAAATGACCTAGGATGCCCGTACCACACAATTGAATGTAACACGTCTAAAACTTCCCCCAAGGCTAACACTGGTTTTAGCAGCACCCAACACTGATCACTTTCTCTAAACTAGCTTCTGCTAACTTCGAACTAGCTTTGCACTTGCTTTGATACCACTTTGATAGGATAAAATAACATTAAACAATATTTAAACCGAATATGTCATGTAGCAAAAAATAAATAAATTATCTCTCTCTTTTGTGAATCTAGCAAGAATAAACAAATAGAGCTCACAAATAAATCATCAAACTACAAGCACAAGGATACAAACAATTTACATGGATACTCTCCCAAAAATGAGAAAAAATTAAGGACAACAACAAATAATCTCCACTATCAAAATAATGGGAATACAAAGTTCTCTCTAGCTAAAACTAAAAGTATACAACCACAATATCTCAAGATTAAACAATCTTGATAAAGAAACAATCTTATAAGAAAAAATTAACAAAATCTCAAGAAATTTAATGATTAACAAATACCTATGAAATCAGTAGGTAGAAAACTTGAAACCCAATCTCCACTATTCAAATTGAAGAACAATGAGTCATGAACACACTGGTAAAATTTTAGCTCAATTGGACAACGAATTGACCTTGATCAAATTACTTGACTGAAATTGCACAAAATCTCATTTTTTTCCTTACTTTTCCCTATTTTTCTATCACACACTCTTTTTTTTTTTAGCCATATAAGGGTTTAAAACCTTATAACCAAGCATGAAAGGATTAAAATGTCCTTGGTGAATGGGCTTTAGTTTTAGGCCACTTCCATATAGAGGAAACTAAGCCTAACAAATCTCCTCATTTTTTACTATGTGGAGGGAATTGCAATTCCGACGATCAAATGACAAACTTCAAGTTTCTCCCTTGGTAGTGTCTTTGTTAACATATCAAAACCATTATAATTGGTGTGAATCTTCTTAAGTTCAAATAAGTTATCATTATGAGCATTTTTTAACCAATGATACCTTACATTAATGTGCTTTGATTTTGAATGAAAAGTAGAATTCTTATCAAGGTGAATTGCATTTTGATTGTTACAAAATATCACATAATGTTGCTGCTTGAAACTGAGTTACTATATGAACTTTTTTATCCACAACAACTCGTTACATGCTTTAGTGGTTGCAACATATTCAGCCTCTATTGTAGAAAGTGTGATGCATTTTTGTAGTCTTAATTGCCAAGATACAATCCTACCTGATAATGTAATCAAATAACCTAAAGTGAACTTTCAAGAATCAACATCTCCTGTCATATTTGAATCAGTGTAGCCAATTAGCACTAGTTTCTTACTTCAAAAATAAGTCTCAAGTCAAAAATGCCTCGTAGATATCACATAATCCACTTAATTGCATTCCAATGCTCTCTTCCTAGATTTTGACAAAAAATGACTAACAACACCAACTGCGTGGGCTATGTTTGACCTAGTACACATCATTGCATTCATCAAACTTTTTACTATTGAAGCATACAGAACTCTTCTCATGTCTTCCTTCTCTTTAGCTGTAGAAGGTTAGCTATAGAAGGACTTTGATTAATACTTAGCTCAAAGCGTATAGCAAGAGGAGAGCTAACCATTTTAGTTTTATCCATATTGAACCTTTCAAACATCTTTTCAATATAGTGCTTCTATGACATGTACAATTCCTTAGCTATTCTATCTCGATAAATTCAAATTCCAAGAGCTATGCTGTCCCCAAGTCCTTCATAGCAAAAGATTTACTCAATTGCTTCTTCAACTGGTCAATTCTAGAAGTATTCTTACCAACAATCAATATGTCATCAACATAAAGTAATAATATGATAAAATCATCATTAGAGAATTTTTTCACAAACACACAATGGTCAGAAGTAGTTTTTTGGTAGTCTTGCTCACCCATAACTGACTCAAACTTTTTATACCACTCTCTTGGTGCTAGCTTCAACCCATAAAGACTTTTCTTCAACTTGCACACAAAATCTTCTTTTTCTTTTACCATGAAACCATCTTGCTGCTCCATGTAAATCTCTTTGTCCAAGTCATCATGGAGAAAACAATTTTGGCATCCATTTGCTCAATCTCCAAATCAAGAGTAGCTAACGAATAAATGACATCTTAACAACTAGAAAAATGATTTCATCAAAGTAAATACCTTTCTTTTGACTGAATCTCTTGACAACCAATCGAACTTTGAAACGTGCTGTGAAGTGTGTGGTAATTTTTTCCCAAAAGCAAGAGTTATGATTTGTTGGTCCGATAAATTAGATCTTATACTATGAAAAATCATTGTTAATTTTGGTCTTTTCCTTCTCTCCAACAATTTCACTGATCTGCTGCAGGATTGGCACTGGCTCCTCATTTAAAATCTTTGGTCCTGCATGGCTACCATATCATACATATCAGTATCCAATGGCTCTTTTTTAAAAAATATTCGCTTGTAAGCTTCAACTTCCTTCTCCAAGAAATGCTTATCCCTTTCTTTCCTTAATAAGATCTCTTTGAGAATGTTTATTTCTTAAGCATCATATTCAGACTTTTCCTCTATCATCATCTGGTATTGCCTAGCTTCCATCTCAAGTTGCCTTCTCCTAGATGCAGTATCATTGGTGCAGGCTCATCTTCACCAGTAGCGGCAGCACTTCTCTCATTCTCATGTTGTCAACTGGACTATTTGGTGTGTCAGGAATGGTGAACTGCATGCTAAATCCCGACAAAGGCCCTGAGAAGTTGCTAATTTCACCAGAAAGTACTAGCCATAGTACAACCAAGCAAAAGTGACAAACAAAGGCTGGGTTGTTCAGTCCTCTCAATATCGGCTACCCCTAGGATTGGCGATTATAAGGTGAATTTTGATGGAGCATTGCGCATTATGAGTAAAGCAGCTCATAATGATATGCAGCTTGTGTAGCGACTTGCCCTTGTCTAGAACAAGCAAGTCATGATCTTTCATCCTAGTCTTGTACTGTAGTCTTTCATGCTAGAAACAAAGCAGCTCATATACTAGCAAAATCTGGTTTACAGAGTCACGAAGGTAAAGTCTGGGTACAAGAGTACAGCATATTATTCATGCAGAAAGTAAGACAGATTTATTAATGAAACATTACCATTGTTTAAAAAAAAAAAAAAAACCATTGATAAAAATTGGAAAACAAGTATGGCCATGAAAAATGCTAGCAGTCTAGCTAGTGAGTAAACTCCTTGTTACTGCGCTGTGGAACTTCTTGGATGATAGCTCGTAGAAGATCAAAGTAAAGAGGCAATTGTGCAAGAGCAAAGAAGGATACTGGCAAGCATGTTACTACGTAAATTGGGAAGGCTGCGAATTTTAATTTATCTCTGAGTTCGAAGAAATGGCCTGCACAAAATGAGACTAGTATTGCAGCTATAGAAGTGAACAATGCTGTTAAACCCAGAATGAGTTTCCAAGGCAATTTATGAGCGAAATCTTTCTCTTCGAATCGAGAGGTGAGGATTGCCAGGAAAAAGACGAGGGCTGTCACAGAGAAGCAAAGGGCTACTAGGGATGCAATGGAGAAGACAGAAAATGCAGGTTCATCCCCAAGAACTGGTTTTCCAGTTTCTTCCTTGACTCCACCTGGAATAGTCGCTGAAGTTGCAAATGCTACTGTTGCTATAAGTGCTGCTACCAGAGAGCATGATTCGGAGGTTTTGGTGAGCCATTCACTACCATCCTTGACAATAGATTTGTGTGTTTCAGTGAATATTTGTTTTGGCGTTTGATTCTTGCGGTTGTAATGAACAAGCAAATGCTGTGAGATGGAATTCTTGACAAACTGCAATATTAGTAGAATTACTTAATTTAAATAGGATGGAGAAGATAAAAGGGAATAGATAATATAACAATTTCGAAAGTTGAAACTCTACTCAGTGGCAGATTCATGTTTAAAGGTAGGATGTTCATAGACACCCAAAATTAAAAAAAAAAACAATTTTTGAGAAAAAATTTTCTTTCCCACCTTAAAATTTTTTCTTGAACACCTTTTCCGTCCATAAAATTGATAAATCTATCCAAAATTTTTGATTATAAGTGAACTAACCTGAAAATAATTTTGGATTCGCCACTGTCTCATACTACTAAAATAGGTAAGGTTCTAGAGCATACCTTGTACCATTTGAGTTCCCATTGCATTTGTAATGCAGATCCTGGAATGAGCCAAGGCCGATATTCTCCATATTTGGCTGCAAGGTGCAATGCATTGTTCCCTTGGTTGTCCCGCTGTCGAAAAACGCTTTCATGCAGTGGAGTTTTTCTTTCTATTAGGAACCGAAAAGTATGAGTTTGCCTGTTCTCCACTGCCAAAAGCAAGATATTTTTGTTATTGGCATCCAAGTCCTGAATAGAAACAGGAAATTTTTCTAGAATCTTTTCCACCATTTCTGTTACACCCATCCTTGCTGCTATCAGGATAGGCGACTCAGTCCTTTTTGGCTCATGAGCTACTTTCTTTTCAAATGCCATCTTCACCGCAAGCTTTGAACTCTTCGAATCCACCGATCCTACTATACGATATTCTTTAATAAAGCTTTCCATCGGTGCTAATATCCCTTCCTTGTTTGAGGGACCTGTTATGAGATTTAACTTTTCGTTACTTCAATTTCTAATAACATCAAATAGCAAAAAGTATTCCTAACCAATATTTTAACAGGATTTTTTTAACATGAGAGATGTTGCAGCCGGAATTGAATTCTAAATTTACAAGATGCTATCTTTTAGGGCAGCTTAATACTTAAGAAACTACCTGAGTTAAGCTGTGCGTTAAATATTTTAACAGGATTACAGTATTGTTTAAATGCTAATAATTACTTAGGAGGTAGTAATATGATAGTCATGGTTTACCTTCAGCTTCTTTGGTTACCAACGGGGAATTTGGCCCAACCTGACGCAGCTGATCCACTTTAGGGTACACATTCTTTTCTGCCTCCACACCTTGAGCTGCCCCAGAAAGGCGTGGGTCGAAATTAATGTCAAACTCTTCATCCTTTGCAGTCCCTCCTTCATTATATTTGTATAAAGAAGTTTTCTCTATCAATTCATTCATGACCTGCAAAGCCCATGTGTGTCTCTCTTTCTTTGCTATGATTTTCTTTATTCTACGAAAGCCTGTAATATTCCAAATATAAGCTTGAAAACTAGAGAACAATTAATTGGAAAATAAATATACTTCATTAAATCATTTTTCTTCTTCTTTTTTTTATGAACTGATTCCTTACACTTTTCAATTCAATTATCAGTGATAAATTAAAAAAAAAAACTTGAATTAGAATTAAATTATCATTCAATTATATTATTTTATAACAATTAATTGAGTTTTCAAATCTTTATTTTTATTTAGTTAAACTCTCGATTTAATGAAAACTAATCACTTGAATCATATGGCAGTGACAAGCTATTAATCAAGTTTTATCCAATAAAAAGTTTAATTAAATGAAAATAAATATTTTAAAATTTAATTTATTATAATAAAATAATAGTAACTTGAAAGATAATTTAATTTTAATTTAAGAAGGTTTTGTATTCAAACCTTCTTCTTTCTTTTTCTATGATCATAGCCAAAGTTTAATTTTATTTATATATGTTTTAAAGTCATAAGATAAATGTGATTGAGCTGCAGTGATAAAACATAAGGATACTAACCAAATCCCATAACAATTAGTAGCAAATTCATCAAAAACTTAAGAAACTGGATAAATGTGGCATAATTGGGTGGAAGATAGCCTCTTTTGAGAGAGTCTTGTTTGACCTCCTCCTCTTCTACAGGACCTTTACCTTCAAAAGATATAAGCAGAAAGGATTATAATTTCATAGCAGAATAAAAGAGCATTATTTGATACAAAGATTCGAACCATATTTTTATGGCCACACACAAGTTTTAATTAAATTAACATAGTAAATCGCAATCACATATGATGTTAATTTTAAGAAAATAATCTTTATTAATGACCTTTCAATTTCACTTTTAATATTTTTTTAGATTACATTCCAAATCTCAAAATTACATCATAGTAAAATAATTCACAACAAATATGATATTATTATTACATTCAATATGAAAACACAATCAATAAATTACACAAACTAATTAAAAAAAGTAAACATAAATAAAGTTATATCCAATTCATGCATAGTAAAACTTGAATATAAAATTTTATGTCCGCCATATCCTTTTACCATCACATGCCATATGTCACATATTTTAACATTTCAAGTATATGTATATATGATAACAATGTTAGATGCAAGTATATGTAAACATCAATGTCCCATGATCTTAAACACATGTGGTGCGTCATGTTTTATTCACATTTACATTTATCTCAAGTTTATAATGATTAATTAATAGAGGAATAAAACTAACATGTACCTCCGTTTCTCTTGCTTTCCCTAATAATTTCAATGTTGGGTTGATAGAACTTTGTTTTACTCTTGCTTTTCTCTATTATTTGAATACAAGCAAAATACAGTTTCTTTTTTTTTTTTTTTTCATAGGACATCATGCTTCATTTTTCATTTTTACCAATCAAACGTTAAACATGACAACAAATAGATATAATGAAGCTGTTTTTCCAAGTGATTATGATTCTTACCATGATTGCTGATTCTCTTTTGTGAAGCTGCATTCTCTTCATCATTTTTCTGGAAGCATATAGCTTTCGCCGACCTAATCTCTGCAAACTCGAATCAATCACCGATTTTAATGCTTTATTATTAAACACCCTTCAATCCCAAATAATTGTTTTCTATTGACTTTTTTTTTATCAAAGTAATTCAATTTTGACCTTTATATTTTAAATATTATATTAAATTAAAATTTTAAATATATATATATGTTTTAGACAATTTGAAACTCAAATTTACAAATTTTATTTTTAAAAATTTTTAATTTTTATATTTTATTAAAAATAATGGTTAAAATTAAATTAATTTGACAAAAAAAATAAAGAATAATAATTTTGAGGTAGAGGAAGTATAAAAATTTTGTTAATGTATATGAAAAAAAAAAGAGAGTAACCCACTTTCCAATGTCAATCCATAAAAGACCACGCCAAACAGCATACGAAAAAATTCTGCACATGTTCCATAATTTTCAGGATACCAAGGATCTTTTCTTCCTTTGAACCTTTCCAGGTAAGCGGCGTTGTTATTGTCACGATGTATCTCATTTGGTTCATTGACTATTAAGCCTACAACATATGAAAGCAATAAAAGAAATTCGTTATCATGTTTTAACAAAATATGAGAAAAAAAAAAAATGCTGCAGACAGTTTCTATTTGTCCTCTTCATGTAAGTAAATTTCCACCAATTTCCATATTCTAGATGTAAATCAAGAACAATACATATTTAGATATGGTCAATGTTAAATTTTCTCTATTTTTTTAGAAACTCGAAGTGAATGAAAGAGTTAAGTACTTCAAACTAACATATGAATAGAGGTATCAAAATCTAATAATTATATTACTGAAAAATTATTCATTTGTTGTTAGTAAAATTTTTAAATTTCACAAACAAAATTAATAAGATATCATTTTAGATTTATTGTTAAGGTGTATTTATAAAAAAACTAATTAAAAATGAAATAAAATATGTACCAATCTTTTAATTCTGTCTATAAAATAAAAAAAATTACAATATACCAAACACTAATTCTTAAATTAATATAGTATATATATAAATGTTACCAGCAATATGCTCACACTTTGCCGTGGGGTCCAAATTTTTTATTTATGGTTAAAAATGTTCATAATGGATTTAATAATCAGTGAGTATAGTTTTGTTTATAATTTTATAATATTTTAACAAAATAATAATCAGTGAAAATTTATTAATTAATTTATAGATTGTTTATCCCTTTCATTCTTATATCTTATATAATAAATCAAATGTAAATCTACTTTTTCAAATTCATCTTTCCAAACATAATTTAAAAATATTTAAAAAATAATAAAAAAATTTAAACTAAAAGAATGAGAAAAACCCAAGGAAAAATGAAAAGGAAAGGAGTCAAATGCGGTTTCACGTGGACACTTTTACTTAGGGTTGGGAACAGCTTGAGTAGGGACGGATTTATACTTATCCCAATTTTGACCTAATATTGAATTATTATATTTTATACTAGATCTTAAACCGATATATATAAAATCTCCATTCGGTCTGACTTAATCTAAAATCTATTTAATAATATAAGATTAATGAAAATATTGTTTTTCAATATAAATTACATTTTAATTATATATAAATATAGTATTTTAATAAATTAAAGTATTAAATAATAATTTTATTAATATAATACATATATAATTAAATAATTAATAAAATATATATTCTTATATATACCTCGAGACAAAATGGAGTATCCTAAACCCACCTCCAACCCATCCTCGATTTTCAAAAAGAAAAAATCATCCCATCTTGAACCAATTTTAATTTAAAAAAAAAAAAGCTATTCCTATTTGATTGACAAATCAAAATTCATCGGATATAGGATGTTTTGCCATCCCTACTTTCACCAACCCCATTTCTTAAAAGAAACTATCTTATTAAAAAGAGGAAACAAAATGACAAAACAAAATCAAAAACAAAGGAATAACTGAAAAAAGAAAAGAAAGCTAAATGGAGATACCATGTGTATAATTTTAATGTCCATTTATCTTTTCCAAACATTGATAAGAAATAGTAAAATAGCCACTTTAAAAAAGAAAAACCAAAAGAAAGGTAAAACCAAAAAAGGAAAAAAAATCCAAAAAATAAGAGAAGTCAAATGGAGGTGCCACATAGACACTTTAATTTTAAGAATGATAATGGGTCAGTTCAAGGTAGGTTTATGATCATCCTAACTCTAACTTAACTTTTTAATAATTCAACACAACTTTAATTCTGACCTAACATCGAGTTATTATTTTTAATACTTAATCACAACCCTACACTTATATCTATAACCCGCATTCAATTCAAATTGATTCAAAATTAATTCAATAATTTGAAATTAATTGAATGTTCGTAAAAATATTATTTTTAATATAAATTACATTTTAATTATGTATAAATATTGTATTTCTATTAAATCAATGTATTAAAAATAACTTTATTAATATAATACATATATATAATTAAATAAATAATAAAATATATATTTTTATGTAAACTTGGTGCATGGGAGACACCATAAACCACATTCGACTCAAACTAGATTTTCAAAACGAAAAAACTTCGATCCAATCTCGAATTTTAAAATTAGGGTGAACCAAAACCCATTGGATATGGGTTGTTTTGTCATCATTACCTCTATTAACTTTGTCCTACAAAAATTTTATCTAATTAAAAAGTCAAAAACTAAAAAAAAAAAAAAGAAATTGCAAAAAAAAAAAGAAAGAAAAAGCAAATTTAGGATGCTACATGGATTTATTAAATTAAAATATTAAATAATGATTTTATTAATATAATATATAAATTAAATAAATAATAAAAAAATATATTTTTTTATACCTTGGATAGGATGTAATACTTTAAATTTGCCTTCAATTCGACCTTGATTTTTTTTTTTAAAAAAATCTAATCCTATCTCAAATTAAAAAAAAATGCATATTAGATCAAAACGAATTGAAACCTATCGAATAGAGTTTATTTTATCATGTCTATTTCTATTTATTTTTATCTTAAAAAATCTATTTAATTAAAATAAATAGTCAAAAATTAAAAAAAAAAAAAAGAAAACAAAAACAAATTTTAAAAAATCAAAATAAAAAAGAATGAAAAAAAAAAAAGAGAAATAGAGTGTCACCTGGACACGCCTATCATCATTGAAACCTAAACTTTTTATTGTATTGATGGATTTTAAAAACCCCAAAAAAAAGATAAAAAAAATTGGAGTCCCTTCAACACATTTATTGGTATCTTTTTTATAAATTTATTTAATAAAAAAATAAAGTATCTAAAAAAAGAAGAAAAATTTTTTTAATTAATAATATCAAATGAAACCCACATAATTTTTTAAAAATAATATTTATTAAACATAAAAATAAAATAAAATAAAGAAAGAATAGAAAAAATTAAGGGAAATGACATGTAATGTCTTGAATGTGGTTTTCCAAGCACTATCTCGATTCAGCCGGTCCAAATATTATTTTATTAATTTTTATTTAATTGTAATTTTATAATTCTAAAATATTTTTAATATTAAAATAAAATATAATTTAGTTATGTACAGTAAAACGAGGCTACCGGATATTAACGGGCAAATCAAATCTAGGACAAACCTTTAAATTTTTTAACTGATTTGATAAGTTTGATTTCACTCATGAACAATTTATTAAAAAAACACAACATAATCCAAGTTTCATCATTCCTGGCATTAACAAAAATTCAGCATTAATGACGCTAATGGTAATAAATTAATGATAGTGTTATAGACGATGAGATTGAAAATTTTGATAACAAGTTCTGAAATAATTTTTATTTTTATAAAAATATAAAATTTTACGTTTATAAATTAAAATCTTCAACTAATAAATAACATGCGTGATCTAAAGATATCCATGAGTTAGAATGATTAGGATTCAGTTGACATCTCAAAAACTTAAGCATGAACCATGTCTGTCTAATTTTTTATTTAATTAAAATTTTACGTATTTTACATTAATATTTAAATTAAAATTAAATACAAATAAATTACTTTTTAAATAAATTTAATTATAATTCTTAGTCAAATTTAAAAATTATATTCAAATCTAACTCAATTTGGGTTGCACTCAAGAGTTTAGATATTTATAAAATTACTTTTAAATATAATATATATATATATATAAATATATATTTTTTAAATACTTACATCGATAGATGATCCAATCAAATCGGCCCAGACGACTACCGCTTTTAAATGCATTAGGCTTAGCTGCTAAAATATGGAGAGGAGTGAAACCATCTGCATTAACATCGTTCACAAGCTCTGGATATTTGCGTATGACTTGAAATGCCAAACCTTCAAATCAAATTCAAGATGGATTATTAAGATAATTTTCATCAATCAATCAAAACAAATTTTCTAAATGCTTATTTTAGAATCTAATAATTTATCCAATTCTTTAAACTAAAATTTATTTTTTTTCATTTAAGAAAAAGTGATCGATAGAAATTAGTAATTATTCTTAATTGAACTAAGATTGCCGCATGGGAGTAATGTTTAATTAACAAATATAAATTTGCATCCATTAATCCTGTCAATGGTAATTAGTGTTGTTTTTGTGAGAGTTGCGGTGGCTTTAAGATAGAGAAACAAAATATAAAGTTTCGCTTGCTGCAAAGAGACCTAGCTATTTGTATATTTGAGTCTGTTTATTTCAGATTTAGCGTATGTAAAATACGAAAATTATTATATCATAATTCGTATTGATATATTAAATAAAAAATATATTTTTAAAAATTTTTGTCACACTCATATAGTTTTTTTGTTAAAATTTTAAATTATATTTTTTTTTCATATCGTGTCACCATATTATATTTAAAATTACAAGAGTAACTATAAATGCTACTATCTTTTAAGTTTATTTCACCCCCAACTAATTATGGTATGTAAAAGGAGTTGAATTGAATAACTTTGAAATACAATAAAATATAATTTTATGACATCTTATACTTGTAAAATCAAACTACTAATTAAACACATGTCACAAGAGAGAAAAATATCTTTTTCAGTTACATTTTTCTTCAACAAACAATGTCTAAAAGGTCTGTTCTTATTTTGAGAACGAGAGGAAAAGATTTGAATGGGTTCTAATTTGTTCAAATGTGTGAAGTCAATATAATCCCCAATCAATTTCCTTGGTTTGGAACCTTTCCAAAGCTATTATATGCTTTCTTAATCACTAGTATCTCGTTTCATTGAATAGGGTTGGAAACAAAATTTTCATCAAATCAGAGATAGGAAAATTAAGAAGACTTACTAAAGAATTCTCCTTTAATGGCAGCATGAAGAATGGTATCCCCATTAGCCTTCCTCCGCAAAATCTCCGAGCGGCTTCCTTTGTAAAGAAAATGGAGGCAAAGAAAAGCATCTTTGTGGCCAAAATGGGCTGCCAAGAAAAGAGGGGTCTCATTCTCATTGTTGCATTCAGCAATAAGGCTGTGATCTTTGGAAGCCATTTGATGGCACATGCTCAAATATCCCAATGCTGCTGCTGTATGAAGAGGTGTATTTCCTCTCTTGTTTTTCATTTTCAGAATCTCTGAAGCATTTTTGCCTAGGCTATCCACCAATTCAGACACGATCTCAGGTTTCCCATCTGAGACTGCTAAATGCAAAGCAGTATCCGATGATGCTGTGAGCACTGCCTTGTGGCTCTCATCGTTTTTCTTGTAAGTCTCAACAACTTGCTTCCATTGGTCTTTCATGGCATTTTCAAACAGAATTTCAGATAAGGTTTTGGGCACTACTTGCTTGTCCATGTCTACAGCAGCTGCTTCTCTAATTTCCATAACGATGGTTGAAGCAAGCGCTCTGTGTTTCTTCTATTAGTTTAGCTTATTTATAAAGTGCATCAGTGTGTGATTTACGTGCAATTCCTTGTTCCCTCTAAAACGTGCAACCTGCTTTGGAATTTTGCTTTATTTACTTCGAGCACAATCCATCAATATATTCTTTATTTTTTTCACCCAAAAGTGGAATTCGCAATTGGTGTATTCTTATCCTATCTGCTTGTGTAAAAGATAAAAATTAATAGACCATAATTCATGTCTATGCATCAAAAACAAATTACTTCTTTTTTTTTGTTTTTATTAAATTTTTATATAATTTTTGTCAAAATTTTAAATAAAAAATTATATCACTTTCATGTATTTTTTTATTATTTTTATATCATATCATCATATTATATCTAAAATTATTTGAGTTATCTATAAGCGTGAGTAAGCCAAATTTCACAAGACTTCAACTTTCGTATATAATTTTTTATATTTTTTTTAAATGACTTTGATATATAATTTTTCTTAAATGACAAAATGTATAAATACAGAGAAAGAGACTAATTATGTTACAATTGGATTTGTATTTTAGCTATTTTTCATTTTTTAAATTACTATGATATTGCTTTTTTACTTAATTTAATTTTGCTTATTAATAATTTTTCAAAAAAAAATAAAACATAAATTATAAAAATATCTATAAAACAGAATATAAGTAAAAGAAAAATGCATATGAGATAAAGTGCTGGATCCCATTCAGAATATTGTTGCAATGAAGTAAGAGGCTGAGAAAATCATAAAGTAGAAATATGTTTAAAAGGTTAACACAATAATATTTATTCTGTACTTGAAGTAGACGATAAGTAAAATAGAATTCCTTTCTTCACGTTTATCCATGGGAACCACACATATTTCTACTTTTCACTTTTTTTTTCGCTTTATTTCGTGAAAACATGACAAATAGTTAAGATAAAAGTTTTTAAAAAAAATGAGATTGTGATCAAATTTGTCATTATATTATGGGATAATGTTGAAAATTTCCATCATACCTCAATTAGTTTCATTGATTTTGCCATTAAATTTTTAATTGAGTTTATTATAATTTTAGTACTTGAATTTTATAAAAATATACAAATTGGTACCAAAAAAATAACATATATAATTTGCAAACATTTAAATAATATATAATTTACACTTTTAACTTTTAAATTATATATCATATTATCAAACTTTAATCTCGTTAATCATATCAACTTATATATGTATCGTTTGACAAATATTATCATGACCACACATTATATCAACATTTTTTAATATAATTTAAAAATATTTATTTTTTTTACCTGAATCATAAAAATTATCTAGAATATGTTAATTATTTGTTATCATGTGATATTCACACGAAGGATTTTACAAAATATTTAACACTTTTATTTAACAAATAATATGCATATAACAAATACAATATTAGAATTTAAATTAAAATGATACATTATTTGAAAGTTCATAGTGTAAATTATACATTTTTTCAAAATTCAAGTACTAAAAATAAAATTAACTCATTTTTTTTAACAATAAGTATTAAAATTTCCGTCTCTTGCATTAACGAAACATTTTATAAACATTCTTGTTAAGATAATATTATATAATACTAGGTAATTATTTAGTCAAATATAATATTAAATATTATACTATTATCATTAAAATAATATCTAAAATTATGATACAGTTACGATATCATATGAGATTCATTCCTTAATTAGTGAAAGTTTTCTATGTATAAATATAATATTTATGCATAGTATTTACTAAGGCTAATAAAAACAAATTTTCACTTTTTTTAACATAGAATAAGAGCCAAGCTTTTTCATTTAGTTTTAATCTAAAACCTAGCTTAGAGATCAGTTTCGTTTTTTTTTTTTTTTAGTTTTACACAAACACTTAAGCTTTTGATGAATTCTTTAGTAAAGTGTGGATGGATTTGACTGTTAGCTATTTTTTCAACCTTCAAATTGTCCTGATTTGAATGTATTGGATCTTGGATTTTTTTAAGAGTAATACAATCTTTGCAGCATCAAGAAGCTCCTAAAAGAATTGATGAATTAGTACAGCTGTAGAAAAATCTTTTAATGAGTTGTCACCAGAAAGTTTGATCAATGTGTTTTTTTACATTACAAGCTTGCATGGTTGAAATTATGAAGGTTAATAGAGGAAAGAATTATAGGTTACCACATATGGGTCCGTAAAGGTTGGAAAGAAATGAAGAACTTTCGGTCTAACTTCATTGTGACCAAGAAATTGTGCAAGAACTTTTGCTGTAGATTCAACTTCAAAGTTGAATGCAATAGTAATCTTGGATTTATGAAAAAAAAATATTTTTTGGTTAGATGGACAGTAATATTTTTGCATGTTTTTAGAACATAAAAAATGCTACAAAGTGAGACACGTAATGATCTTTTTGTATGTTTTTGTTTAACCATAACGTTACTTTTGTAAATCTTGAGTATATATGGCTTGAGGAAATATGGTGCTTTTTTATTAAGGCTATGTTTGGATTTAGGAAAGCCTAGGGAAAGAAAAGGAAAGGAACAAAAGGAAATGGGGAAACATTTTTATTATTTGTGTATAATATAAATTAAAATAAAGGAAAGGAAGGGATGCTTAGCTCCCATTGGTTTCTCTCAAATTCCTTCATTTTTTAATTACCTTTTAATTACCCCAAATTTGGAGAAAAATGAAAGAAAAGGAAAAGAATAAAATTTTTAAAATATAAAATGATTATTATATTATTATTATTTTCTCTAAATTTTAAAGTATATGATTTTAAACTCGAAAATTAGATTGAGAATACAAAACATTATTTACTAGTGAATAGATTGTCTTCAATTCTTTTCACTTAATATTCCATAAATTTCATTAATGATTATTTTTATGAATGAATAAGGGAAAATTAAATACATGGAATACATGAGTACAAACATGTAAATGTTATAATAAAAGCGAAGGTGACATATCAAAGGTGAAGTGCAGTTTTATACTTATATATAATTGTAATTTGACAAGATGTACTAATTTATTTATATTGCTTTAGTTGAATAAAACTAGGTATATCTATTGTTTTCTTCTTTTCTTTAGAAAAAGGTTAAAAATATGGATAAGTATAAGTTACCGTGATCATAACTTTTACTTTAGATTTTAGAATCCTAGCAACAAACAAAGGTTCAATTGCTTTAGAAAAAAGGGAAATGTTACTATAACTGATTAATGATAAAATTTAAGGTTAATGCATTATTTAAAAAAAATAATGAAAACAATACATTATATATATTTAAATAATATTTTTATTATCTTTAATCAATATTCATAAACACTTACTAATCAAATTTTTAAAAATTAAAACAATTCAAAAGTTAATAATTTTATCATTGTATCTTATTTTAACAGTTATATTCCAATAAAAAAAATTAATTTGATACTATATGTTATTTTATAAAAAGAAGGTTATAATTAAAAAAAATAATAATATAATGAATCATAGTTTGATAGTTTTGTTGTAGAGGCTGTTTCCTTTAATTTACTCAGTTTTGCTACCAGATTATTTTCTAAACATTGAATTTGTTTTTTAATTCTTGATTCACATGACTACTATGTATAATGGTGTAAAAAAGTTGCAGTTTGATGTTGGAAGGTTTTTTTAATAATTTCAAGTATAATAAAGGACAAAGAAGAAAATATAGATGTTAAAATTTGTTGACTTTAAAAGGTAACATTTTGAATGGGGCAATTTTAAAACTCAAAATTGATAAGTTTATTGGGATGGAAGGAATATAATTTCAGGGCCTAAGGCATGAAAAGTTGTTTTTGTTTTTTTAAAGGGTGCAAACTCAAAATCAATTTCTTAGTCATTTTCAAAACTTTGTTAATAATAAAAATGATAATGGTTTGAATCTGATTTGATTTTGATTAATGTATAGAATTATGAATTTTCAAAATGTAATCTAAATTTGAATTGATCTTTTTTTAAAATTAATTTGATTCGAATCAAATTTTATCGATTTGATTTATTTGTTGATTTTTTACAATTAATTTTTTTTTAATTTTTTGATATTATTTTAACATAATTTTTAATATATTTAATTAGAATTGGACATAAAATATTTTTTTTATTTTATAAACATTTAATATATATATATAAACTAATAAAAACATATAATTCATTTTGGTTTAAATTTTTTTACTTTTTGACTCGAACCTAATAAATATATTTAATATTTGAATTTAAATTACGAACATCTTGCAATTTAAATAAATTGAGCTAAAATATTGCGTAAAATTTTCTTATCAAACATAAGTTGACCCTGGACAATCTTAAATATAAACAAAAAATATGACATAATAATATTATTCGTTTACAGTTCTAATTACTATATCGTATAAGATTCTTTCCTTATAAATTAGTGAGAGTCTTTATATTCTTTATAACATTTTCTAAGCACGGGTGAAGGCAGGAATTACATGAGGGGGGTGCCAAATAATAATTATAAAGAGGAAAGGGGACCAAAGTAAAATTTTGGTGGGCTCGAGCACTGTAGAATAAAAGGGGTGAAATTTTTTTAAGGTGCCGTGACCCCTACCTAACCCCTAGCTTGACCTTTTTTTCTAAGGCTAAGGAATATAGAATTCCTTCTCTTTTAACAATTCTAATTTCGTTTTTCTTTTCAAAATCAAGGTTCAAAATATAGAGACAAAATTCAATAAAATTAACATATAATAATAAAATTCAATATTGACTCTTAAAATAGTAATAATTTTAACCATAACTCGTGAAAATTTAAAAGAAATGTCTGTTAATTATATTGATTAATGTAACCATAAATGAAATTCAACAAGTGATATTAAGAAAATATAATTGAACGTGCAAATTTTTTGTTACCAAGAAGGAATTCCCTAATCTTTGAATTCAGCTTTTTTTTTCCTCTGAGTCATAATATATAAATTCATGAATTAGATCGTTAGACATAAAAGATGAAATTATCATTAATATTTTTTTATTTAAGTATGACTGATTATTTAAGTAAATATATTCTTTTAAAGTAAATCTTAAACTTCACTCAACTCTTTAAAATCAACAGGTTTTGATTTACAAAATAGAATTAAATTTTATAATATGATTACATATAATAAGGTATTAATACCATTTCAATGCCCATTAAAAGACAGTACTTATTAATTTCATATTACCCTAAAATTGTCTTATTCAAGATGGTCTTTTTACATTGTTTTATTAATTTATAAATTAATTACTAGATTTATTTTATGAGAAAGTAAATAAAATTTTCTTTTATTGAAAAATTTTCAAAATTCTACCAACAAGTATGGTAAGATTTTTGGAAAAAAATCATCAATTATGATTTTCTTTTAATATCACCATCAAAGAATTTTCATTTACTATTAAAATTATAAATTAATTATTAAATTTATTTATTAAAATGCAAATAAAAATTTCTTTTATTGAAAAAATTCCTAAAAATCCTCTAAATACTCATGATAAGATTTTTTAAAAAATTTTTCATCTAAAAATTTTCAAAAAAATTACTGTTTGTGTTTCCCTCTTAATTTCATCATAAAGGAAATTTAAGGTGAATTTTATTTATTGTTAAAATTTATAAATTAATTATTAAATTTATTTTATTAAAGGTGGCCAAAAAATTATTTTATTGAAAGGTAAATAAAAATTCTTTTTATAAAAAGATTCCCAAAAATCAT